>JAWWEV010000001.1:1574079-1597864 GCA_035583235.1 Hafferia zeledoni
AAAGAAAGAAAGAAAGAAAGAAAGAAAGAAAGAAAGAAAGAAAGAAAGAAAGAAAGAAAGAAAGAAAGAAAAGAAAGGTAAAAAGAAACAAAAAGAAAGAAAGAGGAGGAGAACCCCATCCCCTAAGACTGTGGGAACTTTATATCACCATGTTCTTTGACATTTTATTTGGCTATAAAGGGCTTGAGTATACATACTTGATATATTTTTGAAATTATTAGTTTCTCCATTATTTTTTCTTTATCCTAAAACAGGATAATAACATTTTGCCCTCTTTCATCTTTAGTTTACAGGGCACCTCTAGGCCGGCTTCTGCCGCTGTCTGAGTACAAAGCATTTGTTTTCACATATCCTAGTACCAGCCTGTAGACTTTGGTTTCCCTGCAATCAGAGGATTCTTGATGACTTATACTGCTGCTTTTGCTATTAGTTTCTGCCTCATGGGATATTCCATATTATTGGATGAAGAAAAGGGTGGAAAAGCACCTCATTCACAAAAGCATTTTCAAGAGTGAATCATGAATCCTACCACTTCAAGCAGTCAGACCCATGCGATGTGGTCTTAGGGCAAATTTCTATGCGTTAATGCATGTCCTTACCCACATATCTTTTAGTTTCTGACACCCATCTCAGTGTTTATGACTGCCTTAGCCATAAATAATTTGACTATTCTATAGCTTTTTTAATTGGACAAAAAATATGGAGACAAGCTAAGAAGTAAAATATCCACTGAACAACCAAGATTTTAGGAAGCATCATTGTCTATGCACTTACACATTGTTCATCATCCTTCTATCAGTTATCAGCTGTGAGTTGGTGTACTGACTCATTCTCTCTTGGTGATTTCTCTCACTCTCTCTCTTTTTTTTTTTTTTTTTGTTAAGGAAAAGTAAGCTAATACTCAGTTTCAATTTGCTTTTCAAATGGAATAAGTGGTCCTCTAGAACAGACTGCAACCTCAGTGAACAAGAAGGCCTTCAGGCAAGCCCTCTTGAGTGTTGAACTTGAACTTTAATGAACATCATTATTTCATTTAAAAATATCTACATTTTTTAGCCAATTCCTTCTTGTGACACCACAAAACCTACTGCTTGAAAAATCTACAAACTAAATACTTCCCCCTCTCCCCCTGCCTTTTAAAGGGGAAAGTTTGTCCTGGCAGTAATATATACTTCTGCTTATTAATATCTTACTCTTCTTTCAAACTCAGTATTAACCATGTAGAACCATAAAGAGGGAAGGGAATCAAATAGCACGCAGGATTTTTGGAGACTGCTGCTAATATAAAACCTACAGTATCTGGTGCTATTTGGCTGTTGCTGAATTTTATCTCAGACCAGTGAATTGGGGTGTTTTTTTACTCCTTTTTATAAATATACCACAACAGGTCTCTCTCTCTCATCTCAAATGATATAGCATACATAGCTTGCACAGAGGCTGCACTTCACTCTCACTAACGTGCTCCTTGGTTACAGAATATCTATTTTCATTGATACTAAGTTTTTCTTGTTTCAGATTGGACCTTGTATAAAAAACAAGAGCCTATTAATCTTTAGTTTACTGCAGCTGAGCAGTAGTGCTAAATAAATACGTAATTGCCATGTACAGAGTAGGAAAGAGTGGGAACAAAAAAGAATAAGAACACAGTCTAAATTATGAGGAGATGGATTATTTTGTAAAGATTCTTATTTGAGGATGCACAGAGATTTTTGTTCCGTTCTTCAGCTTCAGAAAGAAGGCTGAGTAATGAGGGAAAACTGTATCTAAGAGAAAATGGGGCAACTCAGCTGAAATAGATTTAAATGACACGTAATAATTTACACAGGTCACCCATGCAATGTAGGAGGTGTTGGGCAGGCCTTTGGCATACAGAAATGTGCAAGCAGGTGAAAAAATGCCTCTCTCTCAGCTCCTGCATTAACTACAAATTTTAAAAATTTTAAAAAGGTGTGTATTTTCCAGAGACCTCAGTAGATATCTGTGGAGGCATCAGCATAGGCAGAAAATGGCAATATTCTTGGCACAACACCCTGGCAACTGTCCTGAGGACCTATAGTGAATGATTTCTTCTTTGGAGTCGAAGTTGCCTCTCTACTCTACTCTTGCCTGCTCTGCTGGTGTTTGGCTTTCCTGTGTGTTATGAAAGACAAATGATGATGTTTCAAAGAAAGAACATAATTGTTTAAGGGAAATATATTGTAAGTCATTACTAATAAGTCTCTATTGAATTACCATTTTACCAGTTTTCATAAGAGATACTAACATGTAAAAGTAAAAATATTGCAACTGAGGAATCTACAGTTCAAGTAAAAAGACAAGGAGTTAGATTTCCACCTGGAGTTTTAAGAGGCACAGGTGAAGCAGCTGCAGAAGCACTGTGATCGTCCATGACTTCATCTGCTCCAAAAAGCTGAAGGCTGTTTTTTTCCTCCCTCCATTTATTTGTTGCACAACGTTAATGGATTAGGAATTTATAGTCCTGTAACAGTTTAGAGCTTCTAAATTGAGTCTCCTGACTTTGCCTCAGCAAATGTTTGTCTGCAGCAGTATTTGTATTGCAAACTCTATTCCATTATTTTTTTCAGTATAGAATGTAAAAGCTGTACTTGACATTTTAGGGTATGTTCCAAAGATTGAAGTAACAGAAACTGAATAATAGTAGGAGAAAAAGCCAGAGGAAATCCAGATGGACCTTTTACATCCTCAGTTTGTTATAAAAATTGTGAAGAGAGTGGGGAATTAGGCAGTAACACCTGTACAATATAATATGTAAGGTACCAATATGTTATGAAAGAGCTGTTTTTGAATTGCTGTCTCAAAATTCCCCTTAATGAAGTCTGTGCTTTGTTATTGCAAAGGGAAAGGTAGGGACAGCTTTAAATATGCTCTTTTGCTAGATGTATTCCCTGGTTAACTCTTTCCTGAAACACAGGCTAGGTGCCAGAAATTTTCAGGAAGCATTATGTGAACCTTAATGTCTCCCATGGTTTAACATGCTGTGAATAGTTCCTAATCAACTTTCAAATAGGGCCTCTGAAACAATTTTAAATAAACATGCTTTGGGCATCATAGTGTGCCACTATAGGCTGCAGTTGAGAGAGCAAGTAGTATCTTCTAAAACAGATAGAGAGCCAGGGCCAGAGAAAAAAACTGTTATTTCATTCAAGGAGGAATGTGGAAATACAGGGAGGGCCCTGTGCCACAGGATGTTGCTTTCCTCCTTCTTTCTGCTCCTTCTGCTTCATGCTTCAGTGTGCTCAGGGGATTTTCTGGAGTAAAATGTTTTTTGCTGCTGCTATCACCTGATGTGTTGTGCTGTGCTGTGCCATGGTCATGCAGCCTCTTGTGAGAGAGCAGGACAGGGAATCAGGCAAAACCCCAGCTCTGTGAGCAGCACTAGGGGGATCCTGAGGTGGGTGAGGAGGATAATAGTAGGAGTTACATTAGCTACAGGAAAACAAGCCAAACACTCCCAATCTACAATGCCTTGTTAATTTCAATATATTCCTGGATACTGGACTTCCTCAGGCTTTTAGCCTGAAACCTCACCTGAGTATTGCATCCAGCTCTGAGTTTCCCAGCACAGGAAGAACATGGACCTGTTGGAGTCAGTTCAAAGGAGGGCTACCAAGGTGGTTAGAGGAATGTTGCACCTCTTCTAGGAGGAAAGGCTGAGAGAATTGGGATTGTTCAGACTGGAAAAGAGAAGGCTCCAGGGTGACCTAATTTCAGGCTTCCAGTACCTGAAGTGAGCCAACAAGAAGGATGGAGAGAGACAGTTTATAAGGACCTGGAATGACAGGACAAGGAGACATGGCTTCAGACTGAAAGAGAGTAGATTTAGATTAAGTAGTAGGAAAAAATTCTTTACTGTGAACATGGTGCAGGACTGACACAAGTTGCCCAGAGAAGTTGTAGATGCCCCATCTCTGAAAGTGTTTAAGACCGGGTTGGATGAAGCTCTGAGCAACTTGGTCTAGTGGAAAGTGTCCCTGCCCATGGCAGTGGGGATGGAATCAGATGATCTTTAAGATCTCTTCCAACCCACACCATTCTATGATTCCTTGCACAAGCACAGAACAAAAATACCTACTCTCTTAATTTAATTTTATTCCTTCCTTTAGGCCAATTAGAACAGAACCATGTAAACAAACACTGTTCATCAGATAGCTTTAAATATCTACAGGGGCTCATGTCCCTGGGAGAACATAATCAATAAAGTAGCAAGGATCAATTAATAGACTATTATACTCTTTACTGCTGGGGTAAGATAAAAACAAGTAGCCTTTCCAAGGGAGCTTCTTATAAAACCCTAATTGAAGTTAATGAGGGTGGACATTTAACAAATGTCCTTAGATGTAAGATACATTTATCACTTGTCAAGAGCTGTATTGCTGACTTAGCCAATTTATAAGTGAGACCATGTTCCAGCCTGTGTTGATGTAAATGAGGCTGATTGTAGTGGCTTTGACAAGGTTTCAGGGCACTGCATACATTGAGCAGGCCAATTTAGTGGGATTCATATTAACTTGCATTAAATATATGAGAATGAAGAGCCATTCATTGGCTGTTGGGATGGGATTGCTGGGTTGGGATGAATATTAAAGAAGCTCTTCTCTCTTTAACATATGAAAATGCACAATGTATTCTGGGAAAAGAAAAAAAAGATAGAAGAAGGGTATATTATTTCAATGTAGATTGAGAATTTGAAGTTTAAAGAAATCAGCGCACAAGAGTGGAGACAGAATCAACCTTGCTTTAAAATTTGTCTGATGTATAAGAATATGACAACTAACAGGAGAACTAGTCAGGTGCTAAATTCAAGGGACAGAAGTGCGTTGAAAGATGAAAGTATAGATAAAAAAGAAAGGTCTTGTAGACAAGCCTTACAGATTATACTCAGGAGCATAATCAGCAGTAATACTTCCATACAGATTTAGTCACTGAGGGATACATTTGTCATCAGACAGGGCAGTCTGTGATCCCAGCTCCAATATCAATGAATTTTAAGGTTACTGAGTGATTTTTAAGGACATTGTGCATTGCTATCAAGGGCTTTATCCTTTTAGGACTATTTGAGCCACAATAAATTTTATTCTCTTCACTCTGTGAAAGGAGAGCTCCATCTTTTTTACTTTTATGCCTACTCTCCAGATTTGAAATAATAACTGTAGTGGGCACCAGAACCTTGAACTGCTATTTCTTTGTTATCTATTTCTTGTGAAGATACAAATTTTTCCACCTACTGCTTGGCATTGTGACTCTTCCAACATGGTCTAAAACCAAACACATATTCAAAACTGTTGAACCTTTCTCTCATATACCTACATATGGAGAAATCAACAATTTTGGTGCACCTGCAAAACCCTTTTAATTCATTCACAACAGGGAGCCTCAGCTCAGGATGAGGTTTTTCCAAGGAAAAATTGACAGGAGACAAAATTTGACCATGTTCTTTCCTGTCCCATTTAGGCCTACCCTTGCAGCTGTGTTGCTAGCCAGGACTATGTATATTTTAACAGCTATGTAGCAAGGTTTTTATTATATGGTTTATACTGTTCATGTAAAAGTAAGACTGAGTGAAGGGAGCAAGGTTAAGGAAACAAGTGGGTGAGAAAGATTAGACAGGACAGATTATGGGATAAAAGACTAGAGAAAAAGGAAACTAGTAGAAAGCAGTTAGAGAATATCTGAAGGAGGGCCACAATGATGGTGAGGGGTCAGGAGGGGAAGCCATATGAGGAGCAGCTGAGGGTGCTTGGACTGCTCATCTGGTGAGCAGCAGACTGAAGGCAGACCCCAAAGCAGTCTGCAGCTTCCCCATGAGGGACAGCAGAGAGGCAGGCACTGATCTCTGCCCACTGATGACCAATGGTAGGACCTGAGGGAAAATCTGGAGCTGTGCCAAGGGAGGTTTATGTTGGATATTAGGAAAAGTTTTTCACCCAGAGGGTGGTTGGTCAGTGGAACAGGCTTCCTGGGGAAGCGGACACAGGTCCAAGCCAGCCAGAGCTCAAGAAGTATTTTGACAATGCTCTCAGACACATGATGGAATTGCTGGGAGGATGTGCAGGGCCAGCAGTTGGACTTTGCTGAACCTTCTGGGTCCCTTCCAACTCAGGATGTTCTATGATTCTATGAAACTGATGTAGAAGAATAGTAAAAATTCTAACTAAAAGACTGACACCAATGTAAACAGAGTTAGTGGGCAATTGTATCTGAACTTGGGTGGGGAAGTGAGAAGTACCTGAAGACTCAGATCCAGACTCAGAGAGTAAGGCTGTATGAATGTGAATGTATCACCAGACCCTGTGACTTATGGACAATTCTGCTTCTTTTGCTACTGATCCTCATTAACTTCTTTTCCCTTGGAATTATTTCTTGCATTTTTTTTCCAACATCAAAATTACAGCAAGTACATATTACAAAGATACTTCAGACCTCAGCTGTATTCATGAAGTTTTCTGTCACTGTTTTGACTGGAAACCCATAATACAAGCATCTTATGTTTATAAAGATGCCTCCTGCCAAGGCCAAGCCACAGTTTTCTAGTCAAGCATGAAAAGAGTGTATACAAATGTGTCTTTGGGTCCATGTCACACACTGTGACACAGGCTCACTGTGGTGTCAGTGCACACAACTGTTTACATCACTCTAGTTAAGGACAGGCTTGTTTTCAAAGAGCAGTAGAGGGTGTGGAAGGACTACATCCGTATTACCTTATTTTAAAATATTGTTAAACATAAACTGAAACCCAAAACTATAGTAAATTCAAAGTGAAAGTGACAAAAAAATTTAAAAAATCTGTAAGTTAAACCACAAATAGAGAAAATCTGAACATTAAATGTTGAGTTTCTAATTTTACAACCTTGGATCCTCTGACTATATACATGCTGTCATTTATAGTGAGGCATAGAGTTGTGAGCTCCAGTTCTCTGTTTACCACTCTGTCTAATGTGACTGTGCCCATCCTTTCTAGGAAAATAGGACAATGTGAGATTCATATGGTCATCATCACAAAGAGACAGTACTTTAAACAGTGGTCGTTTCTTGACATGTTCCAAGCTAGACAGAGTTGACAGCATCAAGGAAGGCATGAAATCTCTGGGTCTGGGCTCAAGCATGAGCTTAAGCCTTGAACTAATAAGGGAAAAGTCTTTTGATCCTGACTTTTTACACTTAGTGTAAATCTGTCCTTTTCCACTGAGCTGTTTCTGAGGCAGAGTTCATCATGCTGGGTAACTCCACCAGCTCGACAGCAAGCTGCTGCTCTTCCCATGTAACTGCTGGCAGAGGAGCAGTCACTAACCTGAGGTGCTGTCAGGTCTGTCTGAATTCTCTCCTGTTTTGAGATCTATTTAACACAAAAAGGTGGGTAGAGAGAGGGAATAAGTGACAACTGTCTCATCCTACAGCAGCAGCTGCTATAGTCTTGACATCAAACTCCATGACTGTCTTAGAGATCTGTAAAGATCTTTCTTAAAGTGCTGTCAAGAATTTTCGTCTTTCAAAACAGAGGAGGTGGATTTTTCCCATATCCTTATGTTGCCACATCTTCAGCAAATTTTAAATGCAACCAAACTAAAGAGCAACTGGACCGTAAGAGATTTCACGGGTGAGTGTTTAGTACAACTAGAACAACCTTATGCCTCTCCAAAGCAAGCACAAGTAGATCCACACAGAAAGATAAATTAAAATGCCATTTAATTTCTTCAATTGCATAGAAATATTTTTCAATTCTAAAGAAAAAAGAGGTATCTGGACCATTCTGTCTCTAAAGCAAGGTACCACAAGCCCTAGTGCAAAGAGGGCTCCTGCCCAGCTGGTTAAAAAACAGAGGTATTAATAGAGCTGCTTTGTCTGCACATTTAAAACTTAAATCTAAAGGTCCCATTTCCCTCCCTCTGTTTTTCTCTATACTCAAATACTACCAGTTTCTCTCTCATCACAGTAATCTCACATGTTTGCATGCCCAGCTTCCATGGCAGGCAGGACAAAGGCGGCTGTTATAAACACAGTCCCAGGCCAGACTTTGCTCACAGGCCTCACACCTATATTTCTTCCATAAATTCCAGGCAAATCTGTATTCTAAGAGGCAACTGCTGAGTTGGCTGCAGGCCCTTGAAACCACATTTCAAATAAAATGCAATAGAGGAGAAAAGAAAACTACTTTTCTTCTTAAGAACAACAAAACAAAGTTAGCTACTACTAAAAATAAAGGAAGGATTTTTAGGTAGTTGCAGCAAAAATAGGTTCAAATTTATACCAGAGTGAGAAAATCATTCTCAAAAAAGGTTCCTACTTAAAGATCAATGGGGCAAGGGCCTCAGGTGTCATAAAGTGGGAGAACTCCTAAAAATTAATGGATCCTTGACCATTTATTCCACAGGTGAATCAATGTCTCTTTTCAAGGCAATCCACTCTGTACATGTGAGTTGTAGTGATGTGGATAAGTCCTTATACAATAGCTTCCCCCTCACAGTCTCATGTTTTGAATGATTTTGCAGCCACCTGGTCTAAGTGGCAAAAACAGAAGGAGAAATGTTCAATTAACATCGCAGGAAATGCTCCAAGTGTGCTCGGAAATAGCAGGAATAACATTAACATGTCAGTTAATACTTCATAGATTTACAGTCCTTTCAATTTAGATTTTTTTGAATTAACAAACATGTCCCTGTGCTGCCTTTCATCAATTTATAGTTCTTTGGCTTTTTCAATCAAAGATATATAGAGAGGGTAACAGGAGACCATTAATTTCATGCTTGGAGGTATGAGGTGCTCAGGGAACCAGCAACCCCCAGTTGCATCACCTCACAGTATTTTCAAAGATGTTTAGTATCTAGTGCTAGAAAGAATCCCTGATATTCAGCCTCTATGTCATCTACATAAATGTCTGATGAACAGAAAAAATCATCAAAGGAAGTGGAAGAAAGTTCGAGTCCTCTATTTTTTTTTTAAAGAAGATAAAACCCCCATCTTGTTGGTAGAAGAAATTAATTTTTTCTGCTGAATCATGAATCTGAATCACAAAATTGATGCTAAAGCAACATTCAAGATGGAAGAGATTCGAAAGTTTCTTTGTGTATGACAGCCTAAGAAAGCACAACATTCTTCCAAATTCTTTTCAGCTATTCTAGATTGAAACAAAACCAAAAGCCCTAAACATTGCATTTTGACAAGAAAGAGGTAAGTCTTACAATGTGAACATCTCTTGCTTGGAAAGCCAGTCTTTTGTTAGTCTGTGTTTCCACCTAATTGCAAAGGCCCCTCTGCTAATCAGACGTATCAAATTTTTGAGTCAATATTTGTTATAAGACAAGTATAAAATTTAGAAAGGCCTAATTATTCAATAGCAACTATCAAGGAAAAAGAATGGGGCACTGTCAGAAAAGACTGAAACATTGCTTATGGTGTATTAGATAAATAATTGAGCCAAAAGTCATACTAGATTATTTTAAGTGTGCCAAGTGCTGAAACAACCTCCTAATGCTCCATACTGAGCAGAAAAGAATTCTATGGAAGAAAATGTATTTCTCTACGTTACATCTGAAATGAATCTTAACTCCATTCTTATCAGAGTCTGATACTGGCAGGAACAGTTATAGCTTGCTCTGAGGAAAAGTACTTGGACATGGCATACCAACACCTAGTTTTATGATGCCTTTTCCTGAGGAAAAGTTAAACCAGTTCACTCCATAAAGTTAGCTGAAAGGTATACAAATTAATTTTGTGCATATGGGGTGCATGTGAAATGAAATATGAAATCTATTTGCCAGTTGAATGAAAAAGCAGACAGGGTAGGAACTGTAGGAATAAAACCCTGGAATTACTCAGATTGCTTTCTAACTGATACAACACAGAGATGTCCTAGCCTTTCAAATAACCCATGTTTGGCCTCTGGAAAGGCTTCCTCAAAGATAATTTTTGTTTATGTTAAAGCTGGCCACAATTATAATAGTAACTGTCTAGGAAGTATACAAGGGTAAGGCTTTGCTACTGATTTGGAAACTCCGTGTTTAGAAATAGTTTTGAGTGTTTCCTTAAGCTCTTCATGGAAGGAGTTGCTTTATTAAATTAACTCTGGCATTTTAGCCACCAACCTGTAGCAGTAAGAGGAGTCACTGCATAGGTGTAGCAACCACTGGACATTGAAGGTCAGCAGCTCGGTGTGGGGAGGCTCCACATCCAGGCTCAAACATGGAAGCAGGATTTCCAATTCATACTTACGGTTGTATCAGAATTCACACCTGAGTAACTTCAGGCCCTATCAGCTGCAGAAGCAACACAGTCATATATACCTCATTTGTTTCTCTATTGGATAGGGGGTTTTTATACCTCATGATACCATTACTGGCCTTTGCTACTGTATGATTCATTGTAGTGAGACCTTAGTGTTTTCTTAATTATAGAACAAATTTTTTTTTTTTTTTAAAGAGAAAGCTGTGAGCTCTGACCCACTGGCCTAAGTGAGGAAGCTTTGAATACCTTTGGCAATGGACTCTAGTAGTTCTGCTGCCAAGGCAGTGGCCTTCTTTGCAAGGGCTGAATAAAAACCTGAAGTGGATAAATTCTCAAAGTCCTATAAGACTGAAGAAGCTGTTGTTTTTCTAGAAAGAGTAACAAAGGTATCTTTATATACACTGTTCAAACAACTGGAGCTTTGGGAAGAGGAGGGGGAGTTCGAGCAGAACATGAGATTCCAGAGGTTTGACTGAACATTAGTTTGAGAGAGGAAGAAACTGTAGCCCATATGGATGAGTTCAAAGCAGCAGCTGACATTGTCCAGGCTGTTCAAACAGGCTTGAAGTATTTTAAGTGGCTTTCTGAAATTCTGATAGGTTATCCTTTTTGCACCTCAAATCTAAGATATAAGTGACAAAAAATAGGTAAATCTGAAGTATTTTAAAGCTGAAGAAACAGTTCCTGAACTGTGGTCCTTAGATGTGTTCCAAACTCCTCAGTGAAAGTCCTTTGAGAGGCTGCTATTGAAATATGATGCTGTGTTTTTGTTGTTTCCAACTGCACAGATAGATCACTGGGCCTCAAAAATACATTGAAGTCCTCCCTGATAATACAAGTCTATTGGAGGTCAACCTGAAGAATGTTACTTGGGCATTAGTGAGAAGGGAATAGGGACCTGATGTGACTTGAAGCAATCTCTGCCCTGAGGTAGTGTTTGGATTCCAACAGCCTGTCCTGAGGTATCATTCCAATGAAAAGGAAAAAATTGAGTATAAACATATTTTAGGTGGGTGGCCTATTTGTTGTGTTCTTTTTTTCCTTCCCTTCTGTCCTTATGAAACAACCATAGCTGCAGTCTTTTTGATAAGCATCATATCATATCTTAATCTTGCTTCTTGAGGTACCTTCACGCTAGAGATAGGGAAAGAGGATTTAACTTTACCTCCAAGCTGTATGAAGGGTTTATGCACAGAAAGAAGACCTAACATATGGCATTAATTAGCCAGTAATACAGAGTTTGAAGCCAGCTAAATGCAAGTGCATATATGACATGACAAGCTGTTGTACAGAAGCTGATCCATGTATGGAAGAATATAAAGACAACTATTCAACATATCTTGATTTAGAACTGCTGGATATGCTGATCTAAAGCTCACATACAATTATATAAACTTTTTTTTTTTTTCCTACAGTCACTGGTTTAAAAAATCACAGAATCAAATAACCCTAGAATCATTTAGGTTGGAAAAGACCTCTGAGATCACTGAGTCCAACTTTAGACCAAACACACCTTGTCAACTAGACTTTAACTTTCATTATCACTTGCCTTAGTCTCGAGTTCAAGAGGCTCATATCTATTCTGTAAGGGCACCTGGGAAGATGAGGGAGGTCAGGAGGGGATTCTCCTGCTTCCCCAAGCAGGGACCTGTTTCCATTCCCCCACATCTTTTAAGTCCTCTCCTTCTGCCTGATGGAGAAAAGGTTGAGGCTCCTCTGACTCTTACTTGAGCTTCCATCCACTGCATTTCTCTGAGGGATGGAAGGGTGTGAGTCCACCAGTCTATTTCTCTGTCACACTCTCTGATACTCCTCCACCTCTCCACTTCCTTTTTAAGCTTCCATTTTCCAGGCCGAGCAGATCATCTACCTGCTCACACTGCACACAGGTGGCGTTTCTGCTTCTCTCCAGTACTAATGCCAGGTTGAAGCACTCCCTTGCAGCTGAGACCTGGACAGTTACATGTTTCTGAGGGAGCTCCATCTGGGTCAGTGTGCTCCTGCCAGCAATGGCTTTGGACCTTGTGGAAACTGTCACTGGGTCTGTTCTAGATGGCCCGGCAAAACCCTCCAGGTGAGCTCGCCTCAGAAGCTGGGAGGCTGGCTGTGCCCTCCTACATGCCTGGCCTACATGAACTGCTGCTCAAACTGCTGTCCCACGTCCTTCTGGTGTGTCACATCCTGTTTCCCACCTTGTTCACCACAGTCCTGGTCACTCATGTTCCCTGGAGCCATTTAAATCTCCTGCGGTGCTCCTGGCAATCTTCACTCATTGTCTCATGAGACCTTCCAGGTCCTGACAAATCCTGGGGCTGCTGCTTCAGCGTCCCCTCCAGTACAGGTTGATGTAGTGCTCACCTCTGCACTTACCTGCATATAGGTATAGGGCTCACTTTCAGAATAATATGTTTTCATTTTTCGGAGTGTTCAGAGTGTGAATACAATGAAATAAACACCTTTGGCAATATAAGCAAGCACTATGCATTTGGTTCCAACCTCACATATGTTATATGTTTTAGCACTTTGTCATGAAAGAAGCCATATGTTTCATAATACATCAAAATAGTACAAATGCAAATCTGAAAATCTCTAATATTAAGTAGGCCTTTATTTTACATATATATGAACATAGCATTATAAGTATAATATCATAAATATACTAAATATACTATACTATAATAAAATACAGAGTATTAATTTCTATCTGCTAAACATTAACAATTTTCATGTTCAACTTTCATAGTAACATATTTACTCTAAGTCATTCAGCAATAAAGAAGAGGCACTGTTGTTTAAACATTTCCAGTCTACTATCATGTCTTTCAGCTTTTTTTAATCTTAAGTGCATAATATTTTGATTAGCTTTGCAATATTTCCTGACTATATCTGTTTATTCTTTCATGTATATTTTCTTTGTCCATTATGCACAAATAGCCTTGGCATTTTTCATTTTGGTTTTCTTCCCCTGCATCAAGCAGAATCTTTGTAGATATTGTGTATGTAATGGAACTAGTAAAACCTTCTTGCTCTGAGAACATTCAATTCCTAACCCACTAATTTAGGGATAGAAGTACTTCTGGAACTGTTATGAGACTCCGTGCTGAAGAACCTTTTATTCTGTGACTGCAAAGGCACTAACAGTTTGATACAAATGATCTATGCTCAGATGCTTTCCACACACTTGATGAGTTGGTTTTACTGAAATTCTTCTAAAAATACTTATTAAGTTTGCATGCTGATTTTGACATCCAGTTTTCAAATGCAGTCAATGAGAAGTATATAAAAATTCTTTATTTTTTACATCTCACTCAAGGATGTATATTTCCTATTTCTTCAAGCCTCCTAGTAGGGTAAATGTTGGAGGACTTGGTCTATTTTTCTTGAAGTCATTTAAAGGGAAAGAATAGTGCCAAAAGTTTTGGAGTCTGTGAAGCAGTGTGTGCTATTATATTAGTTTGTTTTCGGTTTGTTTGTTTGTTGTTTTTTCTCCAGGACTGAAACAGAAGAGCATGATTTTAGAAAGAAATAATTATACTGACCACTGTAAAGGAAATACTCCAAGACACAGGGGCAGGTCACTGAGCAGACACTGTCTCTCATACAGTAAGAAGAAAGAGGAGGAAAAGAGGTAAAATTTGCAGATAGAGTGTTCCTACGAAAATGGATTTTTTTTGCTGCTGTGAAATTGCTTTTTCTGTAGAAGGCTTTTCATCACTCTCTTCCTACTCTAACATGGTTCAGAAAGGAAGAGATGATGGCTGAGCAGAGTAGAATTCAGGCAGCAAAAAAGAAGTATAATATGGACAATATTTCACCTTGTTTATGTTAGGACTTACCTGAAAAATGAGATTCTCATGAATAAAATCCCAAACTAGTTTTTATGGTTTAATGCAATATAAGGTGAGGGACAGTGTTGGTAAAACAGCTGAACAGCCCAAACTCCTCCCAGTTCGTGTCTGAGAGTGCTTCATATCTGGACCTTATCCTCTTTATCTTGGCTTTCCACATTTTAAGTAAGGACTTCATGCCTGTGAAAGGTGTTAGGCTGACGGTCCAAGAAATAGGGAAATAACCTCAAATAGTGCACGCATCACACCCTTCATAAAAATATCACAGCACACTGTAAAATTAAATTAGACTCCATGTTTTGCCCATAGATCAAATACACCACAAGGCAGAGGAATGCAGGGGATGTTTTTCTCCACTAGCCTGCAAAAAACCTTCCACATCAACTCACAAAACTTCTTCAAAGGCGTGTGGCTAATTCCATTTGGTCTCCAGTCCTCTTTAATAAGCCTGAAAAAAACTACATGTGGTCATAGCTAGTACAAGTTAAGCTGGTGTTTTCTCTGGTGTATCATCTGATGGGAATTGGTTTGTACCAGTTTTTCCTCTCTAAGGTGAGTAATCATGCAAGTGGCAGCATAAAGCATGTGTGATTTAAAGATTGATGCATTTGAATGAGAGATCAGAAAGGGGAAAAGACACCACAATGGACAACCAGTAACTTATTCTGAACAATCACAATCAGTTTAACTCTGAGGAAACTGTTTAGATACTTGTAATTTTCCCCAGAGTTTCAGACAAAGGAGAACACTCACATTCACAAAAAATGCATTTTTTTTTCTTAGTTTTCTAGAAGACCAATAAACATATAACACATTTGGATTTACTCTGAAAAACAGAAAAGCCACTGATTGTTAGGATAAAAAGTTTGGAGCTGTCACTATGGGGAAAGAATTGGCTACTGCCTAGCAACTGCCCATATTAAAACATTTATGCTAATAAAAGATTTACAGTGCTATTTTTGTTTATAGACTCTGAATGTATTTTTGTGCCTGGTAAACTCTGGCAATACCCTCTTAAGGAGGTAAAGAAGGTAAGAACCTTAAAGCACGCTGTGGTCTGACCCTAACCAGAAACTTTGCACACTGATATCCTTGCCAATTCTCACCTGGCATCTCACCCATCTGTTCTCAGAACAAGGTTTTATATCTTCAAATTCATTGGACGCCAATCAGTCAGACCACCAATTGAGGCAGGGTGCTTGGGTGCTGGAAGAGCCTCCCCAGGGTAGTGTTCTACCGCACCAAACATGACGGAGTTCAAGAAATGTTTGGACAACACTCTTAGGCACCTGGTAGGATTTTGGGGCAGTTCTGTGCAGGACCAGGAGTTGGACTCAATGATACCTGAAAGTCCCTTCCAAATCAGAATATTCCATGGTTTTATCATTCTTTGAATCTCCTTTTTGCTCTCAGGAGGGACTCTGAGACAGTGCTTTGCATTAATTTCTATGTTCTTTTTTTTGTTAAACGCAGATGCATCAAACTCAGATGTAGTAAACTTTGCATTTTTCCCCTTGGCTGAACAAATTAGTCTCTGTGTTTAATCTATAAAGACACTCATTAATCTAAATGAAATTAAAGTGATGTTCTTTGCAGGAAGAACTCTTCCAAATGCCTATTTGCTTGACTGATGTGATGGCAGATATCTGGCTTCAGCTGTTTTCCAAAAGGTATGTTAATCCTCTCATCAGTGACTGGTTAAGTTGAACATTTGTTCTTTCACTTAGAACAGCCAAAATAATATTAGGTGTACATCACTGAGTAGAGGTACCTTTTCTTTTTGTAATTTAAATAGAATTTCTAACACTGCTGATTTATAGAAGTTTGTGTCTTCATTGCCTTTTTAATTAGATAACCTCAGTACAATCATGGCCTCAGAATCTCTTCTCTGGGAAACCTATGCCAGGGCCTCACCACCCTCACAGGGAAGAATTTCTTTCTAATATCCAGCCTGGAGTTACTCTCTGTCAGTTTGAAGCCATTCCCCCATCCTGTCACTCCAGGCCCTTATAAATAATCCCTCTTTCCTGTAGGATCCCTTCAGATACTGGAAGGCTGCAGTTAGGTCACCCTGAAGCCTTCTCTTTTCCAGGCTAAATGATTGCAACTCTTTTCACCTTTCCTTCTAGGAGAGTGAAAAGAAAGACAAGCACATTAAAACTGTACAGAAAGCCTTAAAAAAAACCAACCCACAAACCAAAACAAAAAAATAAAAGAAGTCTGCATTTTTTTTTTGTGTGATTTAAGGGCACATAATATTTATCAAGAACAACTAATCCAGACAGTGTCAAAGGTACACAAGCTTGCACTGAAAGAAGCAAAGTGAGTGTGGTGAGTATGTACTTTCAGAGTAACTGACCTGGAGAGACAACTGTGTTGTCAAGTACAGGATCTTTTCAATAAAATGGCAGCTACTTACATGCAATTATTAAATCAACATATTCATGCATTTCAGTCTTATTGCGTCTTGTCTAATCAGCACAGCAATTAGGCAAGATGCAGATGATGATTATAAAATATGGAATTAGTTATGTCATGGCTTATGAGATGTGGAATGGCCTGTTTGATCTGGTTATTACCCAGTGAACTAAATTTTTATGAAATCCATCAGAGATTCAAAGGCCATTTTCATATGAGCTCAGAATTACTTTACTGTTGCAAGCAGGCAACCTAATTCCCAGTGAAGGGAGTGGTCTGAAAGGCAATATGGAAATAAGCCTTTCCCTTTTGGGGAGCCAGTGGTCATATTCTCCAAATAAAAAGTAACCTGTAGTTGTGGTGGAAAAGATATTTAATAAGAGAAAGCTGCTTAAGTAAGAAAGTACAAGAAGTGTTGTTCAACATATATTTTGATCTGTGAATTTCATGCTAGCTTAGCATAAATCAAAGGACAAGAGCTCTCTTTTTACTTCATGAAAAAAAATCATTATTAACAAGTCAGCTACATCAACGATGCTATTGTGTGTCAGCACAGAGTTTCCATTCCAGCAAACAGTTGTCTCAGCACAGCTAAACACCTCTAAAGGTAGATAGCAAGACCAGAGATACAGCTGGAGATCCATATTTCCAGGTGTCAGTCTTCTGAGGATATACATAGGCAAAATTTTAACTTGTTTAAGAAACACCACTGATGTGAGAGGGGTGGCTAGTGTGCTTAAAATTAAAACATACATGGGAAATGTTGGTTCAATTAAGGCTAAAATGATGTAAAAATCAAGGGAATAGAGTAGGAAAGAATATCATTTTGGTTATATTGAATATTATACAAGAAATACAACCACTGAATGAAAGCATTACTGTTGATGTCTGCCCAGTCAGCTTCAGTGATAAGGAAACACATGATATTTCTACCACCAAAGGGTTATAATTATTCAATATTAAAAGAAAAAATTTTTTAAAAAAAGAGAAAAATTTAATCTGTAAATCTGTTGGTCACTTTCCTATTGTTAGGTAGCTTTATTGCAACTGAAGTTAAAAATTGCGCATTTTAAAGAATTTAAATTTAGCAGGCTTTGATGTGAGAAAGAAAGGAGAGAAAACACTCCAAGGCAGGAAATGCTGAGCTTCAAGGATGTTGAAGAAGTAGAAAATTATTGGGACCTCAGTCTCAAAGATTATTTTATTTGGAAAAAGTTCTCTCTTCTGGCAAAAGAGGAAGGTAAAATACCTAGCACTAGGTCAAATAGAAGAGCTAAAAACCCAGTGCAGATCCTTGCTTTCTCATTTTAAATAAATCACATTAATGATTTTTTTTTCAGCTATGGTTATGGTACTTTCTCTTTTCTCCCTTTCATTTGGACGAGCTGATTTAGCAAATTCTTATTTTTCTTTCTTAGGTTTGTAGGATTAATTTTAAGTGTATTCTAAAATATTTTGCTACATTAGGGTTACATGTGGTAATACTTTTAGCAAATTATTGAGGGAAAAACAAAGAGGTTTCCAAGACGGCTTGAGCAATCCCAATAGAGGCAGAGTACATTGCTGGAAAGCTAAAGGCGTAAATTTTTGGAGGGTAGGGACTCATAAGGGAAGAGCATCAGTGATAAGGAATTCAGTTCCTTTGTGAATTAATGTTAATAGTTACAAGTTGAGTCAATATAAAAATGGCCTTGTGGAATTTGTCAGGTTCTGCAAACAGGCTGTCCTATCAGAACATGTAATCTGCTTATGAAGATTAACACCATCTACTTATCACAAGTAGCAGAACTATAAATCAGATAGCACAGAAGGGAACTAGAATTAATCTTCCAGAACTGTTATATTTTGAAGAAAATCCGCTGTCTAGTCCCAACAGTAGAAACATGCTTTATCAGGCCAGTAGTTTATATATATGGGTTTAGTCCCTTTCAGAATAAGATATTCTTCCTTCCTACCTTTACCATTGCAATTTTAAAAATGTCATTAAAATAGCCATTATTTATTAAAGTGATACACTGTTTAACCTTGCTTATAAAGAAGGAAAAGATACTATCTGTGTTTCTTGGCTGGTGTTTTCAGATTTGTTTTCCCAAGCGCTGACTTCAGCGAATGTGTCCCAGGCCACATGGCCAGAGAGGTGGGTCAATTTGGTCTCCATCCTTTCTGGCCCTATAAAAACACAAATGATTTAAAAAAACACTCCCTATCTTAGAAAAAGGCATTTTTCAAGGGAAGTCTAGAAGGTTAATAAGTGAAGCTTTCACTGCCTGTGAGTTTGACTGTGCTCTGCCAATCACTGGCTATGGATAAGGAAATCCTCCTTTGCCCCAGGGCCAGGTCAGGTTGCTGGGCCAGACTGGATGTTTCTCCACCCTTGAGCTGCTGTGTCAGTAGAGCCTGAGATGGTGATGAGCTTCCAGGGGGGATGGATGATTTCCTACCGCTGCTGTCCTCTGAGAGGGAAGGATGCATTTGCTGCTCCATGATTCCAGGCTTTATATAGAAGGACAGGGTTGAACAGGTTGGCAGAAGAGCAATTTACTATTTAATGTTCTTTTCAAAACTTTTTGCCTTTGCCTGCATATAAAAGTTGTCCAAAAATATGTTCATGTGTCAGTTCACAATTAATTAAAAAAATATGGGTTTACTGATCTTAATCTGGGTTTGGAGAACATGAAAAACAGAATTTACAATGGTTTTGCAGCATGCAGATAGGTAGCAGAGGAAGTACTCAATACTTATTTTTTGTTCATTTTCTGGAAGTTTTTTGAAGGTGGGTAGCAGGCCCTGGAGTCAGAAGTTAATGTGATTACACAAACCAATTTTCTTGTAGGGCATGTTCAGGAGGATAATTTCAAAGAATCATAGGATGGCCTAGGTTGGAAGGGACCTCAAAGATCATCTTGTTCCAACTGCCCCTGCCCTGGGCAGGGACACCTTTCACTAGACCAGATTACTCAGAGCTCCATCAAATCTGGCCTTGAACACTTCCAGGGAAGGAATATCCACAACGAAATAATCCTTCCCATTGTATTTCTCTCACCCCTCACAAATTACACGTAGGATCCTAAGACAGGGGGTAGAATAGAAGTTATAACATAAAATACCACAAAGTTGTGTGAGTATGACCCTAGAGATTTAAGTTATACTAAATGGCACTTTATGAACAAACTTACTACAGGGAAAAAGGAAAGCAGATTTCCCTTCATGTGCTGAATTTTACAGTTTAATAGATTTTTTGTACTGGCAATCTTAAATGAGAAGAATTTGGTTTATAAATGATCAGGCTACCCATTATAATGTCTAATTTCTGTTATTGATCCATAGTTTTTGTTCCTTCTTAAACTAATTTGATCCTTCCTCTTGTTATCTCTATTATAACAAAAAACCCCAAACCAACCAACAAGGTATACTTTTTTAGCTCAATACCCCTGAGATGTTACTTGGCCCTTGTGAGTTAGAGTGAGGTATTGTGATTACCTGCTTTGAAACATTGAAACAGGTGGCACTGGTGACAATTGTTCTTGCGTGTGAGTATTTAATGGTTAAGTAGCCACATGATTCTGCTGGGAAACTGTGGACAAGAATAAATCTGTCCCCAGGCAAGGACTTGAAGGCAGTGATCACCAACGTACTTTTACACATGAAAAAGACAGTTACCTAAAACATCTCTAGTTCATCTGAAACACTCTGGAACAAGATAATCAAGAATTGTTATGTGCCAATTACACCAAATGCTGGTTGGATAAGAAATTAATGTTCTTATTACTCATACACAGAATCACAGAATGGGCCAGGTTGGGAGGGACCATTCTGGGTCATCTAGTCCAACCTACCTGCTCAAGCAGGGTCACCCTAGAGCACATGGCACAGGATTGTGTCCAGATGGTTCTGGAATGTCTCCATTGATGGAGACTCCACACTCTCTCTGGGTGATCTGTTCAGTGCTCTGTCACTGCACAGGAAAGAAGTTCTTCCTCATGTTCTGATGAAACGTCCTGTCCATCAGTTTCTGCCTGTTGCCTTTTGACCTGCAGTTTCATCATGAAAGATTCTGCAAGAGGGATGCCTATACATACACAGCAAACCAGGCATTAGAAAATATAATAGGTATGGTTTACTTAACATGGTCTCTTTGTGGCATTAAACCCCTAATGTTTGTGTTTTGAACAGGTGACTCTGGCACATGTTTCTTAGCTACCCCAGCATCAGTGGGAAGCTGTCATCACATTAATGAGCTCAGCTTCTAAGGCTTCAGGGCAGTGAGTGTAAAGGACATCATAAAACATGAAAATTTGTAGTACAGCTTTGATGTTACAGCAGTAAAAGCTGTTGAAGTGTTCTAATTCTCTTTTTGCACCAAATTCTTACAAAGCTACTTTGAACACATGCTGTGCATCTGTCAGCCATGGGAGAGTGTGTGGAGACAAGACTCAGACCAGGAGACATCTACAGCTGAAATCCCTTTTTCCCACCTATCAGAGCCCTTATTTGAAAATCTGCATCCTTCATAATAGAAATTACAGGTTCTAAATGCTACTGAGCAATTTGGGAGCCCTGGCTTCAGATGTGCCATTGGACTAAGCTGCTACCATTTGGCTAACAAAAACCATTCTCTCTTGTTGCTTTCTGGTGGTTACTGGAGAGGTCACTGCTTAGGCACTAAGAGCTGTGAGTATAAGTACTCCAAAGGACAGAAAGGCTTGTCCTGTTGTGGTGGACTTGTCAGGAAGTGGATGCATGAACTGTGACATGTGTAGATCTGGCTTTAGAGGAAGGATTGGAAGCAACTGCAGTGGACGTCCCAAGCCATAGCTTAAGTTTCACACAGTCACTACAGCTCACATGGACATTCTAGGTAAATTATCTTCCACAGCTCAGAGACTCTTCAGTGGTGTCCAAAGACATGCACGAGCTTTTGCTAAGTATTTAAAGATTATCAGAAGGACATGGAGAAAGGATATGGACCACTGGAATGCATCTCCTTGATTTGTTAAGCTCTGTGATTTGTTATGCCAGCTGTGAAGGACTCATTTAACCAGATCCTCCTTCTTTTATTAGCTGCATGGAGGAGAAAACTTTTCCTTAATATCATCAGGAGTTACTTAGCAGGGCCTAAATCACTACTTTCCACAAGAAGCTGCTGCCTGGTTCCTGTCTCCAACTGCACACAACTCTGCACCTCACCCAGCCTCATCAGTAATTCATGATTTTTTTCTGGAAATATTCCATGCTTCATATGGTGTGCAGCAAAAGTAATCAACAGTTTAGTGAGAAGATATGTTGGAGCATCCAGAAAATATACGTCTCAGGGTACCACATTTAGTGACAAACAGTGAGGGATTTAAAAGGTCTAAATACTCTTTTCTGATTACATCAGCCTCCTGCATGGAAGAGTTCAGTGGCTGCAGCATCACCCATTCTGTGACTGCTATACAATGAAAGAGAATCATTACCATTTCCATCACTGATTAGTTTTTTGTTTGAGAGAAAACTAAAGCTTTTTACAACCAAATTTAATCTCAGAATAGTTGTACCTTGCTCACAAAATGGTTGCCTTCCTTAGTTCCTTGAATTTTCCTATTCTCCTTGTTTCCTTCCCTGTCCTATTCTCTTCCTGAACTGGAATAGTTCTGTACAACTCACTGAACCTCTTTACTAACAGAGTTCTTCGGGATTTTCACACAGAGCTGCATCCCAGAAGAACTGAGATGACCAGTGTGACCCATTTTGGTCATACTTATTATCCCATCCACTCCCTCTCAGAGGACTAAATACCCACAGGCAGGGAATGTCCTGTGGGTGGTGAAAAAGTCCTTGTAAGGACAGACAGAACTGCAGCAGCAGAGGAGCTGGAAAGGCTGAAGAGAAACTTCCAAGTTTTATATTTGCAGGTTTATTATTAAATATTAATAAAGTGACTGGATTGGAAAGTAAAAGAAGGAAAATGCTATTTTCTAGTGTGTGCCAATAAAGCTGAGGGCACTGAAATCACAGCATATGTTTTCTCTTTTCTTAAAGACTGTAGATTATTACAGGCAGACTTTATTGGGGCCTATAATTTTGGTTTTCTACTTCTGACTGTGTCAAACAGCATTTTTTGTTTTGTTCAAACAGCAATCAAGAATGGTATGTTATCAAGCCACAGTGCTGTGACCTTTGCATTTAAAGTGAATATTCTAGCTGATTGGAACCAACACATATTAAATTCTAAGGTTGAAAGAAGGATGAAAAACAGAGGACATGTTTTTTTTTAAGATGTCTTGCAAGCCTGAAGCTCAGTTCTTTATTTCTGTCCAAGATTTATCAATTTTGGTGCATGACTACAGATTTCACAAGGATGTTGTACAAAGAGCATTCCATCTGTTTTAGTCAGCAGCCAGACAGTTAAATTTCTAAACAGCTGTCTGGGACTGGATAAACACATGGACTCAACATGCCTTAAAATAATTTTAAAAATTAATTTTTAAATTAAAGCAATTAATTAAAGTAATTTAATTTAAAATTACTTTTTTAGTTTCTTCCAGTATAGGTATGGTATAAGTAAACAATTAAAAATATTTTTCATATTTGCATACACGGGAAAGAAAGAGACTGTGAATAAAGTTTCTGAAAGATAATAGTAAGCCTGACCTTCAGGACAATTAAATGCTTCAGTGTACTAATTAGTTTCCTTCCTAGGACAACACTTACCAGTGTTGGAGAACTTTAATATAAGATTTTTTTTTAATAAACAAAAAAACTCCCACTGTGAAACAAATCTTTGATTCTTACGTACGCTGTAACCTGCCATGCTCTCTGCTTTTTACAATTAGTTTTTCTTTATTGCAATAAAAAGGAAAAAAAGTATCATTCACATTTCTTTGTCTCCTAAAATACAATCTATTGATTTAACTGCATTAGGTGGATAATAAATATCTCATTAGTTAAGGTATATTGCATTCTATTTTTTTTTTTCCTCCTTGGAAGCAAAATATTTGGGAAGTACTACTTACATGAACATGTAGCCTCCAATTACTCACATCCTGATAGCATTAAAGGTGAGTGAAACACTGAAAATTTTCAAGCTATCAGAAAACAATAAAAAACTGAAAGGAAACAGAGATCACTGCACTTGGGATGGGCTTTGATCCAGGCTGAGACAGTTATCGAACAAGTGGTTTTGGTGATAGGAAGTACATAGACAGCTGGTATCTAACCTCTGCTGTTGTGCCAGTACTTTCCTTCCTCCCCTCCTTCCTCCCCTCCGTCCTCCCCTCCGGCCTCCCCGCCGTCCTCCC
>JAWWEV010000001.1:1597964-1617536 GCA_035583235.1 Hafferia zeledoni
TTCCCTATTTCCTTCCGCACTTCCTTCCTTCCGCACTTCCACACTCCCGCACTTCCTTCCACACTTCCTTCCTTTCAGAAAGGAGAGGATAGATTGGACTGTATTTTAGTCAGATTAGTTTTCCATTACATCTCTCTGTATACTAGTACAAGTATTTGTCACAGAATAATCTGAGGGATAATGCAGGAAAGAATATATGGCTGGGAAAAAGGGAGATTGCTTAAACAGAAGTCTAAGAACCGCAAAACCAATCAGGTAGGTAAGGGCTTTACATAATCCAATACCAATACTTATAATTTGGACTAGAGAAGAAGCAGTCTTACAATTAAAAATAAACCCCAAAACTTAAAACTAAATTGAATCTTAGGGGTATGGCTGTCTGCATAGCTCTGTGAAGTTTGACAGCTATGAACATTATGATATACAGATGCATTTGAAAAATACAGCCAAATTTCTCCTTTTTATAATAGGGCCAAAATGCTTCTGGTTCTCATAGAGAACGTAGGGAGAGGCACCTCTCAAAGGCTGGATTTGAGGACTTATGGCCTAAATCTCTGCTCATAGGTGCTTATTAAAAAGTACATACTAAGAAAGTTACGTTTAATTAGCTAGTCCCAAAATTCACTAGGCATTAACACTGTTTCTAAATTACATACAAGTGTTTTGAACCATGTAATTCCAGGAGACAAGTTTGTTCTCTTTCATGATGAAAGCAAAATGCCCTGAGGAACATTTATCATCCTTTTTTCCCCCAGGTACAGTTCCCTGATTTGAACACTGCACAAGACTGATGTGGATAGGCCTACAATGAGATAGAAGCAAGAAGATAGCTTAGACCAGGTCATACAGATTTTTCTAAGTAATGTAGTAAAGTTCAGGCAGCTCTTAATCCCTCTGATTTAAACATATTTTTGAAGTATTCATGTGTGGGTCATAAAATCCTCTGTTGTGTATTCCTGTGCTGGCTGTTGAGACCAGTCTACAAAGAAAGGTTTCACTTAGTACCAGTTGTAATAGGGGTTTAGGGAAATGTGATTATTAATGAGCATTTGTGTGGGTGTCTGTGTAGATTCACTCCTAACGAGAAGATCAGATTTTCAGATGTGAAGTGAGCTTTAGCCCACATTCTTATCTGATTTTAGTTTAAGAATGAGATCTATGCATGTGAAACTTAAACTCTCGGTAATTAAAATCCAGCTGTCTGTACTATAATCACAGAACGGTACAGAGAAATGTTTTCATTAATTCCTGATTTGCCTGTTTTGGCAGCAGCTTAGTTGTCTGATAACACAACGAGACAAATTAAATCCTGCTTCAAGCAGTACACAGACCATATTACTGAAAAAGAAAAATTAAAAACTGTTGAACATCTGTTATTATTGTGAATTTAATATGTAGAACAACTTCATTATATTACTTCAAGTATTTAATTTTATTATTGAGGAAAAAGAGAATGTCTTGTGTTTAGAAAACTGGTTTGGGGGTAAAAATATCTGTTATTTATTTTCCTATTTGCCATTGATTCCAGAGTGACTTTATGCAAATAAATTAGTCTCCTTATACCTTAGCTACCCACTCAGCAAAGTGGGAATATTATTAGTGCTCTCTTCATGAGGTGTGGGAACATTAATTAATTTCAAATTTGCCTCATCTGGAGATGGCAGAAACTACTTCCCTTACTGAAAAGGACATTGAGACTAATGAATTAAGAGTCTCAGTATGCGGAGGCAAGCATTTTAAAGTTTTTGATCACAGAGAATTATTAAAGTTTTGATGTTAGAAAGAATAGTTACAGCAAAACCTTTAAATGTGACAGAAATCTTATATTTTTCACTGGCCTAGGTAGTGGCTCTTTTCACTAGAAGATATTAAGGCACAGTCTTATTTTAAATGATGCAAATAATACAAAATGACTTAGCTTTACTTAATGATTTTGACATGGATTGTCATCATATTTATGTACCTTTTCTTGATAAATGATGTTCATAATGAAAACCAATGGTGGCACAACACAAATTTAACATCCCTCTCACAACTTTTGTTTTGTAGTTCACCCCACATACACAGAGTTGCCTGTCCATGGTCTAATCAAACAAAACTCAGAGGGGTTGATTGATATACCACTTAAGCCTGGCACAAGTTGCAGTGTGTCTGCACTATGTGCCATTGCATGCTGTGGACAAGGACCTCAAGAAGGAGGAGCAAAGCACTGGGATTTAAAGGAAGAATAATCGTACTGAAACCACACAGACACTTTTGATGGCTAATTTAAGTCATTAAACACCACTCCCAAATTGCTTATAACATATACAAATACGCTGCTTTATTGAGATGTTTCCTCTCTGTGCAAATGAGCTAGAGCTGAGCAGCACACTTCAGAGGATTCTCACAAAGGGAAAGTGCACTCTCATCGCAGTTAGATGGATTTGATGTATGATTCCATGCAGAATAGAAAATATTTAGTTCTATTTTGTAGCAGAGAATTATTGTAGATGGAATCCACCTGTTGGTACCAATCAGAAAGTGAATCTATTTGAAAAGAAAAAAAAGGAGAGCATTTCCCAACATGTTAATGCAAAGAAATAAGACATAAATATGAGAGAGAGAATACAGAATATTAAAATTTGGGAAGAGGTAAAAAAAAAAAATAGTGTGTGGTTGTAAAATGGAGAGCAGGTAAGTCATCAGTTTTGATGGAGAGTACAAATCAGATGTACATCCTCTAACTGAATTTTTGACTGCTATTGTTTGAATTGGCTTGATAGGATTAAATTCATCTATATTTCAGATCTGTGTTATACATGATATAGATATGCTTGCAAAACACTGCAAATGCCAATAAATAAAAATCTGGTTCTGAAGATGAGAAACACTGGTGAATTGCAGAAACAAAGACCATGACTTAATCAGAATTACAGAAAGCAGATTTTAATAATATGTCCAGTAAAAAGTACAATAATGATACATGTCATTTTATATGTCATATAAAGAAAGCAAAGCTATAAACCATATTGTAAAATCATCATGACTAGGCTTCGTGAAGGAAGATTTGGGAAGGGCACTACCCATGCTTGCTGCAAGCATGCTGGTGGCTAAAAAGGCTATTCAGTTACTAACATATAATAGTCCAAATGAAACCAGTAGAAAGGCTGCTCTAGAGATCTTCACAGTGAGATCTGGCCTTGCAAAAGGGAATAGATGACTTTCAAAAGAAATGGTCTTTCATAAACTTGAGGATGGTTTCTGAGATATTTCACTGAAGAATATAAAATTTACTTCAACCTGTTTTCCTTCATAGGTATATACTATCTCAAAATACTGTTGCAACTCTGCAGAATATTATATAGGATTTCATGATGAACATCAGCTGGAGAAAGCAGGACCACAGGTGTTAACAATTTTGGAATAAATCATCATCTGTAATGGTGGATAAAGCATTATGATGAGTCTCCAATGTTTGTAAGTTTTAATGTGTCTTTCAAAAGGAACAGGATATCCACAATGAACTCCTTGTTTCAGATGCATTAAATACCCTCTCACAGCCTTTTCTATTTTTCAAAATGTAGGCATGAATCAAACTCTGGAACTGTAATAAAAGAACAGGCAACTCTTTCTTCCTTCCTCCCCTTTCTTTTTCATGATTCTCAGAACTTCAGTCTCTTTAAAGAAATGCCTGTATTAACAGATCATGTGACAATAAATGATGACTTGTCACAAAGTGCTTCTTTATTCATAATCTCAGCCACTTGAAAGCAGATCTTAATTACATCCTCTGCCTCAACAACCTTCTGTTCCTACCTTCCCACTGAATGAAATGAATGCTTCCTGGACAGTGAAATAAGGAGCAGATTTAAGCATTTGTACTGTATAATAATGTATAAGTACATTTACCATCCCAAGTATATGATAATTTTCACCATATCTCCTTAAATCTCTGTACTCTCAGGTAAGTTGTTTTACCACAAAAAGTAAGTCAAAGTTATCATCCCTTTTCAACAGCTACACTCACTATTTTTCTTTTTATGACCTCTAAGGAGTCTGGCAATTATTGTCAATTCACAAGAGTGATAGTTGATCTGAAGTAAAACAGGAGGGAAAAGACCAACTATTTAAGGATGATTTAAAAGCTTTTTCAGTTTCACACCTCATGTATTAACTGATAAATTACCAAAACCTGCTACAACAAGAAGGAGGAGGTGCAGAAAAGCATTCTTTATGCAACAACCTGCAAGGCTGTTATTAGACCCTGCTTTGTCCAGGGTTTCTTGGCCATTCAAAGCCTTTGGTGTCTCACCTATTCACATCTGTTTTGAAGTCGACTTTCTTTCTGCTCTTGTAGTCTTTATATCACACAAGCCCATTGGAACGTAATTCTTTATTTTAAATCCTGATGTCCTCACCACCGTGTTTAACACTGACTTCTCCCTGGGCAGCTCATGTAGCACATCTCCACCAGGTGTGCTAACTGTGATGGTGAATTTGCTTTAGGCATCTCCTACTAAAGTGGTGTGGAGGAAGAGAACTCTTGAAGGGCATAGGAAAGGCTGACTGACCTTACCTGGGCATGCACATACCCCCTGAAGTGTTAGTGAGAGCAGGTTCTGGCTCAGGGCTGTACCTGTGTGCTCTTGGCCTATGTATGAATTAGTGGAAACCTCCCTTGACCTGGTAATTTATGTACTCAGTGAAATAAGGGAAAAAAAGCATTTGTGAGAAGGATAACACTTTTGAGGATCTGGAATAGTATTCTGACACAAGTTTCCCTGCTAGGAAATGACAAGCAGAGTTGCCAAGGATAGCCACATTTTCTATACACCGGAAAAAGGGACTGTACACCTTAGAAAAACAATGTTTGTGCAATTAAATACTTTTTCTCTCTATCAGAGGTATTTTATTTCTCACTTTGGTTCTTCAGGAATTATAAATTGCAACTCTTTAGTGACTGACTTCTATTCTTGAGCTTATGTTGTACAACAAAGCTTTGTATCTTCTTCACTGGTAGTTGTGTCCAGGAATGTTTTAGTCTGACCTCCAGCTATACCAGAAACTCTAGAAATATTTCACTAGGCAATAAATCTTTTCCTTCTTAACAGTAGTGTTTCACTAAAATACATTAGTGAAACATGTTCATATTATAGTTGTATGCTATTTTTCATTCACAGTTTTTCTGCTTTTCATCACAGCTTTTAGAGTAAATATTCATAGAAATATGAAACGATTTGGGTTGTAAGGAACCTTAAAGATCACCTCATTCTAACCCCCCTGCCATAGGTGGGGACACCTTCCACAGAAACCCAGTTGCTTCAAGACCCATCCAACCTGGCCCTGAACACTTCCAGGGATGCAGCATCTGCAGCATCTCTGGGCAACCTGTGTTAGTGCCTCACCACCCTCACAGGGAAGAATTTCTTCCTATTATGAAATCTAAACCTACCCTATTTCAGTTTAAATGTTATCAATACTTCTCTGACTATCCATTACAGAGGTGAACATGAGTAGAGAAGTGTCATCTAACTGATACTGTGGGCTAAGTGTCAGATATCAGAATCAGCTGATTCTTTTTAGAGAAACTTATGGTATAAACATCTAATAGAAAACTAAAGAATTTGGTGATGACAATAGATTTCACCACACAGAAACAAAGGGAAAACAGCAAAATTTCAATATAAATTCTTTCTAATGTAGCCTTCAGGCAGATATTGTTGTTCAGTTGTTGCCACATTAAAGCACTTTGGTGTTGCTTCCATAAATTTTTTTTTTTTCAGATATATGAAACCACTTCTTTCTTTCATAAAATGGAAGCATTTTACTATCATCCAAAATTATTTTTGGAGTCAGACATTTTCTATATGTTTGTCCAACTTCTTTGTAGTTCTACTATAGCCACCTATTGTACTTCACAGTATATAATAAGATATTCCTCCCTCAGACTTCACTTTCTGCACACCCTTCTCTAAATCTAATCTATTGTAACATAATTAACTCCAAAAGAGATTTAGTACAGCAGCAAGTTCTATAAAGGAGCAGGTGATTACTGAAGAAAATGACAGGCAAGCCCTGATGCACGAACTTCCAAGCACTGACTCTACATAAAAACTTGATTAACTGCAATAAGTTAGGGTTGTATCAACCATAGCTACACATCATTCTAAAAATTTTTAGCTGTGGCATTAACTTCAAATGACAATGAATGCTATTTTCAACCTTGTGCAATATATTCAAGTATTCCATATGAAACAGAAAAGGAGCATTTGGGCATTTTCAAAAGATAAGTAAGTTACCACAATTAAATGTTTGACAAATAGTACTGCCTCAAATAAAAAAACAAACAAACAACACTTTTCCCCTTTGCCAGATTACTGCAGAATCCATGTTTAACAACCTATGAAACTAAACATGCACACACTAAGCAATACTTCAAGTTCTTCTGAGCATTTCCAACTTGAACTCAGTTAATTGCAGTTCACCTCTTGAAAAATAGTTACTCTTTTGCCTTAAATGTCTTTGGCATGAATCATGGGTGGATATTCACAACCACTATTTTTTTTTAAAGCAGAGAATGTTGCTCTACTGAGCTTATGTGAAGTAGTTCAAATGTTCTCTGATATGAGCTACATGTAAATTAATTTGCAGCTTCAGGCCACACCTTTAAATTACCAGGTGTTTGCAGTTATAAGAAACCTTGAGTTCTTCAAGACTGGCAAAGAAATCAGTTTAAACACATCAACATTACTTACTTGATGTTCTCCCTTCTTTTTCTCATTATGTGTTACAAAGTTAAAGGCTGGTTAACAAATTCTGTACTGTGCAGGTCTGAATGCTTGTATATACCTCTTGTAATTATCAGCTAAATAGAATCCTACTAAATACCTTCAAATGAAAACATGAGGAGAGAAAAGTCTCCCTAGAGAAGACAGGCATGAGGAGTAACATTAATGAAGTATTAAAAAAACCCCAACACCCCCAACATCCCCCCAAACAGCCAACCCCAAGAAAGTGATTTGTTGTTTTTTAATCCGAAAGGCAATTAATCCCTTAAAAAAAACTTTCTAAGGACATATTTTATTATGTCATGAAGTGTTAAGATCAAGAGAAATTTCTGCAAGACATACTGTAACTCATCTAGCAGTTATGGGCTGAACATACTATGGAATTCACATGAAGCAAGTTTAAAAAATTTTAATGTTAAAGATCATAATTTTTGGCCTTTCTGGTCTTAATATTTATGTGGTTTTAAAAAATTGTCTTTAAAAGGGCATAAGTATCCAAAGTAAAATTTTAGTGGAAATTTTATGAAAATTCCTTTATTCTGCCTTCTGCAGGATACACTTCTGGACAAAACCCTTATAACCAAAAGGATATTTCCATATACTCTGCAGTCCACTTTACAATTTAGAAAGCTGATTTGATTATTAAGAAACCTAGACCCTACACAACTCTTTCACAAACACTGGGGAGTGTTTGGATCATTTATAGTCATTGCCGTTTAATCAGTAAAGAGGTTGGAGATTTTGTGGTGATGTTTTGCTGGTTGATAATTTTTACTTTTTTTTCAGCCCTCTGAAGGACAAAAAGTCTAAAACCTGCAACTGTCCTCATCTTTCATAAAGTTTATTTGCATTTAGATCCCTTGCTTTTGCACTCCTGCCTATATACAAACAAACTTATTTACCTTTTTCCCTCCATGATTTCCTTGGAATTGTAATGAAGAAATCAGAGGAGAATTTCTGGACGATCTAGATTCTGTTCACAGAAAAAAGTGTAGCAATATGTGCCCATTTTTAACTTGCAAGAGGTTTGTCTCTGTCTCAGTACACTTCATTTTTCCTCTATCTTGCTAGAAGTAAAAACAAATACACCTGGTATGGAGAAACTTGTGTATAAATACAGGAAAAATGGATACCCCTTGGCAGTTCACAAGGAAGGTCAGACTGAGGCTAAATAAACAGGATACTTTTCTCTTCCACTGAAATGATGAATTTCTGAGTGTGTTATGCCTTAATCAAATTAAGGAATGAATTCTGTATTAGTCCCTGAACACCCTAATTCCAGAAAGTCTCATTTCTCTGGGAATTCTCATCAGTTCATCCAGTTCATGCACCACAAATCAAACCAACCTTCTTGGAAATACTTTTCAGTGTTTTTACTCGTGATATTTCAAAATTTTACTCTTTCCTTAATTTCCAAACCAATGTGAATCATAGTTTTTTTTAAAGAGAAGTAATATTCCCATCCTCTTGGTTGGAGTGGGGTGGAAGAAACATTTTATATGTGAGCTGTAAGTATCTCAAAATTATGAGAAAAAGGAGAAAGAATAGTTTACAGATTCTTATTTTCAAAATCTTTAAACTACCATTAGTGGCTGAGATCTGGACATGCTGTCTGTATTGTCACTCTTAGTGGTAACATACATAGTAGGGTAAAACTTATACTGGGTCTGGCTTTCCTGAAGTTAACTTTCTTCATAACAGCCTGCAAGGTGCTTTGGTTTGGATTTGTGGCTAGAACAGTGATGATGATAGCTAAGCAGTTCTTGTGCAGCATCAAGGTTTTCTCTCTTTCCCACACTGCTCCTGCAGTCAGTGGTCTGGAGGCTAGGGTTGAGAAAAGGCACAAGCAGGGCAGCCAACCTGAACTGACCTAAGAGATGTTCCGTACCGGCTGATATCATGCATAGAAATAAAAGCTGAAGGGAAGGAGGAGGACGCAGAGATGTTTGTGCTATTTTTGTTTGTCTTCCCAGGTAACCATGATGTGTGCTGAGGCCTTGCTTTCCAGGAAGTGGCCAAATATCTGCCTGTAAGAATGTGAAGCAGTGAAAACTTACTATTTGTTTTGATTACCTATCCAGCTTTTTCTCCACTATTAAACTATCTTCATCTTGTCCCACAGGTTTCTCATATCTGGTATTCTTGTTGTGTGCACCTTTCCACTGAGGTGTGGGAAATAAATGAGTGAGCGGCTGTGTGGGTTTCATCACAAATTTAGTCATATTCTCAAAACTGCTCTGCACAAGTTTTGTTCCTTGTATTTAGTCTTTTGGATTTTAGAATCATAGATTATTAGAACCATAGAATCATCAAATTAATAAGGTTTGAAAAGACCTCTAAAATCGAGTCCAACCTTAGGAAATCTAACCTTCTATTTTGAGAAATAGAAGAGTATGATTGAACAATGAAGTTCTACTAAAGGGTATTTCTGAAATTATTCAATGTCTTTGGACTCTCATACCTCCTCCTCCCTATCCTGTATTTACAATATTCTTTTAATACTTAAATACAGACAATGTTGCATAAAATGTTTATATATGTTTTCCACTGGATATCCAAAATCTACATGTGCATGTAAAAAAAGGATATAAACATTAATAATACAAGGAAACTCATACATAAAAAGGGAAAAAACAGTTTTTAAGAAAATGCTTTAATGTCTTTTGTTCACAATTTGTTAAGTTTCCTCCTTTGATTGTATTACATGCACAGATATACTGCATTCCACTTTTTGGTTTGGTGCATTCCAAACTTTGAAGTCCTAAGAGCCTGTAAAATGGAAAACCAAGGGATTTACTGACATGGTTTTAGTTTTCTTAGGTCAGTTCATCATGTTCCTGGCTTTTTTCTTGCTTTTCTGTGCAAATGTGCAGAGTTCAAATTTGTGACAAGTAACATTTAATAGCTTGCATCTGTTTGCCTTTGCTAGTCTAGAAAATTATTGCTCCACTTTGGCTAATAACCTCAGTGTTCTAAACCACTCAAAACATTCTTAGTATTTTGTTTATCACAATAAAGAGAAGCAACACACAAAGAACAGTGTGGTTTTTTTAATTCTGAAGTCAACAGTTCTGTCATGATCCATGTGACAGCTGGCAACTTTCAAAATGTTACTTAAAAAGTCTGGTATTGAAGTCCAGCTAAATTAACCTCCTTGGTCAAACTTATACCAACCTTTAATTTAATCATTACCTCTATAATCAGATTAAACTCTTATAATGAGAAACATAGTGAAAAGTATGCCCTCTTGAGATAGTAGGAGAAGATAGGAAGCATTGCAATCACATGCTTAATCATCATGGAGGATTTGGTAGAAAACATGGAAAGAAGTCACAGGCTGCACAATTGCAGGAAACTGAGGAATGCAAGGGAATCTTTCACAGTGATTAAAACAAATAGGACTCATTCATCACTGCCTTTCCTCTTGAATTTAAGGCTTACACATGCCTAACTCAAATTATTTGGAGGAATCTCAGATCCATTATCCTACTTAAGCTATGAAAGTGTTTTCCTGACTTGCTTGTAGCTGTGACTTTGCTTTCTGTCCTGCTGATCTGACAGAAAAAGTCGTGTGAACAAGGCAAAGGTTTCAGAAGAACCACATACCTAATCATGTAGTTGTTCCTTCTTCAGTTAATCTGATTGCACGCTTCAGTTTTTTAGAGCATGTTTGTTTTATTTTTCTGCTTTTCCTCCTAAATCAACAGACTGAAAACAGACACTGTCTTCTTTTTATGACATCTTGTGTTTTTCATGTTTCAGAAACTGACAGACAGCTTAGGGCTGAAGAGTGCTGACACACAGGAATTGCTCAACAGAGACACTTTTGATGTGGAGGGAATTTGCTTTTTAGGTCAATGGAAGAAAGACTGTGCAAATACCACTTGTGCTCAGTGGGATTTCTCGTGGTTGACTACCTACTGGACATTGCTGACACCATCAAAGGCACTGAGACCCACTTGTCACTTCCCAGGGAAATACAGGCAATTCATACCTAATTTCGCAATAATCTTCTAAGGTGGGACTTAGCTCAAGCAAAGTTACTTAAGGAGAAAATGGCCAGTTTGGGGGAAATGTCAACCTTCTTAAGCACATCAAACAACCTTAGTGACTCTAGAGGGACTTTTTTTTTTTTTTTTTTTTTTTTTTTTTTTTTTTTTTTTTTGGGAACATGTTTTGCTTTCCTCTGCGCTATGCTGAGCTTCTTAGAATAAAGCCAAAGGACATAAACCTTATAGACCATGAAGTGCAGCTCCAGGAGCAGCTCCACCTGAGTCAGTGAGGTTGATTTTCATGTGAGAATTCCTAAGAGTAAACATTTGTCAAACAGTCCTGGGTTTGATCAGCTCTGTCAGTCAGAATTCCTTTGGCTCCAACCGCTACAAGCAGGCACTGCTCTGTTACCATTAGTAAAAAAATGTAGCCACAATGAAGACATAAAAATGATATTGGGAAAGTACAAATTTAAAATACTAACAATTTTAAATTTAAATAGGGTCAGCATTTAATAATGCAGAACACTTTTGTAGATATTGTCAGATACGGTCTTACAAAAGTACATTAATTTGCTTTTTCCTTTCTGACAGAGGACTCTTGCCCTTTTCCCTCTATCAGATAAGAAAACATAAAAATGAGTGAAAATGAAAATCTGCTGTAATCTGAAACACCTCAGCAACTGATGTGATACTGAAAAGGTTGGAAACACAATTTCACATTTTTGTAATGTAGTTTTCAATGATATCTTGTTCTTCTAGCTCCATTTATGAAATAAATAGGATAAACCAGGTGAAGAACTGTGATCTAATGCATTATCCTTGCATCATACTCTGAAAGAGATGAAAAAACTAGAATGCTTCTCAATAGTGCTAGTCTACTGAACAAAATCAGAATGAAAATAAGTGACATTTCTCCACTTGAGAAATACACTTTGGTGGTGAACAAGTATGTAGGAAGTGAGATTTTTGACAGCAGTGCCCTTTTCTGATATGACAAAAACATACTTCATTGAGGTTTTTGCTTGTTTAAAAAAGAAGGCCATATGTAGGCCATCAGCACTGGATCCTATATTTTACTTCATACTTATTTGGACATCATTTTGCCATCCTTATCTTCCCTGGTTGTTTCATTCTAGATATGCTTACTAAGTATAGCCAACAACAGGTCATATCACTGGAGTGATTAATTTTAGATAAAGCTTGTCTCAATGTGTTTCTTAATGGGATTTAAGACTACACTTGCTTTGTTAGTAGACTTTAAACCAGATATGGAGAAGGTTTACTGAAAAGAAAGCTGTTGATAATAGAGACTGTACTAGGCTTATGGAAATTTACTTTTGTATTGTTTATGTACTGTGGCTGTCTACTAACATAAACCGTTTGAATTACCAGTAATACACCCAGGGGAGCCAATATGTAAAAAAAAATAAAATAAAAATCAGTTATACATATAGGTAAATTTGGTTTACATTGTAGACGGCATATTAGTGATATGTACTTACCGTGAAACACCTCTTCTACTGTAATTTTAACATCCATCCCTTCTTTTTAAATTACTGTGAAAACTGTAAGATTCCTTGGTGTTTACATGGCCCCCTGAGTGTTCACATCAAGCTGTTGAAGCAAACTCTAAAGCATTTGGAGCGGATTGTAAAAATAAGAATTAAAATTGTTCTTGGTCGGCCTCATCTTCCTAGTGCATGCTTCCATTGCTCCTCTGAGGGGTTTGGCAGACGTGGAAGTTTTAGCAGCGGTGAGGAAAGTAAGCAGTACTGCTGAGCTGTGTTTAGAAGGGCATCCATTGTGTGCATGCAGGGTGAAGCCAGGCTGCAAAAGTGCTCACTAAATGGGAAAGGAAACTTTAACCTGCCAGACAAAGGCAAAACAATACAGTTGGATTGCACTCATAGTTTTCATTTTAGGTTGGTTTTTAGTTGCATACCTCACAAATCTACATTTTCCTTCTATTATATATATGATACAGCTATCAAATGTACTTACTGTGTGTTCTGACAGCTGCAAGAATGGCTGAGTATTGGATGAACTTCCTACAGAAAGAGCTGTGAGGCAGGAAATGCTGGTGACTTAGGGTGCAGGATTTCACTGCTGCAGAACACTGCCTTACAGAATCATAGAATATTTGGCGTTGGAAGAGACCTTAAAGATGTCTAATTCTGACTCCCTGCAATGTGCCAGGACCTTCCATGAGCCTAGGTGGCTCAATGGCCCATCCAACCTGGCTTTGAATTCTTCCAGGGATGGGGCAGGCACAACTTCCCTGGGAAACTTGTGCCAGTGCCTGACCACCCTCAACACCTCACAGCCACCTTGGAAACTGGCATGGCCTGCTTTGACTGTGCAGACTTTGCCATTTAAAAACCAAGACATGATACTTCAACTAAAGAAAGCAAGACATGATACTTCAACTAAAGAAAGACAACACAGGAGCTGCTGCTTCTTTCTTTCATTCTTCCACGAGTTAAGTAGTCTGACCCTCTACCTTCAAAGACATCAGAATACCCCTAAGATATCTTTTAAAATGTTCTGAATCAAAGGCAAGTAAAATCCAATGTGGTTTAATACTTGTGAAACTCTGGAACATCTGTAGAGTTTGCAAAGCTTGTTTTAACTTGAAAATATTTTTCCTTTAATTAAATCCCCTATTTCCCAGCCAGCATGATTCAATTATATATTCAGCTAAAGCATGAGAGTGCTGTGTGTTAACATAATCTGAAACACACACAACAGAATGGGAACAGAAAGCAAATTGTTCATTATGAAACAAAGTAAAATAGCTACTAGGCAGTTAAATGCCTCCCTGACACCCGATCCCATCAGATCTCGGAAGCTAATACCAGGCGCTGTAGGTTCTAGTCCTGAGGACTTCACTGTCACTGTCCAAGCTCACTCAGCCGTGGCAGATGAACCTTAGGAATTAAAGGGTGGGGCCAGTTCTGTGCACACTGTGCCTCACCAAAAAAATCCACTGTGTAGGCTCGAAGGACACACTGACGTGGGTAGAGCCCTTTCCAAATCTTCATTCGGGAAGCCTGGCCATACATACACACAAAATAGAAATAAAAAGATGTTACAAGACTTGACTACTCTTGCAACAAAATCATGGCCAGGCTTCGCAAACAGTGAAGTTCTCAGGAGTAGAACCTACAGCATTCGGTATTCCCAGGAGGTCCATCCAAGTACTAACTGGGCCTGACCCTGCTTAGTTTCTCAGATCTTATGGGATCAAGCATCAGGGTGGCATTTAACTGCAACAAAATTGTTGATGTCATAAACTTACTTTAATGAGCAGTGTTGCCATTTTTGGGTGCTGATGTTCAACCAGAGGAAATTGTCGTAGAATTTTATAGACCCATATAAGTTCACATCTGCTGAAAGCCTCTCCAAAAATCACAGGGTTAATTGCTGGAATTTTAATTTTTATGAGGAGGCAAGTAAAGAGATTTCAGAGGAGAAAATAAAAGAAAACTAAGGGATTGACTCACATAGCTAAAGAGATAACGGCATGCTTAAGTTACACAGAACTGAACTGGAGCAATGTGATAAATTAAGTAAAAGGGAAAACCTAGTCAGAATCTTCTTACTCAGAAATGTGACTTCTTGTGGCATCCTTTCTTATGGTTCACTCCAAGATCTGAAACAGCAGCTGCTTGCTCATATCCCAGTAGGATTTGAAATTTCTCACTTAGATACATTATTCCATGGACCTCACATTTGACTCTACTGACTTTATTGCTCTCCTTTTATAGGAAGAAGAGAAATAGGGTATGATTCCTGGCTAACTTTGCAAAAATATTCTTTTGCCATTGTTTCTGCCTGACAAAACTTCCTACCAAAAATTTTCTGTCACCTTTCTGCCAGAAGTTCTCACCAGAGCTTCCTGCTGGAGTTTTCCTGCCAGAAGATCCTGCTACTGTTTGTAGTTATTGTATCACTTCAAACATCTGATTAGGGCTATGTGCCAAGAAACCAGGTACAACCTCCTTTGAGCACTATAGAAGTTGAGGACAAATTTTGGAAAATCAGGGAGAGAGGAAAGAGAGAGAACCGCTTATCATAACAGAGAATTTCTCCCCACCTCCCTCTCACTTTTTCTATGTCATCCCCTGCTGCCTGCCTTCCACCAGAGACTGAAACTCTGCCAACCTGGAGAGAACCGAGACCCATCACGCCACATGAGTGAGTTGTATCTTATCCTTCTACCTTTACCATATTTTTGAGGGCCAAAATGGCCTGTGACATGGTTCCATTTGAGCAATGGAACCACACATCCTGGCTGCATTCCAGAGAACTAAAGCTGCTAAACCTCCTCTACAGCTAGAGAGATGACATCGAAAAGTGGCAGAGACAGAAAGAAAGGCAGAAACTTCTTCTCCCCACTCCCTCCACCTGCTCAGCAAAGAGGTAATTTTGATGGTATCTTTCCTCTGCTTCTAGAATTAACCTTAGTCTTTTCCAACCTTTTCTTCTCTTTGCATCTTTTAGGAATTAATAAAATCAGGTTTTGGTATCAACAGATAACTTGTGTGAGTTATAATTTTGCTCAGGGGAATATTCGAATCTGAAATTCTTTCTGAAACAGTTAAGCAGATTGTATCACACAGTACATATTAAGATGAGGAAATTTGCTATTGAACTGATTTATAACTTATAAAAATAATTTGAGTCAACTAGAAGCTTTTGCCCTTAATTCTCTTGGTATAAGGAACAGAAACTACCAACAAACGAGAGAAAATGACAGACTATAATACCATTCAAGGCTACCTGTACAGATGAAAAAGGTATTCTGGAGATAACAACTAGACTACTTCTGAGAAGTAAGAAAAATCCACCTGGAGTGATAGATTTCTCACTTTAAAAAAGCATCTTAAGAGAGAGTGAGAGGTGAAAATTCAAAGAGGTGTCCAGTCACAAAAGTGTAAATGCGAGAAACAACTGGGAAAGCTTTCAGGAGCATTCCATGGCTTTGTAGCTATACTCATAAAATACTGCCAATTTGATTAGATAGATTTGTATTTGACTGGGGGATAAGTGCTACAATAAGCTTCAGATAGGAGGAAGACAAAAACCTTGACTATTCTTGATCTGCTGCTATACATTTAAGCTTAAACTGACCTGAAACCAAAGAAGCAAATAAAAACAGACAGAAATCTGCCTTTCTTAGCAAAGATTTACCTTGAACACTGCCCTGGAAAGTGTCATCAAGGGTTTCCTGAAGTGTACTATACTTTGGAGTTTTTAAAGCTTTTTTTTTTTTGGCTCAACAGACCCCTGCTAAGCCTTAGCATTTCTGCCAGACCACACTGTATTCTTACCATCAGTCATTAAACAATTTTTTTTTACTTTTTAATGAGGTTTTGGAGTCGGAATTATCCTTAAAGGTATACAAACTACATTTGGACCAACGTTTGGAAATCTTTGCTTTGTTTCACCAGTGCCTGAGGAAATTCTCATCGTTGCTCCTTTGTAAACAAAAGGAGTTACCATAGAGTAAAGTAGTAATATCCCTTCTACTGGAGTAAAGCAGTCTTAACCATCTTTCTGCCTGTTGCCAAGCCATCAAGCTGTTCTTATTTATTTTGAAAACTTATTTAGAAATAATGAATCTAGATGGGGATAGGAAAATAAAATCAATATTAGGTAAGGAAACAGCATTTCAGTTTGCTTGCACTGGGTTCACCCTTCTTTGTTAATACTAAATTAACTCTGGACTGGAAAGAAGAGGAAAGCTATAATTGGTTGCTTTTAATGCAGACTTAAAAAATTGTAGCCAAAGTTTCTTAGTATTCTGGATTCCTTTACCTGATTGCATCCCCACAGTGGCAACTGCACTTGGAGAAATACAAAGAAGTCATTTTTGGGGCAAACTTTTGCTTCCATGGCAGTGAGAATGAAGAAAAAAAAAACAACCCACTTGCTATTAGATCTTAAGATAGGTGTGCGAAGGGGTTTGCTTAGTTGAGTTTTTATTTGTTGTTTTGTTTGGCTGTTTTTTTCTTGTTGTTTTGGTTTGGTGTTTTTTACTGTCACATATTCATGTTAAGCAATAGAAATAGCTCAGCTCAGCTTTTCTGTAGTATAGTGTCTTGGAATGAATCAGAACACTGCAAAGTATTGAGATGTGATTACTTCTGCAGCACAAATATTAATTTGTAAGGCACTATCAGACAACATTCTCAAGGCTGGTTGCAAAACTTGCTATGCCAACTGTCTGCTTGGTATTTGGTTTCTGGGACCATGGGAGCTGTAGGAGGATAGGTTAGTTTTTACTCTATCCTCTTCTCCAAGGTCACCAGGAACAAGATTTCCAAGTTATGTGCCAACAGTTTCATGAACAAAACTGAATCTATTTTCTTGTCATCAGAATTACTGTTGTACCCAAGTCCTTGCACAGAGATCCTTGCACTCCAATTGACTCCTGTTTGCTGCCTGTTATCTCTGAAGGCTCAACTTGACTGCACAGAGTTGTTATTTATTGTCAGCACATAACATTTTATCCCTTCTGAATAGCTAACTTACATTTGTCAAAATGCTCAGCTGTTCTGTAAATGTTTATGTTTCTTGTAGCAGTAAGGGCCACCAACAGACTATATGCAACATGTATCTATAATATTTTGCTTGGACCTGCCATTCCAGTGGAGCTACTAATTGACTGAACTTGCTTGTCCCAGCATAATTAGTAATCTCATATATGTTGCTTCACTGCACTGCTGAGAAAGCTAACAGTGCAAAACTGATTCTTTTTTCTTTTCTGGAAGAAATAATAGCTCTGAGTCCCAAGTTTCTCATCAACTGCACTACAGAAGGCTAATATGGTAGCTCCACAATTATTTTCATACTGGGATCTGATGTTGGCTGGATGTCCAATTGCTTCTCTCTAGTTGTTTAACTATTCCCTTACAAAGCTTAAGGCCAAATCTCATCAGATCCCATTTGAGTACTTCTGCAGAGCAGGGGTGAGGGCAACTTAGAGTGTTTTCCTGACACATATTGTCTTGCCAAAGTGCCAACTAGGATCATATTCTTTTCTCTCTCTGGAAATGTTGATCTGCTCTAATCTAGCACCAGCCCTAATCTTCCAGTGTGGAGAGCAGATGGGTGGACATTCAGTTATGTCTGTGTACTGGCTGGTACTTTTAGGGGAGTCTGACCAGATGTTTCAGCATTTTTAAAGTTAACAGACACTGAATCTCCTTGTGAAGATGCTTGTAATTTTGGAAGTCATTCTTTCAGGCACTTTACTATAACAAGAATCCTTCACCTCTCCTTCCCTAAACGCAGCCTAAGAAGGATGTCCAATGTGTTACTGAAAGTCCAAACTTTACTGAAAATTTGATTGAAAACTTAACAGAATTATCAAAACAGATTGTTATGAAACACTTTTAATTACTTTCTTTATACTGCTGCTTACAGGTGAGCAAAGAAGACCCCTATGTCACAGGAGAAAGAGGACATGTTCTCCTGAAAAAAGGCATATGGGTGAACATTTTCAGGGCTGTGTTTGCATGTACTGTTAGGGATGGATACAATCCCAACATGAAATAGACAATTCTTCTTGAGAGCTCTTGGGTTCCTATCTTTTCCTTCCCTACGTGCAATATTCCTTGCATGTGAGGATTTAGCTCAAATTTAGTTGAAAATTCAGCTTTAAAACCATGGATGCAAAAACCAAAGACGTTCATGTCAAAAATCTGCTGAATCCTGTGTTATCCATATGCCTATATGTAATTTAATCTGGCATGATTTCCAGTGATGTCATGCCTGGAACATTCAGCCCTGTGGAGAGAAATTCTCCAGGATGGAGCTGCTGCATGAGGTGGAGAGCTTAGCCAATGTGGTAATTCACTCTTGGAATGGAGTTCATATCAAATTGCATATTTGAGTAAAGGCAGTTTCTGTTCTTTAATCCATGTAGTTTTGGAGCAGGCATATGTTCAAAAGGCAGGTAGGTGATGAATTCTATAGCCAGTTCTGGCTGAATATTGCAATTTTAAGGAAAAGTGTTCCTTTATGTCATTTCATTTCATGTTATGTTACTTCTAGGCAACTGGCTTCACAACTGTTGGATAAGGAATGCCTTGCAAAATCTGTTCCATGTAGATAAAGTTCAGCTGCATTATGAGTCTTCTTCCCCTCCAGCTGAGAAAAACTGTGGTCAGTTTTAGTACCGTGTGTAGTTACAGCGACACAGTCATTACTCAAGTGATGATAGTGGTGGTGATGACTGACATCCTATTAGTCAGAATGCCCCTACTAAATGATGGTCCTGCTGCAATGGATTTTGACAATCTTCAATGCAATAATGTTTGAAAAGAAGTTAAATTGCTGGGGTTACCATTTCACAACAGACCCAGCTTTGATATCTTTAGCAGCATTGCCCATTGTTTTCTTTTGTGACCTGCTATATTAGGGACAAAAGCTTCAAAGCAGAGCCAGGCAGTATTTAGTATAGACGACAATGTTATAATGTGGTTTCTGATATAAACACAGCCAGATGGTGTAGTCTTTACAGGGAAACTAATTTTGTACAGGGATTGTAAGGGAAGAAAATACAGTTTTGACCTGGGACATGTGGAACAACTCAGACTTGAGGCTAGGAAGATGCATGATGCAAAATGAACTGCATCTGCTACTATCTGGTAGCTTATCTAGAGAGCTCTACCCAGTCTTTGCTCTTTCAGCCTGACTCTGAAATTAATGGCCCAATCTTCACGAACGAAGATTTGGGAAGGGCTCTCCCCACTGGGTGTGCCCTTCGAGCCTGCGCAGTGGATTTTTTAGGTGAGGCA
>JAWWEV010000001.1:1647418-1679504 GCA_035583235.1 Hafferia zeledoni
CCACCTGAAGACTTCCTGCAAACATTCCCTGAGACAGGAATATAGCCTTGTACCTCCCTTGACATATGCCAGCCACAAGTAATGAAAACAATACTGATCACATCAGTGTCTCCTAATCTGGTAATACTCAGGAAAGCTATTTTTTGTTAAAAATGTCCAAGTGAGCAAGCTTCCTCTGGAGCAGTGTCACTCCCCTTCTGACCTGCAGGGGGCTGGTGGCCTGCCAGAGCATGGGAACTGGCTGCTGTGTCCTGGCCTCCTCCGTGACTCTGATTCACAAGAGACAAACAGGTTTTACTGCATCACAGATGAAAACACTCATTGTTTTATCATATTCGTACTTTAAACTAAAATGTTTCTAATAACACTACATAATGATTTTTTTTGGGAAAAATCAACTCGTTTGTACTAGCAAAGCAATTGTCATGACTTCTGTATTAAAATTTGTACATTTTTTCACATGAGTTATTATATGGGTTTATTTCATATTTGCTTACAAGCCTGCTCTGGTTCTCTTACTATACCTAGGAAATGCCAGCTAAAAAAATACATCACATCATCACAACTCTGTTGTAAACAGGAAATCAGCTATGTGGGCTAACACAGTCACTTGTCAGAAAAAAAAAAAAAAAAAGCAGTAAATTGGGCATCAGCCTAAAAAGCCTCAGACCTATGACTTTATAAAGCAAATGACAATTTGAAGGAAGCTGATTGATAACTACAACCCACAAATAACTCCTGTGATCAGAGTCACATTGCAACTCAGTTGAATCCAGCATTGAAAATTAGTGTGGCAGAAATTAGGCCAAGAAAGAATACCTAAAGTTTCAACTGCCCTTTGGTTCTGTAAAAGTTCTTCCTCTGAAATATTGTTGCATTAATATGGTAGAACAAAAAGAAGGATGAAGTGTAGATGTGCATGGGAGCTGTTTGTTTATTTGCTTTGCTTTCTTTTGAAATGTTTCTCCAGAAAGACTTCCCTGCAACCATTTTGTAAACATAAGACAGCAGCTTCCTTTAAGTTGCATGTTACCCTAACATGACTTTCACAGTATTCCTGAGGGAATTCAGTTGTTCCTGGCATGGCCCACAAAAGCATAGTGGTCATCAACCTTTCAGATTGTGAATGGTGACACAAGCTCCAACACTGATCTGGTAAGTCATTTACTCTGAGGTTCTTTGGGGAAAACAAGTCGTTTGCAACTTTATTTCACTAATTAAATTCAAAATGTCCATGTCCTTACTGTTGGGTGGACTGCCAAGATTCAGTGTTCTTCTTTTGTGAGCTTCCTGGCCTGCCATTGATGTCAGCTGCTACAATTAGCCTGCCAATAAAGTCATAGGGCAGGGAGTACCGTGCCAGACACGCACCATCCTTCCACTCTGCTGTTTGCTGTTTGGAACAAGAAAAAAACAATCACTTAAAGCATTGCAGTGAGAGTTTTTTCCTTACAGGCTCCCACTGCAAATGCCACAAGCTTTCACATCTAACTACTTTATGTGTCTCCACCCTTTGCTGTTTTCCTTTTGTAAGATCAGTTCACATGTGGATAGTTTCCTACCTACTGTTTTGTTCTTTTTAACCTTACAGACTTTTTGCAGGGTGAAATACCATATTGACAGAATTTGCAGTGAAAGTGGCAGATTTTTTTCTACAGAGCTGTGTTCCAGAGCCCACAGCACAAACAAACAAACACACAAACAAACAAATCCAATACTCTGGGAAGGACCATGCTTGATAGGAATAAGCTCAATACGATGTTCTTAAGTACAGCCACCTCAAGCAAATACCTAGAGTTAAGATAGAAGCTGATCCTACTCATCAGGGACAGATCAGCATTAACAGGTCTCAGATGGCACCATGGTAACCACAGAAAGGTATGTTTGGGATTTCTTTAGGCTTATTTAGAGCTATCAAAGTATCTGTGGAAGCACCTTATTGCTGAACAACTCTTCATTTGTGTAAAAATTGAACACTTGTTATTAATACCTGCCTTTCATACTCTTCCAGCAGCTCTATTTATTTATTAGGGGCTAACAACCCTGTCTGGCTCAAAGAGATCTTTCTCTTGACTTATTCTGCAATGCTGGTTTATACTGACATTCATAACAACAGAAGCAACAGTGAAAAAACACTTCTTAAAACATGACAATTTTACTAGGGTGCAAGCAGGCACTGAGAGTGTACTTTGCACAGACTTTTAACATGCCTGGCTAAAGCCGACGGCGGCACAATTTTCTTCAGTCGTGTCCTGAAGTAATGAAATCCAGTAATATACTATACTCTTGCAATTCTGCTCACTCATTTTGCTGATAAATATGTTGACCTTTGTTTTCATAAATGGAAAGTTTTATCACTCTCCTTAAACTGTAATTTCCAGAAGTTCACCGTAGATATGTTCCCTATAGCCATTTTCCTTTTGAAGACAAATAATACAAATCTCTACAGTCTCATGAAAGACCGCAGAAGGTTACTTCAAATGTTTGAAGTAAATATACATATTTTAAACAGATGTAGTTAAATAGTAATATTTCCATATTGTAATGCAGATTTTGAAGAGAATTTTCCAGTAAAACTGGATCTAATTTGAAAGACAATCAAGACTGATTATATTCTGGAATTGTTATTTGGCACCTTTAATAAACCTGTTCAATAATGTTGCTGACACTTTTTGTCCTGAGGTTATCAAAGAAAATAATGTTTACCTTTGATTGCACTTATTTCTGACAATATATTATTGAAGTAACAGACACCGGGTTGTTTTTTTTTTTGAGATTCTTTTCTAGTAAACACATCTGTAGCTTTTGATGAATAAAAATAAATAATAAACAAAGAAAAAGTGGAATAGAGAATTTCAATCTTTGAATTGCACAGATATCCTATATTTGGCAAGTAGTTTTAGGCTCCAGTCAAGTTTTGATGAGAAATATCACTATGCAAGTTTCATTAGTATTGGGAGGACTTAGCTGTATAAATCCCCTGGGTACTGACATCAAAACAAAATGATACATGCTGGTAGAAGGGGATTGGAATTGAAATATATGAACTGGATGGAGCTCTTACGTGTGTTTACTATTTGAGAAAAATATTGGCAACGTAATTTGCCCTCCTCTTGCTAAGAGCACAAATGATATGCTCTTTCTTTAGTTATTCAAGCAAGGAGGGTGTATACAGCATTCCTGACCAAAATCCTCTAACACACAGCTAGATTCTTCTGGGGTTTATTGAGATTTCTCAGTGCTGCAAGTACTGAGTATATTCCTGTATTTGACAGCCATTGCACCTTCTGACAAAATTTACTGACTCCTTTGGTGGGTGTCTTGGATTTGGCTGAGATAGTTAATTTTCTTCTTGGTAGCTGATATGCTTTGTGTTTAGTATGAGAATACTGTTGATAATGTACTGATATTTTACTTGATGTCAGGGTCAAACCAAAACTGCAGGCAAACTTGTCACCTCTAAACTTGCTCCTCTTTCTTTCTTAGAGTTCTTCTCAGCAGGCTACAGCCCATGGCAAGGATACCACACAAATAGGATGCTGCTGTGCTTGAAGCTGGGGTTCTGCCAGAATCTTGAACCTATGATTTTTAACACACGACACAGGCGTGCTTGTACTGGGCAGGGCTGCAGCAAATTTCATGTGTCCACAATTCTCTTCACCCCTACTTAGTCTGCACAGTTCAGTCACTTCTGTTGCCCACAGACTGCAGTGTCTTAGGTAGTATTATCTCACTGATTTATTCCACTGACTTATTTTGCACTGAAAGTACTGAAGTACTTTATTTGTGAATTAGAGTGAACATTCATTTAAGCACTTACAGCCAAATGCCATACTACTTTTTTTTTTCCGAGTTTGTACAAACCAGCCAAAAGAAAAATTTAACATCAGAATAAGTAATTTTCCTGTATTTTCACTCCAATTTTTATAGTGCAGACTCTGTTAGAGGAGGTAGCCAAAGGGAATAAATGGATTAGAGTCAGAGCTTTCTATTGTTCCAGCTGTAATTGAAACAAACAAACAAACAAAAAAATAGAAAACATCCTAGCTCTCTACAGAACATATCTTAGTGCACGGACAAAGCCACTGTTTCTTCAAATAATGAAGAGTAGAAAACAGAATAAAATTACCTACAACATTTAATGCACATTGACAAACTCTTACCTCAGTATCACCATAACACAAAGACACATGAAGAGAAAAACAGTTTGAGACTTTAAATAGAAGGGGTAATAACATTTAGGGAAAGAAGATGCAAGATATTTATAGGATTCCTAAACAATGTCATCTTATTTACACATTCATTATAAAGCTCTAGAAACCTTAACAGTAGCTTTTACCACTCTGTGTTTATCATGCAGAAAAAAAAATCCTGAAGAACTGTGATGTGTGACTTACTGAAACTATTTGGAAAAGCAACAAAATTGTTTTCCAAAATGTAGCTACATATAAATACAGCCAAAGAGAATGGAGCAGAGCAGAGCATATCAAAAGACATATTGCCCTGAATCCCAAATATTTTAGATCACTAATCACCATTTCACAGGCCATTAGCACTGCTTATGAAGACTAAAATGAAAAGTAATAGAAGAGTGAATGATCTGTAGTCTGCTAGCCATGGCCTCACAGATCCCTGTTTGGGAGTCACCAAAACAAGGAGTTCCTTTACGCCAGTGACAAAATAACCTCTCAATAGCAGTATCCTTAGTTCAGTAAAAATAATCCTCACCAGCTGTATCTTTCCTCTTCAACGGAAGAATTTCTGACAGGTCATGTAGTTTGAATTTCCATTTTCAAATGTGTTGTATAAATATATGTATACATATTCATCTTTTTCTTTCAATAGCATTGTGAAGTTATGAATTGATAAAAACCCTGGCAATTTCGGGGGAAAAAAAACCCCAACTAGTCAATACAGAATTTTATCATTTACATATTGGCATTTCAGATGTCATTATAGGAAAAACCATTTCTACTGGAACTCTACTGGCTGTGGTTATGCAAAATATGTCAAGGTTTTATTAAAACTTTTTTACATAAATACATTAATAACTAAAGGAGGGGCAAGGAAAACCTCCATTCTCTGTTGGACTTGAGGGAACATAGTTAACAGAGATGAGAACACCTACTTTGCCTCAGTTTTCACCAGTGAGACAGGTTGCCCTGAGGACAACTGGCCTCCCGAGCAGATAGACAGAGAGAGGGAGCTGAATAGCCCCACCGTGTTCCAGGATGAAACAGTTAGTGCCTTGGATCCTCACAAGTCTATGGGACCAGACGGGATCCATCACAGGGTGATGAGCGAAGAGCTTGCCAAGCAACTCTCCATCATCTACCAACAGTTCTGGCTCTCTGGGAAGGTCCCAGATGATTGGAAGTTGGCGAATGTCACTCCAATGCACAAAAAGGGCTGCAAGGGGGAAACCACAGGCCTGTCAGCCTGACTTCAGTGCCTGGCAAAGTTATGGAGCAGATCATCCTGAGTGTAATCACACAGCACCTTCAGGATGGACAAGGGATCAGACCTAGCCAGTATGGGTTTAGAAGTGTCAAGTCCTGTCTGAACAACCAGATCTCCTTTTATGATCAGGTGACCCACTTGGTGGATGAGGGGAAGGCTGTGGATGTGGGCTATCTGGACCAGCAAAGCCTTTGACACTGTCTCCCATAACATGCTCCTGGAAAAGCTGGCAGCCCATGGCTTGGACAGGAGCACTCTCTGCTGGGTTAAGAGCTGGATGGATGGCCGGGCCCAGAGAGTGCTGGTGAATGGGGCTGCATTCAGCTCGCAGCCAGCCACCAGTGGTGACCCCCAGGGGTCTGTGTTGGGCCCAGTTTTGTTTAATATCTTCACTGATGATTTAGATGAAGGGATGGAGTCCATCATCAGCAAATTTTGCAGATTATGCCAAGTTGGGAGGGAGTGTCAACCTGCTGGAAGGCAGGAGGGCTCTGCAGAGGGACCTGGACAGGCTGGAGAGATGGGCTGATTCCAGTGGGATGGGGTTTAACAACGCCAAGTGCCGGGTCCTGCACTTTGGCCACAACAACCCCATGCAGCGCTACAGGCTGGGCACAGGGTGACTGGAGACCAGCCAGGCAGAAAGAGACCTGGGGATTTGGATTGACAGGAGGTTGAGCATGAGCCAGCAGTGTGCCCAGGTGGCCAAGAAGGCCAATGGCATCCTGTCCTGCATCAAGAATAGTGTGGCCAGCAGGATGAGGGAAGTGATCCTTCCTCTGTACTCTGCATTGGTGAGGTCACACCTTGAGTGTTGTGTTCAGTTCTGGGCCCTTCAGTTCAGGAAAGATATTGAGGTGCTGGAGTGGGTCCAAAGAACAGCAACAGGGCTGGTGAAGGGACTGGAGCACAAGTGCTATGAGGAGAGGCTGAGGGAGCTGGGGTTGCTTAGCCTGGAGAAGAGGAGGCTCAGAGGTGACCTCATCAATGTTGTAGCCTGGTGGGGGTTGGTTTCTTCTCCCAGGTAACCAGCAGTAGGACAAAAGGGCATGGGCTCAAGTTCTCCCAGGGGAGGTTTAGGTTGGATGTCAGAAAGAAATTCTTTACAGAGAGAGTAATCAGAAATTAGAATGGCCTGCCCAGAGAGGTGATGCATTCACTGTCCCTAGAGGTTTTTAAGATGAGACTGGATGTGGCACTCAGTGCCATGATCTAGTAATCACAGTGGTGTTGGATCAAGGGTAGGACTTGATGATTTTGGAGGTCTCTTCCAATTCAGTTGATTCTATAATTCTACATGATATGGCTTTATTTAGCAGTGCAACTTCAAAATTATTTATTGCTTTTGCTATTTTCATGGCATCTGATTTATTTGCTGACGATATATTGAGAAAAATTAATAGGAACAAAAGAGAAAAAAGCATAAGTAGTGTGACTCTATTACCTCTAAAGATGTGCCATAAATGTACAATTCTAACATTCATGGCATGATAAATCAGAATTATATTGATATTGAATTAGCATTATACAAAGTAACAGGGGTGAGTTAGCATGGATAGACTGAAATAGGCATGATGGGAACAAAATAATGGAAAAGACGGAAAACGGATAGCATGAACTGTCCAATAGTTAGGTAATGTACTGAAAATAGAGCAGATGAAAATCGTATGTATATATACATTAAAATATCCTCACAGTTGCTGCCATGAATCCTAACTTTGCCCAGAGCCATAGATAATTAATAAAATAGCCCAATCTAAACACACACACACACAAATCCACTGTGTTCTGAATATGAAAGAATTATAAATTATTGTAAAATACCACTTCTCTGAATTGAGCAGCATCCAAGTCAATTTTACAGCAACAGCTGTGAAAAAATTTGCATGGCAAAAAAGAATTCAGAAACAAAAGCAACAGTTGGGGAATAGATGTTCTGTACTATTGTTTTCTTGTCTACAAGAGCAAATATTTGTTGTCAACACAGACAAATAAACATTGTATGCCTGAGTCACCATTTCAAGTACAGAACTGCTCAATCAATGACAATGTGTATTAATAGCATTGTACATTCAATACGTAAGCAAGATCATTCAGGAAATATAAATAGGGTCTATCCATGTGCAAAAAAGTAAGGGAACATGTTTTGGTTTTGCCATCAGTGATGTTAAACTCTAGTTTTGGGTGTGCACTTTCACAAAAGTAAGGAATATATGCATCTTATGAGCATAAGTAAGTTAAGACAGAAATTACTGTACAGTGGCTTCACTTGATTTTATTGCTGCATATATACTCACTTGATTCAATATGCTTAAGCTTCAGGAAAAAAACATCCAAAGAAACTGCCAAGTCTCACAACATCTGACCTCAGGAACATCTAGCTGGCTGTGCTATAAAACACTGAGGAGGCGGAGTGGACTGAAAGGGAGAAAAGGAATTTACAAACATTCCTCACTACTTTTGATGGATATATTGAGAAGGCTCATAAATATATATAAATGCAAATAGTTCAGCTCACATCATGGTGTATTCTTTGCATGTACTTCCTCCAAAAGACATTTACAAAACATATGCTTGGATATTCTAAAAGCCACATCACTTCTTGCACTAATACATAGTTTATGTGACACTTTCTCCGAAATCTCCTTCCACTCAGCAGAGCTGTCCAATATTCTTGCAAGGAAATTGAGATATTCAGGTTGCTGTTGATGCTTCCCAGTCTTGCAGATATGAAAATGCCAGGTTTTGATGTGATCAAGCCTAGAGATGGTCTATAAGTAAAGGGTAGATTTAATTTGAAGAGTATTGACTTCTTAATGTCAGCAATTCTTGGGGATTCCTTCATCTCAGTGTCACACAAGTCTTCTTGGCTGACACACACGGGGAGTGCGAGTCACTGCTTGCCTCACTCTGCATTTGTGTTTGTCTACATGGCTCAAAGGAGAGATTTTCATACACTTGGGGGGGGCAGCCAGCCTGCTCCCCTTTGATGCCTCTTCTTGATTATTAGACATAAGCACAAGGCAGCAGCTGAAGACGGTGCACAAGTGGAAATGCCAGTTCAGAAATTAGTGCCAGCAAGCTCACGCCAGGCTGTGACAGAGTAAACACAGAGCAGAGCAGAACAAAATCCAGGCTCCTTTCAGCATCTCCCTTTTCACAGAAAAGCCCAAATCCAGTACCAAACTAAGCATCTCTGTAAGCATCCTCAGTCTCCTTCCTTCTGTGCTTCCTGTCCTGAGGCGCCTTCTCACCAAACCATCCCTTCACCTACTCTGTCAGGAATGTAGCAGAACTGCATTCCAAGGTATTATTCCCCACTCTCTGCTCTCTACAGGAAGGACGAAGTATTATCTTTTTGATGGGAGAGGCAGAAGTAAAAGTTTCCTCTGTAGAGATTCAAGGACAGTTTTTGTTTGGTTTGGTTTGGTTTGGTTGTTTGTTTTTTTTTCTGAAAAGCTTCATTGCATCATTTGGTGCTCACTGATACCAGGCTGATGAAAAAATAAAAGTCATTGCTAAACTCTCAAGAATGGTGAGGATGCTTATGCTTTACATTTTATGGCAAATCTGCATTTGTATTTGATAATTCTCTTCCAGATCAGTATATCCTATGAGTCTGTGGATGTTTACTGAAGAAATTTGACCATGTTGACTGGGTTGGCAACTACATTATTTTCTGGTAAAATGAATTCTATGTCAGTATAGTCTCATCTTTCTTGGGCTACCTGGGTCTGTAAACTGACAAATCTCTCCTTCTGCAGCTCTAAAGATTTACAGACAGCAAATGCATCCTCTTTTCATCCCTTTCTCAGAACTAAGAAAATCCTAAGAAACAGGATTTTCATGCAAATGACACAGTAAAACAAACAGACCAACCAATAAACTAAACCAGCACCAAAACCCTCTCACAGAGATAGTCCATCTTTTTAAAATATTTTATTTCCATTCTTAAACAAGAAAGCTAGAATTTTTCTCAATTAAAACCATACTAGCCTGTTTTTTTAAGCTCAGGAGATGTTTTCTTTATCCTCCTAGAATTATATCCCATACTCCAACCATTTTCTTGTATTCCTCTATAAGCTAACATGGTGAAAAAAAAATTTACGTAGAAACCTGGACATCTGACACCGGAAGAATATCAACAAAGTTATAAATATAGAAGACAAAGATTTACAATGGAAGCAAAGGGCAACTGAGGCAGTTACATAGGTGTCTACACTATCTCTTCAAAACAAAGGGGAAAAAAGGGAATGCAACTCAAGGTTTGAAGATGCAAAACTGTTTCTGTTGTATTTTTTGCTAATATCTTTTGTATTTGCCCCAGTCCCATGGGAGACAGTACTGAGAAATCCATGTTCATCTCCCTATACTCAAAGACTGAAACTTACTCTCTTTGCTAAAATGTATTCCCTAAATATAGTCTTAGGGGTTTTTTTAAGTTTTCCTCCAGTTTTGGCAGATGATGCTCTCTATGAGTTGTGTCTTCCCCTTTCCTTTCTGAACAATGGATAGGAATTATTCTGAATCTTGCTTACGTATTTTGAGGTCTTTTCTGCAAGGAAATGAATCTTTCCATCTATTCCCAGAACCTTCATGGTTTTTCCCACACAGTTCATTACTCAAGACATATTGAGCAGCTTAGCACAGCTTTAGATCTCAGTGTTACAGAGTTGCACATTTGTTTGCCATTTATGGAAAGTATAAACAGCTGAGCTTTTGGAAGTCTATTCAGAAGCACTAGAGACTGACAATATTCCTGAAACATTCAGCAGCTAATTTAGAGGTTTCTGAGGCTTAGCACAGGTTTATTACAGGAGGTTTACATTTCTAGAAAATTATCTGTTCCTTTTCATTACCTCATAAGCCACTTGATACATGGGTTTGAATCTGTGCTCATTGTTACTCATGAAGGGAAAATACAGAAAAGGAGTTGGTTGCCTGTCTTTTCCAGAAGGTCTAACCTTGCTATGAGGTACTGGACAGAGTGTCCTTCTAGAGAAAACTACTTGAGATGAAATTTGGAGATGAGCACAGCAAATCGAGAGCTCTGGGGAACATTATTTCTATACAAATTTCACAAAATTTGCCAAACTGCTTCTGGTGTGCCATTGGCAAATTATTCAGAAGGATAGTAGTCGTCTTTTCAAATGTTGTTAAGGCCAAATACTTGTTGCTAATATGCAAATCTAGGAAGAAAATTATTATGATACTGCATAGTTAACCAGAAAACGTGTTTGTCAAGGTCATCTGCCTACCCCTTTCCTACATGCTCAGAAATTCTCTAAGACTATTTTGCCAGGTCTCTACAGCCTTTTAAGTTCATTTGAATACTGATGGGATATGGCAACAGATTCTAAGTGGAAATGTTGATTCAGAAATCAGTGTCCTCCAACTTCCCCAAGGGGATAAAGCTCCAGGGATATTTATTCTGTTTTTATGTAATTGCCTTTGATCTGTACTAGTCCCACTTCCTCTCAATGTTTTAAACATGCACATTACCGGTTTTCTTCAGCTCCAGACTTTTCTAAGTGCTCTCTAAGTATTACCTCTTACTTGTAGAAACAGGAGCAGAAAGTCACCTAGACCCTTCATCCCAGCCCACATAAAGCACAGAAAGTCCTTTACTTCTGCCATCTTTTCAGGATTAGAAGTTGATGGAGAGCAAAGACACTCTTACAGTCTCGTACTTCTGCCCTGGGGCTAGTGGTGATGTGCAGAAGATCTGTAGTCAGCTCCTGAAACAATTCAAAAAGAAGAAGACTTGGTACCATATCATGACAATTCTGCTCCTCTCTTTAAAACAGAATGAGAATAGCAACTCCTTACTGTTGCTTACTGCTGCAATAAATTTGACAACAATTTCCCATTATTGGAATATCAATGAAAAGAAAATAAACCTCTGTAGGGACAGCACATTTGAGGGCTTTGTCAAAATCTCACAGGGACTAGAATCATAAATGTCACATTTAAACAGTTAAGCTTCTCTTGAAAGAAATTGAGCATCCCTGACATGAACAGTACAGGTTTAATATCAATGCCTATTGCACCCTTTAGTGATTATATTGAGACAATATACAGTTTTCCAGTGGTGCTGTCACCACTATTCCTTTACTCTTAATAGTCTGTTACTGTTTCAGGATTAACTGAAGTAACTTCTCATCACTTTGGAAGAGCTCTTTCAATAATTCAAAGACTTCTCCAGCTATTTTTTCACTAAATAAATTCCACCCAGATCCAAATATTACTTCCTTATTGACCTGCAATGGTCTTCTCTTGTCTCAAATGCAAGGCTCTGGTCATACAACTGACACAATATTTGATTTAAAGAACAGCAGGTGTTTTATTTTGCCTAAAACTTTTCAAAGATGGTAAACATTTTAGGTAAGTATTATGTAAACACACCTGTAACCTCAGGTGAAAAAAAGCCTCATCATATATCAAAGCATCCCAGAAGAAAGATAAAATCACTGATATTATGTTGAAACTACAGATAGGCAAATGTAAGTCTTTCCTGTACTGGCAATTCAACATATAAGCACAAGAATGCACATAAAACTTAAATTCAAATTGAGTTTATGTAAAAATGAAATTTTAGGAAATTAAGTACTGCTGCATGTGGGAACGAGATTTGTTGGCCATTTGCAGAGAACCTACCACACAGGGTGTAAACTAGGTTCTGAAAGCTTCACAGCCTAATGAGGAATAACATTAAAACTCATTTTACATTTCTGAATATTTTTAATAGTAAGAGATCTTGCATTGAGACCTTCAAAGTACCTTATGATGAAAGAATGTACAGCTCCTTTAGAAGAGTGTCTTATGTGATTTGAAGTCTGTTATCTCCTTGGTAGTCAATAAGATTTAACTGCTTCTGAAACTTCTACTCTTTTCTTTTTAAGTGAAGTCAACTTTCTGGAGCCAACTCTTCAGTTTTCCTAAACAAACCATTCTAAGAAGATTCTTAATTGAGTTTAAAATCTCATAAGGAGAAAGAAGAAGGGAAGGAAAGAGAGAGGAGTACTCTGAAGTACTATCTTTTCACACTAAAATGGCTGACTGGATCTTTAATGATTATTTAACTGTAGTGAACTTCTGCATTAAATGACTTTACAGCTTTTTTATATGAAGCTGCAAAAATTGTCAGAGTGTACTGAAAGAACTTTTTCCATTGTCTTCAGGTTTTGCTTCACAGGCTGTGGGTGACCTCATAACTGTTTCCATACAGAGTTGCCATGGAGCTTTCTCGCGATGGAAAACTCAAACAAGCTAAGACAGGAAACATGCATGTGGATCAGTGTTCTGGAAAAAATTACTAGGTACCTTTTGACTTCAGCAAGACATATCAGAATTAAAATTAAATATAGTAAAAAATTCTGTGCACGTGTGCCTGGTGCTGAAATTAAAACAAGGAAAGTGGATACTTGCAGAATAAGAATATGCTCCATGAAATTATACTCTTCATCTGAATGTTGTCTGATTTATGTCAGTGAAAGGTCCTAGTCAAAAAAGAACACCTATTTATTAAATTAATTCAGTAATAACTGGCAGAACTTCACATTAAAGGAGAAGTATTATAGAACAGAATCTCTCCCCTTTTTTATTGTCTGTAACTGTATAATAAGAATAATAACCATGGACAGAAAAAGATTACAGGAGTGAGGACATGTTAATTCTGAGATGGTTAAAAATGTTGCCTGGAATCAAAAGTATATAGTTAAACATTGAAAAATAATGAAATTTATTGTGGTAGCAACAAATCAAAAGGGTAGAGAATAAGGAAGAAAGAAACTTAAATGTATCTGTATAGCCAGGATTTTATCTTCACTCATATTCTGATATACCTTATTAAATTCAAAAGCAAATGCAACCCAGTTAAACTCAGTTTATCTGTTTCTGTGTAAGATTAACCTTTCCTTTAAACAAAGTTCAGTAAGAACATTGTATGAATGCCTAGGATAAAGTGCATTTACATTTACCAGAGAGAATCAGACCACCATCACTTCTTCCTTTACACCTCATGTTATAGGTTTGTAGTAAAGTAACAGAAAGGCCTCATACCACCTCCCAGGATTCTGCAAATTGTTCATAACTGAATGCAAATTATGGCTAAATCTGCCTCAATTCTGGTTTAATTACAGGCCTAAATGTTAGCCTTTCTTCAAACAAACTTTCAAAAGACCTGGGCTAAGTTCTGAGTGTACCACCTTGAAGAGCATAGGCAAGTACTCTAATAAATCTGTACAAAGAGGGAAGGATTTATGGGTTTGGATTTCACCCAAACCAATTTGGAAGGCATCACTCAAATTTTCTTTGAACCCTGCATTTAAGGCAAACCTGTTGAAATTCCAGGTGAATCAAAATCAGTATAAAAACCTGTTTCTGTATCCTCTTGTGAACCCATACTAATTCAGCATTTTAAATCCATATAAAATAAACCCTTATAAAAGAGGTGCACATATCCCTAGAAAAGAAAGAATCTGGCTCTTTAAAGGCAGAGGCCTGACTTGGTTGCTTTTGAAAGTGGTAAGCCCAATGGAAGACTGACTTAGAATGAAAATTAGGATAATTTGAAGTATACCAAGGCACCTAAGAATACCAAGTTTGATCCCATAATGAGATGTTTTCAGTAGGCTAAGGAAATAATTTTCACAGTAAACTGTATTCTGACAACAATGTAGAAATGTTTTTACTGCAAGTACACTAATGTTATTATACCTTAATTGGATGATTAAATGCTACATTTAACCAGTGTACATTGTAGCTCCACTGGTCACCAAAGAGCCTCTCTAACATTCTCTATCCCAGCAATGTTCAATAACAATAGCACTGTCCCTGTTTAGAGTGGAGGTATTAAACCTCTTGATATACATGTATATTTTGGAGAAGCAAGTCCACAATTCATTTGAAGAGCCATTCTTTAGAATGCTATTTCACTTACAAATAGCATCACACTGAATTTACAAATATTAAATCAAAGGGAAAGTTTCTTGTTAGCTGTCAGCAGCACAAAACTAGTTTATTTCCCTGTTTTTAAAGATCTAGGATATTATATATGTCACTATACTTTCTCCTCTACTTCAAATTAAGTGCAGTTCTGACATTATTTCTCAAACTTGAGCAAGAATGCACGATGATGCCGCCTGTGTTCTACTACACTGGAAAAATGCCCATGCTCATTTGAGGGACGAATATTCTTCATTGCATTTAGGATGCCAAGTTCCCTCCAATTTCTGAAACACACATTAAAAGCAAAGAAACCTTTCACTGTGTTCCGTGGAAAACTGAGGTAGCATTGTGCTGAGAGACCATGTTTAGAAATTCACTAGGACACAAAACTGCAATGCAACATCATGTCTAAGAGTAAAATGATGTTTAATCTCTAAGTCTAAGGACAAGATTGTTTGAGTATTCTTTTTTTCTTTTTCTGTCAGGATTTTGCTTTGATACAGAGTTGAAAAGTTGAACAAGAGCCAGTTGGAAATGAGATGTTATGTAACATTGAGGTTTGTCTGTTTGGACAGTGCCAGGATGCTATGGATAATGAATAAACAGCAAATATAAATTAGTGCCTATTATCACAAAGAGAATATAAAATATTAATATAGCCAAGGTAAGCCGTTGTTCCACAAACATGGTGCAATATTCAAACTGAAAAAGAGTAGGTTTAGATTATGATATATGAGGAAGAAATTCTTCCCTGTGAGGGTGGTGAGGCACTGGCACAGGTTACCCAGGGAAGCCATGGCTAGCCCACCCCTGGAACTGTTTAAGGCCAGGTTGGATGGGGATCTGAGAAACCTGGTCTAGTGGAAGGTGTCCCTGCACATGGCAGGGGGGTGAAACGGGATGATTTATGAGGCCCTTCCAATCCAAACCATTTTAAATTTCTGTGGTGATCCTGTGACTATTGTGTTCTATAACTCTATGTTTTGAACATGTAACAATTATTTTTGAAATATTGAAAAAGAATAGTTGTAAATACAGAAAATACAGATACAATATTTGAATATCAACAGTATCAAAGCATTTCAATGAAGTACTTATATTTCTCAGAAATTATTAAAAGTGCCCAGGTTAAAAAAAAAAAAAGTGTAAATCTGCTCAAGACATGAAATATTTGCAACTTTTACACTTGGATACTACAACAGTGCTACAGGTGAAATGAATGCTCAACATTCTTTACAGGGGATTTCTAGCAAAAAAAATCATCTTGATTCTTCTTTTATTTCTTTACTGTAGATATACTTTGTGAAGTTACTAGTTACATGATCTAAAAAAGGTTGAAGATCTACAGAATTTGGAAAATTTACAGAATTTATTAAAAGCAGTTTCTAATAGCTCAGGGTGAATAGTTAAAATGTATTTCTCACTTCTTTTGTATTTTGTAGTTTTGATATTTTAGACTGATTTTTTAAAGCTTTTCCAAATGTGTGTCTCCCTGTTGTATACTCTTCAGTACAAATCTTTTCTGTTATTTTTTTCCACACAGTATTACTGAAAATCACTTTGTCTGCATAAATCTTCACTATTTTTAAATGTCATGTTGCAGCCCTTTTCTCTTCCTCTTTCTTTTCAGTCTTCTTTGTCAAACGTAGTATCATCCTGAAAATCTTTATATTGCATTAAAATTGATTGGAGTGAGCTTTAACCAAGAAGAAGTAGAGTGTTGAACTTTTAAGTTCCATTAACACTTAATCAGCTGCCATGTAGTTCATCAAAATGCTATGCATAATATAATAAAAAAGACTAAAGTGTGAATATTTTTGCACTCTATGTTTTTAATACTACAGCCTTGATGACTTTAGCAGACATGATTCATTACATTTATTACCTCTGATATTACTTTAACCATCTAGAGTTGATTTAAATTCAATATTTGGAATTGTATTTTCTAATATTAGGTAATGTGCTAAAGCCTCCTTCTTTCCATATCACACTCTGTAATTTATGGATGGGTTTTCAACATGTCTGTTATTGACAAATACTACACAAATTCTGAAACCAGAGAGAGGTGTCCAAAGAAGAAAAATCTGCCCTAGTGCTGTTATCTTCATTCACTATGTAAAAGTTCTACCTAAAATACTTTATTGGAATATTTCTTTTGTGTCTGCAAATCTATCAAATGCCTAATCTAATAAAATCACTGAAATCAAATTTCTAATCTTGGAAAGTGTGTTAATTAACAACTTTAAGCATAGGGTAGTCTCGCTGAAGTCAGTGTAAAGCTTGGTTCATGCGTAGTGACAGAGCGGGATCAGAAGACTACTATGAAAAGAATTGCAGAGGAAGACATTTTAAAAGTTGACTCTCAGAATAAAAGATATGTAAGTGTACACCTGCACAGTGCACTCAGAAAAGCACCAGGAAATGGCATCCACAGGTGGTGTTTTTAGAGTGCCCTAAAGAGAGAAAGGCTGGTTCCCTTGGGGCATTAAATAAGTGCTGGCACTTCTTTCAGAAGTATTTTCAAACATTCCAGTCTAACAGATGCCACATAAAAGTTCCTTAAGAAAACAGTTAGATAAGATCTATTATGATGTTAAATATGAATAAAAAAATAGGTGGCCTGAGGCAACAGGAGGGAGATAATAAAAGGCAGTGCAGGAGTGGTTGAAAATAGGTTTGTTGACTTAAATAAAAAATTTAAAAAGCTATTTATTTTTCTAACAGTAAAGATGGAGGAAAAAAACACACAAAAGAATTACTGAGTTCTCTGAAAGTGGGGCAGGGAGTCCTAGTTTTTATCAGTACAAAATAATACAACATTTGATTAAAAACATAAAACCAGTTCCCCTAAAGGATAATAAAGACAACGTACCAGATTGTCCAAAATGCAGTGGATTTGCCAAGAAACCTTAATTTTTAACATCTTATCTTGCAAATTATTTCCTTTAATTTTGTTGGTGATGTTAGAAATCATTGTCATTTATGTTAAGGAAAATGAACTTTGTGTGTGAATGGCTTGGTATTAATTGTGGAAAGATTCATGCAGATGTTTAGCACTGGTATAAGCAGTGCTACTCATTTAGTGATAGTCAATACATTCATAGAACTCCACATAAATGAGGCAGTACACGGAACATATCAAATTAATTTTTTGAGCTTTACTGATGATGGAAAACTCTATTCTTTCAATTCTTCTTTTTAAATTTTATTTCTTGATATCTCAAAGAGTGATATTAATTATTTTTCTATTAAAAGAATACAGAAGTATATTGTTAATTATTAAGCAGTATTTCTAAACTTGATACTCATCTGTACTGCTTAGGTATGTGTCCATGATGTATCCAGTTATCCAGTAAAGGCTGCTTCTTCCTATTGCATCTCATGTTACCCAGCCAGAAAGACAATCAGTCCACAGCAGGACTGTAGATTAAAAGTCACCTTGCTAGCCTGAAAATGCCAATGTTTGCAGATCTTCCTTCCGGAAACATATTATTAGCACATAAACTTAATAGAGGTGCTTGTGAACACTTCTAATCCTAAACAAACTCTTCTGTCTACTGAAATCAGATTAGTTTTTCTGTTTGGGGTTTGACTGAGTACAACACAGACCGTTCCACTCATTAGTACTATTCAAACTTTTCATTGTGTTTATTACTAATCTGGAATTTAGAAAATGGCAAAACAAAAATATTATAGGAATTCCTGAGATTGTTAGTGGACTATACCTTTATGGGTGGCAGTGGGGAGACCATCCCAAGTAATTCAGAAGAAGGTTTTGGAACAAAATTTTGCCCTTATTCAAGTCATTGAACTTTTTCGTCCTCCTAAATCTGCACATTCTTTGTGTTCAGTTCTTTATTTACTTTGTGCTTGACCTTATGAAGATAGACCACATAAATCTAAATCTCTGCATTGTTCTGCTGAAATCAGCAAAACTACTTGCAGTTGCATAAAACCAAGTACATGAACTTTTCTGGGATCGGAGTGTTGCTTGAAAGGACTTGTTCCTTATGCAAGGAATGTTATCCTCATATGTGTTTTTTGAAGTATGCATGAAGTTGAACAGAGCATTTCGAGCAAACCATATTCCTAAAGCTATGCAAGCACCTTGCTCTCACTTTGCTTTGAGATCTGGAAGATCTCAAAGGTCCATTCAATCAGTTAGATTTTAATGACCCTGCCTTTAAGTCTAGAAAAAATGTGATTAAATTCCTTCCTGGATCAGAGGAGAGTAATTAATAAACATCATACTCATGCAAAGAATGACAAAGTTAGACACTCTTTTTGTATTTCAGTACCAAATTTCAATTACTTATTTCATGACTGGGCTAGCATATATCCTAGCTGATTTTAAAAACAAGGTTGTTAAGTATTGATAAACAAATTAACATAATATGCAGTATCTAAAAAAGGACAATGTATGTATTTTGTAAATACATATCCACATTCATATTCAACAACTGCAAAAGAAACTTAATGTATAGAACTTACCCTGAACTTCCCATTACAGCTGTTACTCTCATCTTTTTCCTTTCTTTTTTAAATTGTACTTACTGTCATGAATGTGTTTATGTGTATCTTCAAGGTACTTAAAATGTTTTTTCTATAATTAGCATTTCTATAATTAGCACTCCAATAAACAAATGGCAGTGTGTTTCTTGATAAAAATGTTTACTGAGAAGCTTTGTGTGCATACGTACATACACGCACATTTTTATAAAAATAAGTTCTTTCCTTGATAGGTGATTGTATAGACGTATGCTTATAAGAACCATAGAAAATTGTATGTTTATTTTCAGGAGATTGTTTGAGGGTATAAGTAAATATAATAACTAATAAACATTATCACACCAGTGGTATGGGGAAGAGAAACAGAAGGACAAATGTGAGAAAACTCATGGATTGAGATAAAGAAAGTTTAATAGGGAAAGTAAAAGCCGCACACACAAGGAAAGCAAAACATGGAATTCACTGATTCCCATGGGCAGGCAGGTGTTCAACCATCCCCAGGTGAGCAGGGTCAAACATCATCACTCCAAATGTCCACAGCTTCATATACTAGGCATGATGTCTTATCATGTGGAATATTGCTTTGATGAGTTGAGGTCACCTCTTCTTGCTGTGTTTCCTCCCAGCTTCTGAATACCCAGCCTGCTCTCTGGTTGGGTAGCATGAGAAGCAAAAAATGACCTGACTGTGTGAGTGCTGTTTAGCAAGAAATAAAACATTCCTGTATTATTAACATTGTTTCCAGCACAAACCAAAACCAGCCCCATACCGGCTACTGTGAAGAAAATCAATTCTACTTCAGCCAAAACCAGCACAACACTAACTTCGTAGTAATAGTAATGTTGATAACAAGAGGTCTACATATATATCCTCATCATGTGTTGAATGCTAAGTAAAAAAATCCAAGTGCTGTGTGGAATGAGTGCTAGAAACACTGGAAATGGTAAGTGGAACTGTAGAGTTCCTGGCTGAGGCAAAAGCAGCACAGAAGTATCTCACAGAGTGTGAGACTAGAGCCTGGGTTTATACAGGTGTTTTGTTACTGAAGACAGGAATGCAACTTGAATGAGCAACTTAAGTCCATTGGTGAGGGAGGGAGTAAGCAGCTGGGGGGTGCTTAGTTGCCAGCTTGGGTGAAACCATGACACTGTGTAATAGTTGAAAAGTTTGTGAAAGAAGAGATACTAAACCAGAAACTCCAGTGTGAGTTACTCATGGGGAGAGACACCATCGGCAACAAACAACAGCTCTGATCATGTCCCTGATTCTGTTTCAAGAGCTGACACCAACACCAAAGGGTTTGTTCCTGTTTTTGTAATAAATGCAAAAGGTACATAATCTTATTGCCAGTTTAGAGAGGCCTGTTGAATCACAAAATCATAGAATCATAGAATAGCTTGGGTTGGAAGGGACTTCAAAGATTGCGTAGTTCCCACCCTCTCTACCATGGGCAGAGACACTTTCCACTAAACCAGGTTGCTCAGAGACCCATTCCACCTGGTCTTGAACACTTCCAGGGACAAGAGATCCACAGCTTCTCTGGCCAACCCATGCCAGCCGCTCACCACTCTCACAGGGAAGAATTTCTTCCTCATACCTATTCTCAACCTACTACCTTTCAGTTTTATTCCATTCCCCCTTGTCCTGTCACTTGTAAACAGTCCCTCTCCATCTTTCTTGTTGTCCCCTTCAGGTACTGGAAAGCCATAATTAGGTCACCCTGAAGCCTTCTCTTCTCCAACCTGAACAATCCCAATTCTCTCAGCCTTTCCTCATAGCAATGGTGCTCCATCCCTCTGATCATCTGGGCAGCCTACTCTGGACTTGCTCCAAGAATTTTATGTCCTTCCTGTGCGGGGACCCCAGAGCTGGAGGAAGCACTGCATGGTTTCTGGGCTGGGAACATGATAATAACAAGCAGGCAGACCGAGCTGCACAGGTTTAGGTGTCACAAGTAGACCTAGACTGGTAGCAAAAAGGAGAATTGTTCCTAGCTCAATAGGCCCATGATGCTTTAGGCCATCAGGGCTGAGATGCCACCTATAAGCAGGCACGAGACCAGGGGGTGGATTTAACCATGGACACTATCTCCCAGGTTATCCACGATTGTGAAACCTGTACAGCTATTAAACAGGCAAAGATGTTGAAGCCCCTCTGGTATAGTAGATGTTGGGAGAAATATAGATATGGAGAAGCCTGACAGGTTGACTACATCACATTGCCACATACCCACCAAGGTAAACGCTATGTACTTACCATGGTGGAAGCAACTACCGGATGGTTAGAGACATATTCCGTATCACATGCCACAGCCTGGAATACCATTCTGTACCTTGAGAAGCAGGTCTTGTGAAGGCGTAGTACTCCAGTTCACATTGAGTCAGACAATGGAACCTATTTAAAAAATGATCTAGTGGCCACTTGGGCACAGGAGCATGGTATTGAATGGGTATATCACATTCCATATCATGAACCTCCTGCTGGGAAAGTTGAAAAGTGAAATGGACAGCTAAAAACAACTCTGAAGGCACTAGGTGGAGGGTCTTTCAAGAATTAGGATAAGTATTTAGCCAAAGCCACCTGGTTGGTTAACACTAGATGCTCTGTCAATCGAGCTAGTCCTGCCCAGGCAGAATTCCTCCACACAGTAGAGGGAGACAAAGTTCCAGCGATACATCTGAGAGGCATGCTAGGGAAATCTGTTTGGATTACTCCTCCCTCAGGCCAAGATAAACCCATTTGTGGGATTGTTTTTGCTCAAAGGCTGGGAATACCTGGTGGGTAATGAGAGGCGATGGAGAGATCCAGTGTGTGCCCCAAAGCAACTTAGCCTTGGGGAAAAACTAATTATGTTCTTCCAGTTGTGTTTTGCAGGAAACCAGACACCAGATGAGAAAGACCCAAACAAAGCTGATATCGGTATCCCATGATGTCCAACAATAAGACAGCCCCAACCCATGAACCAGTCCTAAACCCGGAACTGTGACTGTAACCAAGAAAGCAAAGGATCCCAATTGAACTGATGTTGGTGCTGATCCTTGATAACAAGACATTTGCATCAAAAAGACTATGTAAGGACTATACATATATGTATATACATGCGTGGAGTATAGGCAACCTCGCGATATAACCATTGCTTGGGAAAAAAAGGTGTGGAATAAGGGGTGGAGAATGTGATGGTTTGATCCAGGCCTTCCCTGGTAACCAGTAACTAGGGAGGGGCTTGTCAAGTATTCCTCACCGTTTTTTTTCCCCCTCCCACGAGACAAGGGAAGATATGAGACAAGGAGACAAGAAATAGTTTCTTCTTCTGTCTCCAGTGAGGGTTGGGAGCAAGGAGTTTTTGCTGCTCTTGGTCCCTTATCAGAGCCATGCAGAAGATCGCAGAGAACATGTGAGTGAGAGGGTGTGAGAGAGGGGGCTAGCTTTCTTCTGAGAGTGGTTAGTAGGATTGTATTGTACTAGTTTACTTAGAGGGTGGGTGGGGGTCTTTGGTACCTATTAGTTCTGTTTTGTCTCTTTGTTTTCCCTGTTTCCCCCTTACCTTTTCCCTTCCTTTTCCCTTTTCCTATTGTAGGAGCAGATTGCATACAAATAATTGCAAACGTTTAGAAATATATACATATATCCTGACAATTTTTTTTCAAGTTTTTTTTCCCTTTTTCTTTTCCCCGTTTTGAGGAACAGAGAGAGAAAGAGAGACAGCTCAGGGGCTGGGAAACCAAAAGAAAACCAAGACACACATGAATTGAGCCAACTCATAACCAAAGTTGAAGTCCCAGGTTTGCCTTACAGAAGTGTCTTCTCGAGGGTGTTTATTAGGACTAATTATTCAAATCTTCCCAACTTTGTCTCTCAGGGAATGATCAAATAGCAGTAGCAATACCCATAAGTACTAATTAACTTCTGGATATTCCATTGCCACAACAAAACCAATGGATTAGAAATATAGTGTGAAGTCAAATTAGTCCATTTTCCAACAACTTAAAAAATTGGAGGGATACAGTCCTAGTTGACCATTTATCAATGTACAACTAACTAAGGAATGTTAATGCAGTACAGTAGCTTACATTAGCTGTGTAAACACAGGTTACTAAATTGCAGTTTGATCTTGTTAAGAAGGCAGAATACAATTGCTTATTGCACTTTGGTGTTAGAAATAACCTAAGCTTCAACTGCTTACTGCTCCTTGCTTTTTGTTTCCCATTTGCCTCTGAAACTGAGCTCACAGCTGGAATCCATCTTAGACTACACAACAATATCCCTCCAGGATCTATTCTAGGTAAATCTATGGGAAATCCAGACAACTAACCATGATGGAGCTATGAAAACTGACCTCCTTCTACAGGCAAACAGCTACTTTTGCTAAAATGTATTCCGCTAAAACTGAACCTCTACCATATCCTAGATATGTGCTTACATTGGCTGTAGCACATGCAGTGTTCCCTATACTTAGCATGTGAAATAGTTACAGATGCAATTTGATCTGCTATGAATGACTGTAAATGGCTTCTATAGTCTCACTGCAAATGTCTGGCATTTCATGTAGGGAATTGTGTGATAATCCTACAGATGAATGACCCACTTTTAAAAGTAAAGTCCATCTTTCCCTGCAGTTATTTGGGAAGAGCTAACTAGGAAAGAACCCACCGTTTCCACAGAAATCAAGCAAAATAAATGTCAACTCTGATTCTGGATTTCAGATGTCCATTAATGCCACTAATTACATAAACTAGTTTTCTACTAATATGTATATAAAATAGTGCCCCTAATTTATGTTTTCTCTGAGAAACCAGAATATAAATTGTTGCTAAATATAAATATCCCATTAAAAAAATTTAAAACTGTGGTGGGCAGAGCATATTTTCCAGTTTCCTATGGAACTCTTGGACAACAGTATCACAGGTCACAATTTTTCTCCATGCAGTTGATGGGGGAAAAAAATGTAAAGTGCAAAGTGCAAATTCAGATATTTTCTATAGCTATTGAAATAATTCCTAAAAAAAAGAACATGAACTAAATAAATACAATCCATATTGCAACTAGTTAAATCATTGCATCCACAGAAGAATTAAAAAAAAACAAAAACAACAAACAAACAACAAAACAGCAGGAGCCATGTTTGAAGTTTTGTGGGAAAAGAGCACTTTGTGTATTTTCAATAGCTTATGTCTTTCTGAAGCCCTTTGGATGATTTATGTTAAAGATAGACTGAATTTAGATGGGTTCAAGTTGCTGTATGAACACCTCCCAAGCAGAGAATTCCATAGCTCCTTAATGTCATGGCATTTTCCCTTCAACAATACTGAAAAATAATATAGCAAGTCTACAAACACAGAAAAACCAACCTACATACACAAATATATAGAACAGAAAAATCTCTTGTCTATTTGATCCTCTCAAGCATCTTCCACTGCTCCAAGATTGCTACCTGCTGTATCAAATCTCAAGTTGTAAGAAAACGCACCTCAAAATTCATCAGTAAATAAAGACATTATCAACACTGTTCATTTTTTTTCTGTTATGGACTCACACATTCATAGAAAACTGTCCTGGGTTGTGGTAACTTGCTTCAGCACATTTTATAAAGGCTTCCTGTGGAGGAACAACTGGAGGTGTCTAAGTCATTAAAGCTGTCCTGCCAAAAGGAAGTCCATCCACCTCATCATGTGAGCTACATGGACACAAGGTCTTTTTCCACAGAGACAAATGCACATTAATTTCTGCAGGTAAATGCCTGTTTCCTCAGTCTCAAATCCATGGGACCTCAGTGTTCATTTGCTCTCAAACCCCTACCCCTGCTGGCAGTTACACTGTGCATCAGCAGAACCCCAGGAGGAGGGAACATACAGACAAACTTCTGCGTTTGGAAAACTTTAAATTGAACTTAGACTTCCCTATCCCCTCCACCTTATGGCTCCAACAGGATAGCAACATCTGAGTGTTCTTTAGAAGCTGGCAGGGGATCTTTGGGTACCCTAACCTGACTGACTGGAGTACTTGTGTGATCCTCTAATCTGCTTTTAGTTACCCTAATTGTCACAAGTAAAACCACAAAAACAGCTTGCTTACGTGGGATGTTGCTTCCTCAGCACTTTCCAGTGTTCCCTCAGTGGGAGTCCATTTGCCAATCAAAATTAAATTCCAATCCATGTTCTCCCAATGACTCAGAACTAAGCAGCAGAGACTCAAGTGAACTCAAACAAAATATATTCCTTACAGATTAAATGAACGTGTCTTTTCATGCCAAATAACTTTCCTTTATATTTATAAGGACCATATCAGCATCCTCAGTTGTTTATTTACAGATACCAGAAGTGGCATAGGCAATTATGTTTAAACATCATATGACAATATTAGATAAATAGAAAAGAACTGTGTCTCTAGGTATTTTTTCCCAACATTTTAAGTATTTCTTAAATGATTTTAAAGAATTTTTTCTCAACCAGGACCAAAGAAAAAGATGAGATTTCTTCCAACTTGAATACGGAAGTTCTGCAGTTGATTTATGAAAGAAGTAAGAACTAACTGACCTTTAGGCAATGTAATAAATAACCTGTTCTGAAAATAACTACTTATTATCCTAGAAGAGAGTCCAAGCTAGGGAATTTTATCCCTTTTTTTCTATGAATATTTTAGTAAAGAACACATTACTAGGTGACAATCTGTGACAATCTGAGAATTTGTGAGAATTTCCAATTAGCTTTAGGGTTCTGATGTTTCTAATGTGTTTCTGAAATATTATTGGGCAAAATATAATTTTTTAACAGTCATTTAATTGCTTGAGGGTGTCATACCTCCTTTATTTTTGTTCTTTAGTTTCCTAATGAAAAGGTTTATTGACAAAAAAGCTTTAAGATAACTTTGACACTGGAGAGTATTTGCCAACTTAGAATGTATTTTATTTTTTAGTATGACAGTTAAATCATAATTCTGCCTGTCACAAACCTGAAGAAAATTATTCTTTCCAGGCAATCTTCTATAGCCTGAAAGAGAAAAGAGACCAAAAACCCCTAGTTTTGTGACATTACTAATTCTGCTTTTCAAAAATGTTGTTTGCACAGCACAGCCGCTGAACAGCATGAAGTGCAAGAGCCACTTTGTTCTGGTACAAATTGTCTAGTAATTAGTGTGCCATGGGTTAGAAGACATACATTAAACTAAGCTAGACATTTCAATAGGATGAAATTATAAAGATCCAAGATTTTGTAGCATTAGAGCCAAGGTTTTACAAGTTTGACAGGTCATGTCTCTGAACAAAGAAAAGACAGAAGTCCAACAGTGATGAAGATGCTTCAAGACTATCCCGAGGGATGAAGTCAAGAGACCGCTACCCAAATTCAAAGCCAAAAGGAAAGCTCTGCCCAAGATTTCACTCAGTCATTAATATGGAAATTAGAAGGTGTTAACTATGAACTTAAGACTATAAATGGCTTATTTTACACAAACAAATGAGGCAAGTTTTTGCCCAGTATGAACTGGCTTGCCTCCAACGTTGTCAATAAGTACCTTGCTGCTATTAGAATACAAAACTTTCTCTTAGCAGTTTTTTGTGGCATTTTCCACATTCTCACAGAGTCAAGGTGTGTATTTTGAATTATGGAGGGAAATCAAACACTTGAAAATTTAAAAGCAATTCCTTGACTGAAACGCATCTGAGCTTTGTCAAATGCATGGATATGATTGATTACCAACATTTTCAGATACAGGGTTATTTTACAATCTGTCAGCAAGTAACTCTATGATATTATTGAAATCCCTATCAGAGGAATACATGATTTTTACTGCAGTCTCTTTTCTAGCAAACCACCTAACAGATTAATAAACTTTATCATTAATTGCTCTGACATTCTGTTTGTGCCTCCTCATATATACAAATAGGGAGGGAGAGAAAGGAAGAGGGAGGCTAGGAGAGAGAGGGAAAGGGAGAGAATGAAATTCCTATTCAACTATACACTGGCATGATTTCTTATGTTTTCATACACAGTAACTTTGGTTTTAAAGAAAAAAGTTAAGGTCTTTGCTAGGGCATTAGAAAGACAGCTGACGCAAATTATTTATCACATGCTTTATAAGGCATGTGGTGAATTCATCATCAGGGCAGAGCACAATTTACAGGTTAAAGCCTGAAGTACCAGGTAAAAATCTTAGCTTTAATTTATTTAGACAGGAGGTTCCTTCAGCAATAATATTTCAGAAGATAATACAGCAAGACTTCCACCCTTCTCCCTTCATCCTCCAAGTCCTGATGCAAGGTATGCCAAGGATGGAACTGAGCATGGGAGAGAGAAGGCATATTAAAGCCTGTGAAAGATACATAGTTCAAACTGAAGAAGTCCTTTGGACATCATTTATCTGTGAAGACACAGTAGTCTGAAATAAATAGGCATGGCAATTCAGTACAAATCGCTAAAAACCCCAGCTGCATGCATTCTCTCACTAATGATGCAAGACAGCTATACCCTTGAAATACTTTGTAGGCCCTCCAGTAATGTTCACTCCTCACTATGTTTTAGGAACAAGTAGAGCAAATATCCATACTTATGTTTTCCATGTCTACTCAGAACAAATACAAGATTTGGTGCCCATTTCTATGTGTTTGCAGTTCTCATGTTTTTAGTGTCAAAGATAAAAGAGGAAAGGACATTTATATAGAGTTTATCTCTCCTGTCATTGAACCCAGTGAGAGTTTCCTATTACTGAAACCAGAGAAAGCAAATAAACTTGGATGAATAGATTTGGAGATTAGATTAAAATCTCAATGAGTTCCTTGTATATTGAGGTTAGATAACACTGAGCAATGCATATTAAGGGTTATGTATTGGTTTTGCGTTATGTTTGATTTCAAAGAAAGTAATATTTGAAACCTCAAAGGGCCAGATCCACTTTCAATCATCTTTCAGAAATGGGATAAACTATGGCACTGACTAATTATTTTCTTAACTGAAGAAAAAACAAAACAAAACAAGAAAATAGTTCTTTCTCTGATTGTTGAGAATCTTAGAAAATCTCCATCGATTCAATTTGAGGCATTTAGATGTAAACAGAAAGGAGCAAAGGCACCAAAATAGAAAATAAAAGGTATCTGGCAGACCTATTATACTAAATAATTGAATGTGATCATACATGGAGAATGAATATGAGAAGGAAAGAAACATTCTGTATCATTCAGTTTACATAAACTGTTTCACAAATTTTTCACTAGGTGGCTTTAAATCTATTGACGCTTTTCTAATTGACCTTAAAATGCCTTGACTAATCTCTGTTTTACCAGTTTCACAAAATCTTATCAGAACGCTTTTTTCTAGAGACCAAACTTTGTGGTGCCTTCTACCAAGATCTACTTGGACAAGAAAGATCAATCAAATATGAGTTACTAGAACTGCATACCACAGACTACAGCCTTTCCTCTTTTACCTTGCTCCACATGTTCAAATAAATAAATCAGAGAATATTAGACATTAAGGTAAAATACAGGTTTTCCCACCAAGATTTGTTTATTCCTTGTTTCCTTCCATGAGTAGAAATAAAACTCTTTAACTACTCTATGTGGGTTTTCAGAAGTGTTTGAAAATAATTTGGGTGACATGGCATCTGGTATTTTGAGACACCGATTAGTAGGCTCCACAGACTTGCTAGTGACAACACTTCCAGACTTACAGTTCTCCATTTTTCCTCTCTTCACTTTTTTTCCACTAGTCCCCTTTACCCTGTTCTCACTGTTAGTAACCACTGCAATGAAAAAAACTGAAAAAGTGCCCTAACTACAAGACTTGTCTATTTGTATATTCGATGCCTAGAAAAAGTTCAAATTTCAAAACATTTTATGAACCTCATTCATTGCTGGAAAACTGTCAAAAAATCACTCCAGTAGAACACAAAGCATGTCAAAGGCTTGAATTTCCAGCTGAGACCAGTTGCTGAGATATTATATGGTCTTTCAGATCTGCTAAAATGTGTTCTGTTTGATCTTTTCTAGACTAAGACACAAAGAACACCAGATTTTCTAAACATTTTCTAAACATAAGGGGTAATTAAGTTACTGTAGTTCCAAAAAGTGATCAGTGCAATTCTGCACTATTTGTTGCCTTGTAATCCACAGAAAAACCTTGCAGCCTAAAGGAAACTAGAACATGACCATAAAGCCATTATTGAAAGTGTGCTGCAGAGGATTTGATCTCAAAGACTTTTTCCAGTGTTTGCCCATTAATGTTTTTGCAACATTGACATTTAATCTTAAAATGTATAGTTCTGTCTTATATATACACTTGATAAAGCAAGGACTTAAATATTTCTTTGTATATAGAACTTTGCTTGAAGGGGTAACCATTTGTTTTGAAAGTTATTTGAAACTGGAAGTCACTGAACACAGAAATACTACAACAAATTAGTTAATGCTGCTGGCTACCTGCCATTAAATACTTCAGTAAAAAGAATAGAAAGAGGGTTGGATACAGTATAACTACCTATCTATGTGTGTGTGTGTGTGTGTGTGTGTGTGTGTATGTATATTTCCTAGAATATTGTTTCTGAAGATTGCTGAAAGAAGCTTTCCAGAAAATTTGAGGAATGACAGGAGTAGTCAGCCTTTGTACTTTCAGTTCAGAATTTCCAGCTTTCACAAATAAGTTCTTTTTGATTGTTCAGATCCTTATTTAAATATAATTTTTTAACAGTGAATTAATTCTCATCTTTCATATTTGTTGTAGCTTTCTTTTCCTAAGGAAAATATGCAAAGATAGGAAGGTATTTGTGGAACCCATTTCTGGGCATACTCTTTATTATTACTTGTGTCTGATATATTCTTCATAGAAGAAAAAAATGCAAAAGGGAATCCGTATGATTATCTCTCGAACGTAGTACTGTGAGCAAACAAAATGTTGAAAACTTTCTATCTGCTTCTTGAGCTCTTCCTCTTTGTCTCCTAGGTAATGATTCCCAATTCAACGTCTGACTAAGCTGCAATCTTTAAAGACTTTAAAGGTAGTAGATAATAAAGGTAGTTGTAGTCATAAAGGTAGTAGATCAGCAGTGCTTCTGGTATCTGAACATGGCCATATTCCTGCCCATTTACAAAACTTGTTTTATTGTGCTCCTGCATTCAAGAAACTTTTGTTCTTTTACTTTTTTTAAAAATTATTATTATTTTCCATTTAATGAACTTGCTTTGACTGCAAAGATTTGGAATATTTTCATGGTGATTCTGCTTTTGTTTGGATCATGAACTTCTCCAACATGTAATTCAAAAGGCATTCACTTACTAAGTGTAAAAAGAGATTGATGAATTGTAGGGACAATTTCTTTATGAAGCAAAAGGCATTCCAAACATTTTTCCCATGACAAAAATGTTCAATTTGCATGCACAGACTGTGTATACACAATATATAATCTTGAATAGATCTTTGAGGACATAAATTTCTCCCATGACCTGATCAGTCTGTGCTCAAAAATTCTATTGCAGCAGGAAATTGCAGTGATATTAAGAGTTACAGTTAAAAACATACATCTAAATGCAAATGTTGCAGGCATCAAGGCTTGTTACTTCTGAAAAAAAGATTTAAGGAATCATAAAATAGGAAATAGTCATCAAGACTCACTGAGCTCTTTCTGTACTGTTATAATGCACGTAATACATTTTGTTCTGCTATTGTTTAATATTTTTTCTTTTTTTTTTTCCTCAGTAGTTTTCATTATTCTTTAAATGTTCTACTTCTTTTGAAACATAATTTCATGATTTTATTAAATGTGGAAAGAACTTGGGACAGAAAGCATGCCTTCAGACTGTAAAAGTGTTCCCCAACCCCTGACATTTTCTCCAACCAAGTAGACAAGATTTGTGAAATGTTTATTCCTGATTTAGAGGAAAATGAAGATAGATAACACAGTAGTTTAGGGTGTACTGTCTCTTTGACTTTAGCATTGTGACCGCTTAACATTGAATAGATGGTCAACTCTTTCAAATTTGTAACTGATTTTAACAGAGATTTCTGTCTGCTTTAAACTTTGAAATTAAGTAATCTATTTTGTATTCAAATGAAGACTGAGAAATTAATGTATTCTATAAAAGCATGACTATTCATCCTTGTATTTTCATGATCTTCAAACATTTATTTAGCTGTTGTTGCTGTATATGAGTTAGTACTGATGAGTCTACATTTTTTGTAGTATACAAAATCACAAGTGCAGTGTGATCAGAATATGGAAACTAGATTTGCTAAGTCTTCCTTTATGAAAAAAACAGTTTGTACAGAATAACACTAAGGGGAAAAATAGCAAATTAAAATTATGTTGCAGCAACTGAAATAATGATTTCAGACTATTTGCTTTTGAAGAGTAAGATATTAGTAATTTTAATATACATTTCATAATTAATCTCATAGTTCCGTATTTTTCTAAAATTGTGCTAATTTCCAATATATGTGGTGGTATATTTCCTGTAATTTGAGCAAGAGCATTATTTCTCAGGTATCAAGATCCGTACTCAGGGAGAGGTTGAACTTGTATGGAGGGTGGAAATCTTTTTTTGGTCACTCCCTAGCATGGTATTTGCAAAGGCTACAGACATGGAGATGGAGAACTCAGAGCTGAGGTTTATAAATTCAGAGAGATGGGAAAAGACCCAAACACAACCTGAAAAGAGAACAAAACAAACCAAAACCCAAACCAGAGCTAGTGCCAGTAACCGCATAGCTAGTGCCAGAAAAGAAGTCAACTCTCTCCGAATTAACTACTAGGTATAAGGCCTGTAAGGCCACTTCCAGATCTCACTGAAGTTCATAAGGATGTTTGTAGTCAACATCAGTAGGTAGGATCAGACCATTATTATTATTCTAGCTTTGGTTAACCCCAAAATATTAGAAAATAAAAGGACGGCAGACCTATTTAAGGAAAAGTGGGCTGAGGCATTTTTTTATAAGATTCCACTGTACTTTATCACCTTTCTTCATTTATTGATGCCCTTGTTGCTTTCTTGTGTTGAAACTCATGAACCCACAAAAAGGGCTGCAAGGCTGATCCTGGCAACTACAGGCCTGTCAGCCTGACCTTGGTGCCTGGCAGGATTATGGAGCAGATCATCCTAGGTGTAATACCACAGCACCTTCAGGATGGACAAGGGATTAGACCCAGCCAGCATGGGTTTAGGAGGGGCAGGTCCTGTCTGACCAAC
>JAWWEV010000001.1:1683828-1752044 GCA_035583235.1 Hafferia zeledoni
TCTCTTTGTTAACGGTTGGCTAGGGTCGTTAAGAGTGGCAGGGGAGAGAATTTACATAATAATTCCAAACTACAACAATGAGATTTATCTGTAGATAAAAAAAATCTAGCAAATGCTACTACACATCCCCTGGTTCACATGTGTGAAAAATCACAAAGACAGGAGAAAAATGCTAATATGAAAATCAACTTTATAAAAGGCAAGAAAGAAAATGGAGGCCACTACAAGCTGGTTTTCCTCTCAGACTTTGGAAAGGTCATGAAGCACATCACTTTGGAAGTCATTCCTAGGCATGCAAAAGACAAGAAAGTGATTAGGAATAGTCTAAATGGGGTTAAAAAAGGCATATCAGTCTTGATCAACCTAACCTCTATTTACAATAAACCAACTGGCTATGGCACACTTTTGGAAGCCAAGAAAGTGTCACCTGATGGGCAGTTTAAAAATTTACCTACTTGTTGAGCTTAGAAGGCTAATGGTCTGTTCATTGATATTCACCTGCGAAAGTGTGAAATACCACGGGGTTTAATACAAGGGTCCACTATCCAACAGTTTTGTCAACAATGTCAGTGATGACACAAGGTACCCCACTAGTAAGGTAGTAGTTGGAGAGTACATCAAGGGGAGTGACTGACACAATGAACACAGAGCTTAAATCCAGGGCAAACTGGAGAAAGTTGAAGACTAGACTAACAGGTATCTTCAGCAAAGTTCTACACTGAGGGAAAAGTAATCCTGTCTGTAAGTACAGGCAGGGAAAGAACTGACTATTGACAACCTTGCTAAAAAGGACCTGGAATTATAGTGAATGACAGGGTAAACTCATGAATGAGGCAAAGAGCTACATTAGGAGGATTGTGGAGAGCAGATTGAGAAAAAATATGACCTTCTACTTGGTGCTGATGAAGCCACAGATGAATACTGTATTCAACTTCGTGTGCCTCAGTTCAATAAAGATGTGTAGAAACTACTGCGCAAAGAGCAGAACAAACTAAAAAGAGTCTGCAGCATCCAATCTACATGGGGAAGGCACACTAAACTAGTCTTGTTTTGTTTGCTGAAAAGGAGACTAAGTTCAATACAGCTGTAATCCACTGAGGCTGAGAATCGTTATACCTGAATGATTTAAAGACTTGACTAGACAAAGAAGAGCCCCTAGCCTCAGCTGAGGTGATCTTTATCATCATCCTCACTCTACAAGAGAATTTTCATTGTCATGCAATGTAATAAAGATTTAACACCACACAGAATAGCTGCTGCTTGTGTCAGCTGTCCACCTGGAGAGGCTGCACCAGCAGAAGCTGAGCTGAGCTTACCTAAATGCTCCTCAGAATACACATGCATCTTCTCACCAGAAAACATTTGTGATTATTTACTAAATATAACGCTATTTGTTAATAAATAATTTTAAAAATACTTGAAGTGATTGGAAAACAATAAATTAGTCTTTCCTTGCTCTTTGCCTGCTTTTTCACCGTTCTTCCACAACTTAATTAACTTTAAGAAAGAAGATTTGGATCCTTTCTAGTATTAACCTTGTGGTGTTATCAACTAACATGCAAAGATGTTTTTTTGTGTGAGTATGTTAAACTTTCTTTAAAATTCAGTTATCAGCTCAAGGAACTCATGATACTAGAAGTAAAAGTTCAGCAAAAAGATAAGGATTGTTGCCTGTGGACCACTGATATTACTGTACTAACACAAACTCTCTGTCTCTTCTTTCAAAACAAAAGCCCAAAACAAAACAGCTCCATATTATTTCATATGTGTTTAAAGTCAACCTTTGACATAACTTGATAGAGATAATTATATTAAGAAGTACTAATTTGCAATTTCTTTTTGTTATTTAGGTGCTAGAAATTAGCAAAGAAGAAACATAGAGATAAGCCATTCATTTAGGTGCATACTGGGTCTGGCTGCAATGGAACTAATGTTTTTCAAAGCAGTTTTCCTTGCTTTGCTTTGCTTTTCCTCACCTCACCTCTCCTTTCCTTCTTCCTTCCCTCCTTCTTCCCCTTTCTTCTCCTCTCCCCACCCCACCCACATCTCTTCCCTTTTCTTTTCTTTCCTCCGGTGCCCTGCTCTGCCACACCCTTGTGTGCTTTTTTCTGTTATCTAGGATTGCAGATAATCCACATAACTATTTCATAACTAAAGTAATGTGATGTCACTTGATGTAAAACCGGAAATAGAGTTTTTCAGTCACTGAAGTATAGGAAGTTCTAGATTTTTAGAATATTTCCTAATTGCCTTATAATAGTAACTTTTGGTCATCATTCTCATTTTCTTTCAGAACTTTACAGTGAAGGTTACTTTTCTCATAGACATAGTGATTGTGATCTGATCCACTGTACATACCTAAAATAATCAATACAAAGAATTTATGAAATCTAACACAGACAAATCATGTGGGATACTGAGAGTTAAAAAGAACCTGTTAAAAGACTTTTAATAGAGGAATTTCCATCTCACTGTGAAAACATACTTGCTTATCTTGGTCTGATCTCAGAGTTGTCCCTGCTTTGGAGAGGAGGCTGGAGTGGAGACCTCCTGAGGAACTTTCTCATCTGAAGGATTATCTGCTGGAATGCCAAGGTCTTTTTTTCTGTATAAATAGAATCAAGGATGGATAGTTTGAAGAAACAAAAGAGGAGGGGAAAAAAATCACAGTATTCAGTATACTGAATGAGCCATTTAGTATAAATTGACTTTTTCCTTTTGCCTCTCTGTTTTTTCATATTTGCTTGGTTTAGTGTCTTTCTGGTTTTGAAAGACAGCAAATTCTTTTCCAGAGACCAAGTTCTTCCAGTTGACATCCATGTAGAAAGTATGATAATAACACTGAAAGATCATAGCCATACAATGTTGTCAAATTTTTCTCACTTTAACTCTTAAAAAAGATATAATTTTAACCAAGGCTGAAGATCCGCATGTGAAGATCTGTTCTATATCCTGTCCTGAAAAAGACTGATTTCAACAATTCTATGCTTCCACATTAAAAAGAAGAGATTTTCAGGTTGCTCAGCTACTTTCTCTTTGTGTGTTACATCATTAAGATGTTGTACAACGAAAGAAGTGGATAAATTATCAGCAAAACTGCAAGAGAGATGTAATAAGGTTATATAATAAGCAAGACATTATGAGAAATTAAGAAGATACTGAATGACCAAATTAACTGTTGTGTTATGGGACAGGAGAGAATATGGGGCAAAATTACTAAACTCAGTGCTAAGCAGATCTGCAGAAGGGACATTTGCATCAGAGGACAATCACCTCACTTGTTCTAAACTAGAGATGGTGACCAATAATGACCATAACACACATGCTAATAGTGGACTGACGTAATTTAAGAACTACAGCTCTGTAGTTCAGGAATATGGGACAGTGTGGGAACTCTGTAAATGGGAAAGTGCCTCAGAGAATCCAAAAGCTTTAAAAAAAATTGCTGAAAAATATTACACAAGTGCCTGTGTGCAAAATAAAAAGCCTGAACTAAAGTCTATTGAAAGCAACCTTAGTCTTCCAATTAACTCCAGTAAGCATTTCATGGATCCTATTTGTGATCATTAAGAATGAATAACAGGAGTCTCATGATTCATCCCTAATTATCCCAAATATTTGTTTAATGAAATCCTTACTGAAGTGGATGAAGTTCTGCCATTGACTTACAAGAAGCCAGGAGCCCTACCAGGACTGCACAAAGTAGAACTTATTGAGGAGGATTTTGCCCTTACCTTATACACGGGTAGCAAATCTGAATTTAATTATCACATAAGCTGAAATAATGACTCAGGAATAATCAAAACTATTCTCTTAAAAATCTAGCTGTCCAGTTTTTATTAATTTTAGAATAATATTCATAGAATCATAGAATCATTCAGTTGGAAAAGACCTTCAAGATCATCAAGTTCAACTATCAATTGATAATGCTCTATTTAGGTTTTGAGAATTAGAGCTTGACTACCACATTATGCTATTGTTTGTTGAAAGAGAAATATAAGGCATTATTTGTATAGCAACTGAGTCATTAAACCCCACATTTTTCAATTAAAAACATTGACTGGAAAAGCCATTCATATGAGAAACCTTCCTTAATCATCCAGAAAAGCAATTAGTTGTCTATGTTTATCACTGGCAAAAACCTTTGAATGTGTTTTGGAAACACTGGATCTTCTTCCAGTTACATCAAGGAGTTGTATGCTTAAATTAGAAAATAAGATTTCCCACTTATACAAGGGTATGTGTGTAGAAAGCTTTCTACCACATTAGCTAAAACACAACATGAGACAACTCCACATATTTCTTTATTTTTAATTTTGGAAGTATCACCAAAGGAAAAACTGTTTTCATTACTCAAAACACCTCTGAGGAAAATGAAGGAAGTTACAGTGTGTAAAAAATGAAATTTGCAAAATTATTGTAAATTTAATAAACTAACATACCAGGCCTTTGTTTCTTTATTGTTCTAGGAACTGTACTAAGCAGTCAGAAAACCATCCCACATACTTAATAAGGATGTAGGCAATAAAACAGGTATAACATGTTTTTTCGCAATTACTTGAAGCATAACTCTCACAGTATCAGAGCAAAGCATGCAGATAAACCAATTTGTGAAAACATCTAACAGCCATCCCAGCTCTAATTGGACATGACATCCCAAAGACAGATGAAATCCAGTGTAATTTTGGCCAATGGCAATGTAAGATTAACATGTAGTTCTTTAATTCCTGTTTTTACCACCACTAATCCTGCAGAAAAGTAAATTCCTGCTGTTTTGCAATCCTAGTCTGTTTTACATGATTGTCACCTTTTTCAAAATCCAGGCAATTAGATGCTGATAAAAGATTCTTCAACAGTATTTTGGAAGTATTTGGAATGGATGAAAACTCAGAAGCACAAAAGCTATGCTAAATCAACTCTAAACATACTATTGTGCATCAGCTGCAATGAGTTTTCATTTGTGAATTGATCTGCAATCAATGTAAATCCATGAGAAACACAAGGCAGGGAAGGCACCATATTTCTACTCCTTCAGTATAATTATATAATAATATTATCATGCTGTAATATGTTTTATGTCTGTGGGAAAGCACAACCCATGTCTGTTTTCAGCCTTAGAATTAAACTCCAAGGTTCTTTACGTTGCTTATTCCTCGCATGCACCTTGGATAAGTGCTACCAAAAAGTCGAGTATAATGTAGCTGGCTTATTTCCAAGGTACCAAATATCTTAAACTGTAATTTATTTTTTTCTCAATTTGCTGATGTTATTTCAACTATGGTTTTGGTCATATCTACTGCAAAAATCACAAACAATAGTTTGGCATTAATATTTGCAATAAGTGCAGTTTGTTTCATTTAAGAGGGAGTGCCCTGACCTTTAAAGTGCTAGCCATGTTGTCATTATCTTCACTGTATATTTGTTGTTAAAAATAGGGTCTATGAGCTGATTAATACATAATCAGGGGAGTATAGTTGCATTTCAAATGGAACAGTTTGGAGTTTTTTCTGCCAAGACAGAAAAATAGCTTTGAAAACCAACTAAAATTTATTGCAAAATGAAAATCTGTGTTAGTATGGTTAAAAAAATTAGCTGTCTCCTTTGGGGCCAAGCTCTTTTCTATATTGTAGTCTACATTTAATTAAGTGAAAAACTATAGTTTATTTCTTTATATCTTTCAAAAAGTCATAATTTTTGCTTTCAGAACAGTGAAAACCAAGAAAAAAGTAAGGTATCTGAGGGTTGTGTTTCTTTTTGCATTGCATGCACCCAGTATAGTAAAGCCAGTGTTAATTATTTAATAGATAATGGCTATATTTACCTACACCTGTACAAGGACATATGTGAAATACTGTGGTGCTTTAATACTGTTACTTATCGCTGAGTAACACAGAGGAATTTATTGTGAAGGTTATCTTCACAAACTTATTTTCAAGATTCCTTCAATTTCAGAGGAGAAATTGTAAGTGCAATTTCTGGTGGTATTTTTTTCATCCTACAAATGATGTCAGTAATGGTTTACATCCAGCAAGGACTAAAGTATGCAAATTAGTAATCCAATGTCATTCAACCTGAACAAGAAGTAGTCATCTTAAGTACTTCACTCCAACCTTTTACTTTTGTTACTTTATCTACTCATGGCCTTGCCAAAAAGAACATAACTTCCACACTTAAGCAGTTTCTTTCCCGGTTTCACTGAGTCTACCTCTCACAAAATCAACACTGCATGAACAATTTTACTGAAATGAAAAGATTAAACTTCTTTCTATTTCTTTCATCCTTCCTTCCACACAAGTAAAAAGAAATGTAAATCCAGTCAGATCCTCGATTGCTATAGGTGGATAGGTGTGAGACAATGGCAAATAAAGTCAGGAGTGATATTGTGATAAGCAAGAGACAAGCTGTCACATACGTAGGATTTTGTCAGAAAAGAAGGTTAAAATAATAAAGTGTTTAAAAGAAAAAAATTTAACTTGGTTTTCTTGACATTATGAGAGCTTAATAGCAACAATTAAATGTCAATGACATTGTCGTTGCGAAGCAAACACATGGCACAAAGAAGCTGAGCAGAAACAAGGTGGGAGCAAAAGACTGAAGGACAGTTTATATGTGAAGGAATTTTTGCCTTGTGATGGCAACATGTACAGGCAGGTTGCAGACTTCAAACTAGTTATCCAATGTGTAACTTGCATTAATTACTTACTCTGCTAAATCAGTCAGTAGATCAATGTCTTCTCTGACTGATACAGTCTGGAATTTTACTTACTGTTACTAGTAATTATAATTGTTGTTGTAACAAGTCCTGGATCCCAAGGGTCTAGAAAAAATTGGCAGGTGCTTCCCATTACTTTCCAGCCAGTGGAAGAGTCATGTTGGAAGAAACTCTCCACTGTGTGCAGCAGAGTATGCCAGCGTGAATTCTGTCACCTCCTTTCTTGGCTAAAAGCTTTTGTACTTGATGTTTCAATGGGAAATATTTGGTTATGATTGTTATTTGACATTATTTACAGTCTTAACAAACCTGGACTGCACACATCAGAATAAGGAACACAGTAGCTTTAGAAACACTCTCATGAGAGACTGTTGTAAGATATTATGAACTCTGACTGAAGGTGCCAAATGGTTAGAGAATATGTAAAGTGTGTCTGGATTTTCTGATTCTGAAAAATTTTCTCAGCTACCTGTTTACAGGAGCTGTGAGGACATCTGTGCCTATGGTGTTACACATTTAGAACACCAAAATGTTCTAAAGGCCAAGGAAGAAACATTACAGGTCGGTCATATTTAGCATATTTCCTCAGGAAAACAATCTGAAAATGTGCATGTAGCTGAGATTTCTAAATGTGTAGTTTCTGTAACAATGGAAATTGTAAGTGATAGAACTGGGAGAATTTTTCATAAGAGAAACTGAAAATTAAAATCGGAAGTGCTGTTTTGCTTATGGCACAGTATTTGTTGATTAAGCCACCTATTAAAAAGGAAAAAAAAAGAGAATATCTTGTCTACAATGTATTCATCCCTAATTGTAAATAATTAAATGTACATCAGATTGTATTCAATGGCATCACTTGGAGGCCTACAATATTTATATACTCTCATAAGTGAAGTCTTTTGAATTTACATTCAGAACAATGATAGGGTAGCATAAAGTCCTCTGGCAGAAGCTTTAACCACTAAACCAGCAGAATGTCAAGTAAGCAACTTTAGAAAACTCATCTTTATTTAGGTCTTGAAGCCACCAGAATATTTTGCCATTCATGAGAATGTTAGCAATTCATGAGAAGTAAAGACAGTGCAGTGGTATTTTCTGCTCATGGTCTAAAAACTACCATCAGGAAAGATTGATAATTTTGGAAATTAATTTATTTGGGGGTTTTTTGCAAATGGCTACTGAAATATGTAACTGAGCAATAATTTAGCTGTATCTCTCATGCTGCTTGCACATTGCAAAATAATTAGCAGCTGCACTAAATGAGAATATCATCACAGTCTAAAATCAGTACAGTTCTTGTTTAGCCACTGAGGATGTATTTAGGACACAACTCAAAACTGGACACTGCTGTGTTTATAAGGTAGCAAGTACAATGACTGGGTGTACTAATCCCACCCTAGTGAATAACAAGGCCCCTCCTAGAGCATTGAGGTCACTGAAAGAACAGCCGTAATATTACCTAAGAAAAAAAGAATGGCTGGATATATTAATGTAGGTATTTAAACCTGCTCTTTGAAGGTTGAGGTGGCAGAAAACTTTACTGTCAGAACAAACTATGGGTCTCTTCCCAGCTGATTCCTTACTGACAGGAGAATAGACCTGAACTGGATATTTTACAGTATTTTGGGCAAACAAAACAACTGCTTTCCCTTAGGAGGTAAGCCTTAACCTTAATTCCCTCTCAGATTCCCTGATCAGCTAAAAAACCTCAAACACCTTAATTTGTTCTTCATAAGTGTTTTCACTTTTATAATTAAAAGGACAAGTTTATAAAGGTTATTCGTATGAAGTCATCCACAAAAGGTAGGTCAGTAGCACAAGGACCATTGAGAATGGAATTTTGAGGAGTCAAATACAGGTTGGACATTTTTGGCTAATAATTTTATGCATGTTTCTGTTCCTCTAAAATGTAAAAAAACCCCCTCTTGCTACACGTAGCCAGGCATTTAAATGGGGAAAAATGTTTTTGTGTCAGTTAGATACTCCATGTTAAACAGCCTCTCACATCAAGAGTTCTCTATTGGTATTAAGAAGGATTGAATATCAGTGATGAAAACTATTGCTTTTAATCCCAGCTGAGTTTCATGAAACAACATTGTGGATAGCATTGATTAACATGACTGTAAAATCTTCACAGATATTTTTGCCAGTTTCCTGGTGCTTTTCTGAAAATGCTGCCTGTAAGCCAACATCAGGGACATGTTAGAGAATATCACAGAACTTCATCTAATGTAAAAATACTAGAGGAAGGTATTTATGAAGTAAACTGTGCATGAACATATGCATTGATTTGAGTATTTCCTTAGAAATTCACTTTTGCCAAATAATTCATTTTTACATTAGGATTGTAGCAGTGCATTGACTCTTTCTTCCTAAAATTTACAAAGTCTATTCATACTTTCTCAAAAACATGAAGCATCATTATGGTTTTATCCTTGTCTGTTCTTTATACCTCAATTAATTTTCTCATGTTAGCATCTGCAATTGTCTTATTTTATCTATTACACTTTTAAAATCTACAACATATGGAATGTAAATGTTCTAATGTGACTCTACATATTGGGTATTGAGAGGGAAATCCTTGTATTTAACATATCCTGTTTTATATTATCCCATTTGCAAAATCTCTTTACGATGTCTTCACTCAAATAAAACAAATGCTATATTATATAAACTTGTTTTATAAACAGAGCTTTTGTTGTTCCACCCTGCTGGGAGTTAACTGTGGAAAAATTTCCTGAAGATAGTGTCCATTTGGGATACACTTTCAGAGAATGAGTAGTCAGGGAACACACACAACTCATTACCTCATGCCATACTAAGATGAATATGGAATGAACATTTAGAAATAAATATCCTACATATTAATCTGCTCTTTGTCATGCATCTAGGCAGAATATTTCAGATAATACAATCAAGGGCAAGAAAAAATTCCCTGTGAGGCAAAGGAACAGTTTATTTAGACCATTTTTTCCGACAATTTCTCTGGCCTAGAAAGATTCTTGTATTGTAAATTTCAGTAATCTATACATTCCATCACAACATTGATGGGAAGTATTTTGGGTATACCCATAGCGGAGGCACAGAAGATATGATATCCAGCTCTTCATATCTGCAAATTCCTCAATCATGGCCTTGTTCCAATTCTTTGTTATCTTGAAAGAATTCTGATGTGCCTATTGCTGTGGTGACAAAGGTCATTTTTGTAGATCAAGCTATTTTCTCTTGTGCAGACACCTACTCAGTTGGGGTATCCTGCAGAGCATTGTTTGTTAATTGATAAATACACTTCCTTTCAAATTTGTCAGTCACTGATACATAAGTCTTACAGAGACATCAGAGTTAAAAAAAAAAATTGAACTTAGCAAAAATGCATTCCGTCAGTTATAACTAAATAAAGTGTTTGTGTTTGAAGACTTGAAGAGGCCTTGAGCTCAGCGCATTTGTTAAAAGGGCCATGATACTTGCAAGTTTAAGATGTGTTTATTCACAGTAAGTTTTAGGATTGTAAATACAATTTTAAATGGCCTTTAGGCACTTTAAAATATTTCCTACCATTTCTCATTTTATTAATTGATTAACTGATGAAAATCACTTTAACAAATATGTATTCACATAAGGAGTCTTCTTTACAGTCCTAATGACTTCAGGATAGGTTTGCCTTCATAATTTCTCACAATGTTGAATAGAGGAGCTAGAGAATTGTTACAAAAATATCACTACAAGGACAGAATGCAGAGCAGAAATCTCTAGAAATGAGATTCCTCTTGGTCAGACTGAGTGAATGTTGGACTCTGTGGCTACAGCATGAATGGCAGCAGACAGTGTACCCGTTTATAAATTATCTATATTTAGAGAATGGGGATGAGGATCAACAGTTCAGTCATCAGTTCCATCCTAGTAAGAGCATGTTGGTGGCAGAAAAAGAGAGATAGAAAGAGGGAGGAAGCAAAGGAGACCAAAGCTCTTAAGGAGTGTAAGCAGTAGAGACAGTGTTGCCTGCACAATCTACCAAGGGTTGTAGGGGCAGGAAGAGAGAGTGTTCAGATCTGCCAGATGTGCCCACCTACATAAAAGCTCCTCCAATCTGGCACCTTAAAGCCTTGTAACATTTCTGTCCAGCAGCAAACAGTACTCTTGCCAAACCCTGCCTTTCATCTCTTTTATAGAAATCTTAGAAAGTTAAGTTGGTGCAGAGAAGAAGAAAAAGTTTGGATCATGACATGAAAAGCTTTATTTCTTAGTTATACAACCCATAGGAGAAAGAAATTTGTAGTTCTCAAGTTTTGAAGATTTTGTCAGAAAACCATATTCTTGTAATATTTATTCTTGCCAATATTTAAAAATCACTGTGGTTTTTATGCCTATTTACACGTTTTCATGAACATTTTTATAATTATCTGTGCCAAGGTACTTAGCTGGAAAAGTTTTAGCATGTGTGGCCCTTGTCCATAATTTAGTTCATTCCTTTGCAGGAGCTTCTGACTTCCCTGCAAAATAATTTTCCCATGGCCTTCAAATGCTTTCTGATTTTCAGGACAAAGAAGAGTTAGTTTCTCTTATAGAAATGTTTCATTAAAAAATTAATTTTTTTTTGTTAAGAAAGGAACATATGAAACAAAAATGTCATAGCCACTACTGTGTTCCATCTGTTTCTTGTCAGAGAGGAGAAAAACTGTAATATTTTGGAAAAAGTTTCTATAGTAGATTTCTGTCCCACAGTACTATACATTAAAAATAAGAAAACTAAATTAAATAAAAATTAAGAACATGACTTACTTTCTCTTTACAGTAAGTATGGGAGTCATAAGCAACAGGATAGAAAGAATTTTTGCCTAGAATGAAGCTAGAAATCTAGTGTCTTTAATGCAAAAACAAATGTAGGAGAGTAGGCTGAGAACAAAGAGCAGACTGAAGTTAAATGCCTTGTTATTCAAATAACACTATCAACAAATATATTCTTGGCACTTTCCTAGTCATATTCTTGTTAAAAATTCCAAACCCCAAACATTCCAATATTTGATTGAAATTGAGGGTCACCATCTTGTGCTGCTTATGAGCCAGACATGAGAAATCTGATGAGAGTATCAAGTTTAAGATCACTAAAATCAAAATTACTTTAAGTGACACTTCTATCTAATAAAAAAACATATCTTGTGGATGTTAAACTTCATGGAGGATTGAATAGTTCTCAAGTATTCACTTTTTGTCATGGCTGTCTTATTGAACATGAATATTGTGATTATAGGGTGAAGTTAGTTTATTTAGAATAGCAATCCATTCAACCTTATGATGATGTGGATATTTAAAAAACAAAAAACAAAAATGATAGAATGTTCAACAATAGATACAAAATGCTTAGTTCTTCAAAGATAATTGAGTTGAAAAATACATGTTAGGCTGAAACAACCACTTACTGCCTGTAGAACGCCGAACAGGTAACAGTACTTCAAGAAGAAAAAATGATTTCCTAAATAAGAAAAATAACAAAAATGCCATGTTTGTTAAAGGTAACTCTTGTGATACTCCTCACACAGGGCAGATACATGGTATGTCTGTATAGTGCATATAAAATTTTATCTATTTTACAAGAGAAAGGAATTCTGTTTGATGGAGTTCAGTCCTAATTTGTGAGGCAAGGGTCTCCAATATCCTACAAACTAAAGGGAACAAATGTTACATGGATAAATTCACACATCGTCTTCTGAGAAACACAAAGCTCTGCTTAAATATAGTAATACAAAAAAGAAATTGACTTTCATGCCTGTGCTGATCCTTTTAATCACTTCTCCATACTTTTGTTTGCCATCCACCTTTTACCTTTACCAATTTCTCATCACGTGACACTTGCAGAGTTGTGATAAGACCATACTGTCTTCTGAGGTTATGCAAATATTTTCATTACATAGTAAACCATGATGTGGTTTGTCTTCCAAGGTTCTATGGATAATCCTCAAAACAGAAAAAGATCAGAGATATGAGTGGACAAAGTAGGGAAAATAATTGTTATTTCTTGAGGAGGCGGTGGGGGTGTTTTCCATCTGCTGCAAACTGCTAAAGCAGTAATGTGGAGGATCAAAGGACATCATACGACAAACCAATATGGTTTTAGGTAGAGTGCCATTTATTGATACACTGCAAGCGGTTTATATAGGGTCAAAGCTACATGCTAATTGGCTATAGTAATTTTCATATGATAAAGCAACATTTCTTATTGGTTATATTCCATATCTGACAAGTCCAGTGTTTTGATAAAACATCCTAACGGTTCCCAGGTGAATCTCAAGAGTTCTGTGAGAAACTTTCAAGAGTTCTTGTGTGAAAATCTGGGGAGCTGCTGTGTGAACTCCTGGGGAGTGATTTCTTATTTACCACTCAGCAGCAGCTGTGCCTTTGTTTATTCTTTGCTGGTGCTGCTTCAATCTCACAGAGTCCATACAGTCTGAATCGCTCACATGGCCATTTTCTGTAAGAAATCCCTCTGCAAACTGCAACACATTTTGTAAGACATTTTACAATAGGATAAAAGCGATAAAAGACTGCATTTTTCAAAGTGCACATTTAGCTATATAAAATAACTATTAAATTATAAAATCCAAACATGTCCCATGCAATTGAACAAGACCAAGTCCGAGATGCTGCCCCTGGGTCAGGGCAACTCCCAGGATCTATTCAGGTTGGGGGATGAATAGATCAAGAACAGTCCAGTACTTGGGGGTGCTGGTGGATGAGAGGCTGGACATATCCCTGCTATGTACAGTCACAGCCCAGAAACCACTTGTGTCCTGGGCTACATCCAAAGCAATGTGGGCAGCAGGAGAGGGAGGGGATTCTGCCCCTCTGCTCTGCTCTGGTCAGACCCCACCTGCAATGCTGCCTGTAGCTCTGGGGTCCCAGCACAGAAAGGATACAGACCTGTTGGAGTGAGTCCAGAGGAAAGGCAATAGGATGTTTAGAGGGATGGTGCACTTCTGCTATGAGGAAAGGCTGAGAGAACTGGGATTGTTCAGCCTGGAGAAGAAAAGGCTTTGGGGTTACCTAATTGGGGCCTTCCAGAACCTGAAGGGAGACAACAAGAAAGATAGAGATTATTTACACAGGCGTGGAGTGACTGAACAAGGGGGAATGTCTTCAAACTGAAATAGAATAGGTTTAGATTAGGTATGTAAGGGTGGTGAGCCCTGGCATGGGTTGTTCAGAGAAAGTGTGGATCCTTGGAAGTGCTGAAGGCCAGGTTGGATGGGGTCCTGAGAAACCTTGTCTAGTGAAACGTGTCCTATGGATAACACAGGGGTTGGAACTAGATGATTTTCAAGGTCCCTTCTGGCTAAGGCCATTCTATGATTCTATGGTGATGATTCCACAGGCTCCCTGCTCACTGTTTTACCGTTAATAGCCTCCAATTCCTAATGTCAGCTGAGGAAGAGTTTTAAGTTCAGTAGAATTTTTCACCTGTTACATATATTGAGTAACAGAAAAAGGACATGAAATTTTTCAGAGGTGATGCAACTAGGTTCATTGCCAATAATATGACATCTACAATACTCTATTACAAACCATTCCATCATCTTGATTCTATATCAGTCAGTGTCAGATTTCACCATCCTACCATTCATTTAATAAGCAGAATTGTATCCAGAAACGAGTGGAATCCATGCTGGGATGGGTTGTTTGGTCTGGGCAATCAACAGGCCAAAACTGGAGTGTATGGCTGAGCATCTCAAACCACACTCTGATTCTACACCTCATGGACATTGGCTGGTAAACTGAATGAAACTAATGGCTCAGTCCTGACAACCATGATAGGAGACAACATCATGATACCAGTCACCAGTGTCAGTGACTGAGCATCCTGAGCTGTGAACAAGAAATATCTTTTGGTGTACTATTTCAGCATAGTTTAACAACTTATTTTTTTACTGTTAAAAAAGCTGAAGGGTCAAAAAAATGTGCATAGTATGATGGAGAAGAAATAATTCCTGACACCCTTTGCAAACAATATTCTTAAACTATGTAAATTTGTTCATAAATATTTTCTTTTCAAAAGTGAAAAAAACTTGGCATCTATGAAACAACCTTTTCTTATTGCTAAAATTGTGAATGAAATAAACTGTCTAAAAAATTGTGAAATCTGCAAGATCATGCTGTTTCCATTTTAAATTCAAGTTTTCATTCGAGTTTCATTTTATACCTCACTAACAGCAAACTAATTTTGCTATTTTTTTTCTGTATAAAAGTATCTTTCTTCTTTGTATTTCCCTATAGAATGTTCTCTTCCCCATCAATGTACTTAGTTTGCACCACACAGTACATGAGAATTATTGCCCTCTTTCTCTTGTACATACTTTACTCTTTCTCAGTGTCAAAGTCTTTACAAAGAACACTGAACTGGGAATCTTTTAGAGCTTCTGTTTAATTGTAGCAGACGTGCCAATTCAGGATGCCAACCATAACAGTAGATGCTGTGTGTGGCTTTTTCATAACCATTGGGATAGTGTTTCCTTGACAGACTGGATAATGAAGTAGAATGAGAGGAAGGGCAACTTCTGCTAGATGTGTACGTGTTAGAAGCCATGCGGCTGAATGATTCAAACAGCTCTTCAGTGAAAAGCAAAAAAAAAAAGTGTGCTACTAAAATGTTTCCAGTGTCATTTTTAATTAGAATAGCCTTGGTGGTTCATCCATTTCACAAAGCACAGAAGTTTTAGCCTTGAAAATCTTTGCTGAAGTCATTAACTCTGGGGATCATTTATGTGTAAATTCAAGGGTTATGCACCTTTAACATATACCAAGAGCTGTGTTTTCCCCTCTTTGAAGATCACATTGCTAGTAGTGTTTTTACTTAACACACCTGAAGTTTGGCCCTTGTAAATCTAGAGGTGAACATAAGTATTATCAGCTTTCAAACATCTTCAGTGCAATCTGACTGACGTGGATTGCACACCACTGACTTGAGGAGCAAAGAAGAGGAATAAGTACACAGCTACTAATATAATTTCCATTCTTTCTATTCATGTTCTGTTCAACCTCTGAGTTACCCTGAGAAGGTGATATTCAATATATGTGTCTATATTCCATTACAGACATAATAATCTCATTTAAGAAGAATTTAACTTGTAAAAATAAACCATTCAAAATGAGATTTGTTGTTGTTTTGGGCTATATGTAATGCAAATACAGTATTTGATGTATGCACAGTTTATGTATTCTCAGCAGGCCTTTCCTTTCACTGGTGACTCTTTATTTAGCACTTTGTGCTCTTTTCCATGGTTCCAAAGATTTTAGTCTTTAACTTGCCCTCTGCTCATGCACATGGCTGAGCAAATAAACAAAAGCTGGAAAAGACAATTTCCTTAATCCTGATATATCCATCCATCTGCATGCTGAATTTCAACAGCTCCTGAGGAAGCAGAAAAGTTAAAGTACTTGACATGACTTTGACAAACAATGAAAAACATAGTGAAAACATACTTAGGACTGATGACCTAGACTAAATGAAATGAGAGTTCTACTTCTCTACTGACAATATTTATTAATGTGCAGCCATTGCAAAAAAACATGACATGACTTCACTGTGTTTGAAATAAAGATTATTTTATGATCAAGGACAAGCAGTTACAACCCACTTTGAGGGACATCTTTTAATACATAGAGCAGAATATTATCCAAATACTCTTCCATGCCCAAGCTATGAAGAGAATCACTTTTCAAGGGCAAAAGTCTATGGCTGTCCTCATACGAGACAAAGTTTTCTTCATAGTCTATGCAGCTTTGCATAGACTACTACTTTTATTTTTTTTAATACTTTGAGGCATTTGAATGCTTTCTTTGACTTGATTGCAACAGTTTGCAAAAAGGAGTTAAATAAGAAAGGACTCATGGAAATAGAAGGAAGGATGACAGGAAGACATGAGTAAGGGAAACAAACATTGTCTTTAAAATGAGGGTTTTCCCAGCTCTGCTTTTGATTGAAGTGAGCTTCGGCAAATCATTCTCCTCAGGAAGAAAAATGTCAGGCTTCTGCAACAGGAAAGAACAGTTCTGCTGCAATACAGACAGGCAGCACCAATGTATTTCTGTTCTTGCTCTGCAGTGCTGGACAGAAATGGGGAGCCCAGAAACAGCTTAGTCCTTGTCAAGGTCAAGGTCAAGGTTTTCTTGAAAAGGTTTTTCTCTGAAATATAACATGCCTAGAGGGAGTGCCTTGTCCAACAGTGTCGCACTTTCTCTAGACTCCACTCCAGCAGCATCAAAGACAACATGCTCCATAGACTTTACTGCCTAGGGTAGCTTAAAATCCAGTGGAGGAGGAAAGGCCTGAGACTATTGCAGGAATTTCCAGGGTTCCTTCTTGCATCTCCCCTGCAGCACTTGCTTCAGAAAGGTCTGCCAGAATGCTGCTGTATGTAAAGGATCCCTTACAGTGTTCTGGAAGAGTTAAACAGGATGAACAAAGTCTAAGAGTAACACATTGGTGGCCAGAGTTTCCTGGAAGTACTTCCCTTCCTGTGAGTTCAGCTGAAAGGTGTGCTGTAGCTCTTTGAACCACAGCTCTTCCAATGGAGAGAAGAGATACCAGTGAAAAAATTTTGCTAAGTCCTTGGAAACACAGGCTTATACAACTATCACTGTATTAAAAATATATGAGTAAAATAAGAAAAGCACGTGTTTAACTTTCCACATACCTTGAAATCAATATTTTTATTTGATAGAATAAATTTTATATACACAGCTCAATAGTGTGCTCTGTCACATTTCTCACCAATTCCTTTTACAAATCCTATCTGCCTGACATATGTTCAGCTAAAAATTCTTATCTTTTAGCCCTCTGTTTATCTGTTTGTTTTGGGTTTTCTTCTCCCTCTTGGAGCTTGGAAAAGCAAGAGCATATGTCACACTTAATTCTACAAATGTGGTCCATCTTTTTTGCCATTCCCCAGTGTCTCAGAAAACAATGTTTCAAAATATACTTTGCCTCTATAATTAAAATTAATATGGGTACATTTAATATAAATATGAATGTTTTTTGTTCTGCCTTGACATATGTATTCAACCAAATTTTGTTAACACTGACACACTATTCTCTAGGTTCACGGGTAGAAACAAACTCACTCTTTCTCAAACCATTAAACTGATTCATGACCATGTTGATTCTGGACATATCAGCGTTATCCGAGAAACAGTTCAGCACTTCAGCCTGGTTTTGCTGAGACATGCTTTACAATTATCACATCAAACCTCTCTGTTCCAAAAAGGGGATATCTCTTTTTTACCCCTTGCAGTAACACTAACAGCACCAATAATAATGACATTTCTCTTGGTAGGGTTTAGAAAGAGTTTAGCATTGTTAATAAAGAATCAACCTGGAACAGAACAAGCTACATAACAAGCAAAATTATTACCCTCGCTCCAATAATTCATAGTCAAAAAACGCTTATGGAGTAGCAGAACTTAAAAACTAGCCTTCTTTAATGAGGGAAGAAATCCATCCTTTAACCACTGCACTGACTTGTTTATCCTTTACAAAGAAATTACCACAGATCTGGTTACTGCTCATCAGTGAAGCTTATTTTTTCCTCATATCCTCTATAGTCCAGAAAACCACTTCCCTCGTTGTCCAACAGTGTCGCACTTTCTCTAGACTCCACTCCAGCAGCATCAAAGACAACATGCTCCATAGACTGTACTGCCAGGGGGAGCTTAAAATCCAGTGGAGGAGGAAAGGCCTGAGACTATTGCAGGAATTTCCAGGGTTCCTTCTTGCATTGGATGATAAACTTTTGGATATTCACAGCTCCTGTCTTACACAGTTAGTGATTTTTCCAAAAAGGTAGGAGAGTAGCTCAGACCAGGGCCTTAAATGACTTCTTTTTGTACATTACAAAGCACTTTTCAAATGTACTTTCAAAGGCATTATTTTAAAAGAACAAAATATTGACTTATCCACAATGTGCAATTTTTTCCCAAAGGCAAGAGAAGGTAAAAAAATCCACAGTTTTCTTAATGTTTTTTAACTGATGGGGAACTCAGCAGGAAGTTCAGCAGTGTGTGTGTGTGTATGTGCGTGCATGTGCATTTGCATACATGAGTATACACACATATGCAAAGGTGTGGGTCCACACACATATGCAAAGGTGTGGGTCCACACACATGCACAGATGTGACAGGGTAAGTGTGTTCCTATGTACCTCTGCTATGAGGAAAGGCTGTGAGAATTGGGATTGTTCAGCCTGGAGAAGAGAAGACCTCAGGGTGACCTAATTGTGGCCTTCCAGTACCTGAATGGAGCATATAGGAAAGAGGGAGAGAGACTATGTACAAGGGAATGTAGGGACAGGACAAGGGCAACAGTTTTAAACTGACAGCAAGTAGGTTTAGAATAGGTATGAGGAAGAAATTCTTCCCTGTGAGGGTGGTGAGGCACTGGCACAGGTTGCCCAGAGAAGCTGGGGTTGCCCCACCCCCGGAAGTTTTTAAGGCCAGGTTTGGATGGGGCTTGGAACTACAAGTGGAAGGTGTTCCTGCCCATGGCAGAGGATTGGAACCAGGTGGTCTTTAAGGTCCCTTCCAACCTGGTTCAATCTGTGATTCCTGTGCATGTGAATACTTAAACTACTTAAAACAGAGGTTTAAGAAAACAATATAAACATCAGTATAGCTTATGCAGTGTTGCAATAACACTAATAAGGCTGTAATTATTGTTGTGCATTAGAAACAGAGAAAATACCTATTTCCTCTTAAAGGATCTTGTTGCATTCTTCTTATGGGCTCCTTTACACACTCATTCCACTTTGGCACATGCCTGTTTCTCACCTTGGGGTCAACCAGTGAGAACCCCACTAAGTGCTGCTTTGAGGGCACATGAATGCATGAGAACTTTGAAATACTTATTGAACTTGTTTTTAACAGGATAATGGCTAAGTCATCTTCTAAGGAAATGGAAATTTCAAGAATAGTGTTACACTGGAAATTACTCTACTCACTTCATGAGCAAAATCACAACAAAATCAGAGCTTTGAGAGCTTCTAACATCTCTTGTATGTCTAGCCAAGGAAATGCTGGATGAGGGCTTGATTCTGTGCAGGTGCAGTGTCCTGTCTGATCAGGGCAGTACTGTACCAGTCCAATACCAGGCTTGGTACTATCATATGCCCTACTCACATATTTTGCAAGAGGGAAATAAGACTCTGAAACATTTTACTGAGGATTATAAAGTTCCAGTGGGGACAAATCTCATGGTAAGAGCCATCAGTGCATACAAATAGACATCAAAACCCACCATATCAAAACTGATGTAGTAACAATGAAATAAGTGCTATTAAAACATGCATCTGAGCCCTCCAGCTGTACTATTCAGAGAGTTAATTGAATCTTAAATATTCCATTGTTATTATTCTTCATTATTTGAAGATGAGACTTTTAAGAAGGCTTTTTTATGCATTAGAGACCTCCTACCACCTTGAGTGATACCGCAGTCTATGCTTTAACGCTGTTCATATCATAGAATGTGCACTTATTGCTAGGAAAATCTTTCACTCTGCCATCCTCAACACGTCTCAACCCCTCAGTACCCTCTGCTCTCAACACTGAAGCTCTGTACCCACTCAGAGGCTCTGAATAACTCTCAGACTTTCCAGGTTACCTTATTTTCTCAAATATGGCCAACCTGACCTTATTTTTCTGGGACTATTTTCATACCATGGGAAAACTTTCACATTTTAGTTAGAGAGGCCAAATTTATTATAGATGTTTCTTCATAAGGTCAGGTTTTTTTAATGCACACAGGACAACAGTTAACTGAAGCTATTTTGCCTATTGATTGTTCATTTATACATACCTTCTTCATAATGTGTTGGAGAGAAGGAGGATATAGAAGGTGAAAGAGAGATGGGAAAAAGGAAGTGATTTCTAGAGACAAACACCAGAGGCATTTGTGAGTTTAAGTTCTGAGAAAAAATAAGAAGATAGTGAAACCTGTGCCTGATGCTGTCCAATTTTGACTGCTGGATGCTGTGACCTTATTTACTCTTCTTTGTTTCTGGATCATTTTGCATATAACTTCATCTATAATTTTGAAATATATATAAAATATGACTAATGGAACACTTTCAAATGTTACTCTTTAATGAACAGTGTTTCACAAGTGTAAAATATAGCAAAAACCTTCTACTTCAAGGGCAGCTACTATTGTGCTTCTAGAATTAATCCTTTTATGACACAAAAGAACTAGTAATTTCTTAGTCTCCTCAGATAATGAGCTTTCTGCAATACTTCAATTTTCCTGAAAAATTGATCAGCTACTGGGGAAGATGATGATGAATATCCTGTTGATTTATCAATTTGTGTACATATTGAATGATTGAAAATTGAAACAAAATCACAGGTATATGAAGGGTGTAAAGGCCAACAGGTAATCCTATAAAGAACAGGGTATATCAATGGAAACTCATCATGATTGTCAAAATGAAATATGGTGAAATTTAAAAAGATAGGAAATCAGTCAGAGCCCAAAATGTTTAAAATGTAGCAAAAATTCAGGGAAACAAAATATCTAAGACTAGAAATGTCTTGAGACAAGCTTTAAGAAAAGTCCTTCCTGAGATAAGAAAATAAGGGTTACTAAATGGTGGTTCTTTGGTATCAGAGAAATGCAAACACCAACCCCCATAGCACTTATTCGTGCCAAAATCCCTCTCCCTTCTTTTTCCTATAACTCCTCAATAAATTTGCCGTCATGCAAGCAGGAACAAATTACCAGATTTATTTCAATTTTGATTCTGCAGATATCTTCATTAAGCCATTTATGTGCAACAGTAAATGTAATTTGAATTTCATAAATAAAATACATCTTGAGTTTTATATATTATTTTTTTAAAATATATAAAGCATAGCAGTGGAACAAAACAGAAGAAGACATTTTACCCAAAGAGCGGTTTAATGTTATTTTAATAATAATTCCCTATTACACTACTTTGAACCTTAAGTTAACAAAGGATGTTAAGTATATAAAACCTGGTACTAACTTCTTACAAAATGGATATATGCAAATAAAAGCAGTGTAAATTAATTTGGAAAAGATCTTTCCAAGAGAAAAAAGAGTTAATGTCAAATTGCTGAGAAGGCTAAGAAGAAATTAAGAATATTACTCATTGGAATGGATTGTAAAGTGAGAATGTATTTTTATACTATGATAAAAAAGTTAATGCACAAACTATATTATATTATATGCATTATCTGCCCCTGGATTTTCTCAGCAGTCAGTGAAGCTAATTGTTGTTGAACCTTTCCTCTGCAGTGAGACACATACAATCTGAAAATTAAACTATTCTTGGATGAAAGAGTGAATGGTTTTCAGTCATGTTCAGGAAGTAGCCAAACATTTTAATAAAAACTATGTTTTTACTGTAAAAAATAGTCTTGGAAAAAAAATCAAGAAATTCACATTGAATTTTAAGCTTTTAATGTGAAAACAAAAATATTCCACTAGAAATTTTTTTTCCAGATTTCTGCTGCTTATATACTTTTTTTTTTTTTAATTTATTTTCAGTCAGTGTTTTTCAGTTCTTCATTGCCAGAAAATGAAAGTGTTGGTTTCATTTGGGTTTTGGCTTTTTTTTTTTTTTTACAGGGAAGAAAATGTTCATGTATTTTCTGACAAGCTCCAGTGTTGATTACTGGGCATATTAAACTGCACTACATGGTACATGAAACACATAATCCTTCTATGTCTAATCTCGTTAGTCTAATCTCCTTATTCTTCCCCAGGAAAGGACTTTGGAACTTACCCTTCCCTCCTCCAGTGGGAACATGTAGGCCAACTAGTTAAGAATATTTACACAGTAAGCTCTGGTCTTTCTGGATTTGTAACTATTTTTTAGAATTATAGGATCATAGAATATCTCAAGTTGAGCAGGATCCATAAGGATCATCGAGTCCAACTCCCTGCTCCTCACAGGACTGCCCCAAACTAAACCCTACAACTAAGAGTATCATCCAGACACACTTTTGGAACACTGACAGGCTTGGTTCTCTGACCACTTCTCTGGTAAGCTTGTTCTGATGACCAATCAACCCCTAAGTGAAGAACCTTTTCCTAACATTCCTTCTTAATTTTCTCTGATTCAGCTTCATTCTACTCCCTTGGGACCACTCACCACAGAGAAGAGATCAACTCCTCCTTCTCCTCTTCGCATCAGGAGGAAGTTATAGACTGCAATGAGGTCTCCTCTCAGTCTCCTCTTTCTCTGGGCTGAACAGGCCAAGTGACCTCAGATGCTCCTCACAAGTCTCACTCTCAAGATCCTTCCACATCTTGGACACACTAATAGTTTGATGTCCTTCTCTGTTCAGCATTTTTATTGGGTCAGCAAAAACTAATCTGGATAATCTAAAGTTCTGAGCAACTGGAGAAGTTACCTTGCAACCATAAAAAACAGCTGGAGGGATGTGAAAAAGTTGCCCTTTGTGATAGTTTTTGGGCCAATGTTTTTGTTAAGTAATGAAAGGAAGGAATCTCTTGATACTAAAACACCTTCTTCCCGTTGGAAACCAAGGAGGCTCGGGAAAGACCTTACTGCTTTCTACAAGTACCTGAAAGAGGGTGTAGCAAGGTGGGGGTAAGCCTCTGTTCCAGGTAACCAGTGATGAGACAAGAGGCAAATGCTTTAAGCTACACCAGGGCAGGTTCAGGTTGGACACCAGGAAGAATTTCTTCATTGAAGGGATTCTGAGATTCTGTGATTCTTGTGAAGGGCTAGTCACCAAAGGCACTGTATAAAACTAAACATGTGGTGCACTTGGAGATTGGCAACACTAAGCAGAGCTCCAAATTTTAAAGATGCATCTGTCATATTATTGTAAAATTAGTGGCTTAATATTTGATGGCAGAAACCCTCAAACTATTTTCTCAAATGTTCATTCAGAAGTTAAAGAACTCTACCCTTGACTTCTCACTGTCACAACAAACACAAAGGAAGGATGAAATCACTTTGGACAGTTTGGAATATAACAGTAAAAATGAAGTATTCGGTTAAGCAGTTGTTTTTAAGTACCACATGGTTGCAACAAAATCAGAGCCCCCTCATTTAGTCTTACAGAAGCTTAGTATTGATGTAAAGAGCTCAAGGTCAGAAGACCAGAAGCAAATTTTGAAGTCATAATGATGTTTTAGTAAGGATTTTAGTTAGTAGGATTTGTAAAACTGAGATTTGTGATTTACAAGATATTGTATGCATTTTACCTTTCAGGTGTCTATTTTTCAGTAAATGAAAACTCCAGAGTCTCAAAATATCTTTACCGTAACCATACTTTTTGTAGAAATGAAAGATAAAAGAGCAGCATATAGCTCAAATTAGTTAAAGGGTTTTGGAAACTAAAAGCTATCAAATCTAATTTTTCCTTTCTTGATGTATTCCCAGAGTAACAGCCTGCAAACTTATTACAATAAGGAAGTATTTTTTACAATCTAACAAAACTCTAGTATTCTTGAGAAACATGACAGCCAAGTGGAATTTGTGGAATTTGTTTCCAAAGCTCGTAAATGGGTTAAACCATCAAAAATTTAACCAGCCCAAAGCAAATTAAAAAAGAGGGGCAAAGGGGGAATAAGAAAGTTTTCCCAAGTGTTTGACACTTTCCAAGATGCTACTGTATGTTGATTATTTGCATACTAGTGCCCTGCACTTATCAAAGGTACTGCATCATGAAAGTAATGAAGATACAATAAATTGTTAGCAGTGAGTGTTAAAGGCATATAAAGTTTAATTACATCTCATTTCATTTTTGAAATTCCCACATATTCAGATTCTAGGATTTGACTCTTTGCACTTAAGGACCTTTCTGTTTTGCTTTATTTTTCTGTGTACAGTGGAATAATTAATTCTGCTAATACGTGACATGGTGACTTGTGAGTGCTTGCAGAAATTGCTCAACACTTCTGTTAGAAAAGCCCATTTTCGGATGCTTAAATTTTATCAACCTGTAAGATTTAAGCTGCTATTTTTCATGCCACTCTTAGGTTGATTTACTGGTTTACATTCCAGCTGAAAAATGTAAGGCATTTCTGAGAACAAGAAAACAGAAAATGTGTTGGTTTAGCCACACAAATTGTACTACTATTAATAACAGTGCTAATTGAAAGATGGAAAAAAGAAAACAAAACAGCTGAAAAGACCTGTATCAAGGCACCGTTGAAAAGTAATTTCGCAAGAATACCACTAAAGGCCAGATGTGTCTGTCTTGATCATTCCCAGTAAGATGCAGCCACATTTAACCAAGCTTAAAGTATTACAAGCACAGCTCAACACGACCAGCTACAGATCTCTGCATGTGAAAGAGTTTTTCTCCCAGCAACAGAGAATCAAAACTTCAGACTTGGTGAACATCCCATTTGTACTGCACATGAAAAGACTGAAATTGCAGAAAACCAAAAGACCTCTGGATTATTGTGAACTGTGGCAGGACAAGGGTGGGACAAAAATATTAAACAAGGAGCCTAGGAGGGAAACTATCAGTTGGAGACAGCAGGACTAGAGAATGCACATGTGGCTGGAAGGGTGACCACATGCCAATAAAATGGAGAAAAAGTGGATTATGAGTCAGAAAGATCTGGCACTAGCTAAACAAACAGACTGAGACAAGGAGGAGAAAATAAGTTTGAAGGAGTAAGATGAGAGGTGAAAAAGCCAGGACAGCGGACAGTTGAGTCAGGAAAATGAGAAAGATCTATTAGGGACAATGCAATATAGATCTGGTATGGGAGCAGCAAGTCCCATATTTTTATGCCATATTTCCTTTCCAGAATTTCCAAGAAATCCTAAATTATATTGGGGCTTGTGATTCACCTCTGCACAAAAACTTGCTAATTCAGGCAGGAAGTAGCCCTGGTCTCCATAAGCAGACAGCTCACTCTGCAAGACTCACTCCTCCACTTCTAGAGTGAGCAGTAGATCTCCGTGCTCTGGATTTTACAGTTCCACAGTGCTGGCTTTCTTTCATGTCACAGACTAGAACCACTCTTCTCTTCCACATTGCTTCTTGAAGGTCTTGCTTGCTGGCTTTGTGACATTCTCTCCCTCATGCACACACACACACACACACAAGCAGACACACACAAGCACACACACACACACACACACAGGGTAAAATTAGATCTGACAAGTCGTGCAGATGAAAGCTGGGAACTACTGCAATTATCGTTTCCCACATAATCTTAATTCAGGCCTTTGTGTGCAGATTGTAGGGTACAGTTTCTAAAACTGCTGTGTCATTTTGAACAAAGAGTAAACCTGCTCTGGGCAAGAATGAGAGTCATGACATGACAATATTACCTACAGAGATGAAAAGGCAAATGAGGCAAAATCTCAGAAAAATTAGTTATAGACTTAAAGATCAGTAGAGAAAAGTTCAATTTCCTTGAAATGTGATAGTTTTCTTGGGTTTTTTACAGTTCTGATTTCAAATATATTCATAATATTCTTCATTTTAAAAAGACAATTACAACTCTTTTGCCCTTTTAATTCAGCCAGATATTATTCAAAGAGGATGAAAGTTGTATTAAGCCCTCTGCTACAAAAATAATTAATGAAAAAAAAATGCTTACATCCAAACACATCAAATAATACATGTTGCTAATTTTTGAAACTGTATTCTGTTTTTCCCCATGTTCTGAGCAATGACCTTGGAGAAAAAAAGATATAATCTTAAGAAGCCTTTTGATTTCAGAAGTTTCTCTAAATTCTAGTCTCATGACTTGTGCAGCTGAATCCTGCCTTGGGGAAGGGATGAGACAACAACATGCTCCAGACTTTCAATGTGGTACTGGACAACTCCCTGAAGATGAACTCTTCCCAGGTCAACTGCTAATGGGCTGTTCTTTATTTTCTATTTGTCTAGACTTACGTTCTTGGATGTGACCCACAAAAAAACTGGACTCTTGTGAGACAATCAAAAGTGGCAGGGATTTTACTGTGAATGTTCCACATATGCCAAAATGCTAAGATCCTGCCTATCTTAAATTTGGCACCAAAAAATAGTTGTAGGTCAATCTACAAGTCTGTTCTGTAGTTTGCAATTTTCACTGTGGGAATAACTATAATATTCCACTGTGAAAATGAAATGTGTGTGAAGTGGCTGTTCTCCATTGACACATTGCTTAATAAATCTCAAGACAAAATGGATAGCATTGTTTTCAGATGTGGATTTGACTAGTATGCAGTAAGTGGGCCACACAATGAGTAGAAGGAAAAATTATTAAACTGTTGGTAATTAAACCAAGTAAAGCTATCCTAATTTCTCTGGTCTGTGAAAAGAATTATGCAGGAATCTTTTGAGGGGAAGACAGGAAAACAGATCTTCTAGTGCATGTGCAGAAGAGGTAGAAACTGGGTTCATGTAAGAAACTTCAGTTCCTACATTTCCTACTTTTCAGGCTTTGACTTTACTTTTTATACTTTTCCCATTAATTGCCAACAGTATCATTTAGAGGGGAACAAGCTGGTCATGTTTAATGTCAGCACTGGAGCATGCGATCTTCTATTGGCAGATGCAACCACTTTAGCAAATCAACTTTTTCGCTTTCAACAATGTTATAGAAGACTTCTGGCACAACCCCCCCCTAGGTGTAGGATACAAAATGAGCGTCTTCTGAAGGTTTTTTATTTATGAGGGAACTATATTAATTTTGCTTATGTAGTCTACATTAGAAGCACTGTAAACTATGCATAGGGTGGCATCCACAGAAGGCTGCCTCTGTTGTTGACAGATTGCCTTTCCCACTCATCATAAGTGCACCTGGCCTGACGGGGAATCTTCTATAAACAGTTGTCATTCAGTCAACTACACAAGTGTTGCCCAACACTATTTTGATACTTGTAGAAAGACTCTGTGACTACTGATGACCCCCAACATATATATACAGACTTTCCAGAGCATTACTCCTTAATGTATCTACAGGTCTTTGGCCTTTATAACTGGCAGGAAGAATTGAAGGAAGAACAAACAGTTGCAATCCTTCCAGACAGTATCAATCCGAACAAATATTGTCCTAACAAAACTTCTTGGCCACCTGCTTGATTAAGATACATACGCTGGTATATCAATATTGTCTCCACAATACCTGGCCACTGAGAGACAGTTACTACCTAGTTTCATCAGGAAACATTGTTAGACTACCTTCTCGACTTTGTTAGACTACCTTCTCCACTTTGTTAGGCTACGTTCTCCTACCTAACAATGAACACGAAGAATTCTACCACATCTGTTTTCTGAAAAGAAAAATCTATTCCAAATCAATCAATCAAGCAAGCAAGCAAGCAATTGCAATTTAATTTCTTGGTAGAACAGCACTCTTGCTGTCATATAGCTGCACATTTTCCCTCTAGATCTGGCAAACTGGCAATCAACAGTCATGCAGATTTTTCCTGGCATTTCTTTGTCTGAAAGTTGGTGTGAAAACAAACAACTTTCATTAGCTGCCATGGCTATTAGAAACCTCATCTAATTCAAAGGCTAGACAAATATGAATAATGTTCAGTGACCTAAATTCCTCACATATTAACACAAAGCATATTTTTGTTATAAGCCAACATTCTTAAAAGTTATTTGAAAAGGCTGGAAATCCAAAGGAACAGGGAAGGGAACAAACATTCTGTTTTACATAAAGACACCCATGCCATTGCTAGCCTTGTTTCCCTCTCTCCCTTTCTTTTCTCCACCAATGCACCAGAATTCTTTTATGAATAATTACAAGATACTCATGACTTCAGCATCTCAGTCTAAAATCTCAGCATCTCAGTTCTAAAACTAAAACTAAAGCAATCGCAGTTATGAAATAGTTTTCTGCAGTTTTCTTGAGTTGCGCTACTTTGAAAGTGCCAAGAGATAAAAACTAAGAGCTGGATTTCTTCAGGGTTTCATCAAGGTACACCAAATGCGTAACAATAGAAGAAAATACACAGTGCACTATTTATATCCACAGTGGAGAAAGATAAAAAATTATAGAAACCGAAAGAAAACTTTCTTCTATGGTTACAGTAATGAAAGTTATAAAAAGTAGGGTAGTTCTGTGAGGTGAGTACTAAACACAGAAGAAACCACAAGGAAGGGAAAAGCATCTGAAATACTGTATATCCAACAATCCCTAAGCCTAAATCAAGTTCCTTTTATAGGTGAAAAGAAAATCCACTGTCTCTCCAAACTGAAAGCAAGAGAAGCAACACGAGGAGGATGTGGAACTCTCAGATTGCACCAATTTTCAATATTTATTTCTACACAAAATATTTCAACTAATATTGGATTATGTAATGCACTCTCACTAATCCCATATTTTATGTCAGTGTCTTCTTAACTACTATTACCTGCAGTTTTCTCTGCAGAAGTCAACTTTGGGATTGCCATCAGAACAGTGCATGGCGACACCAAAAGATTGCATGCAAGGTCTGACTGTATGCTCACCAAAAGTCTGACCTCAGGAACCATTTTCATTGTGCTCGTGTCACTGATAAAAGTTTTATTTTCTCCTCAAGTTAATAGTTCCTACTTTCCATGATATAACAAAAATTTCAGTAAAATCTGGTCTTCAGAATGAAATTTCCTGAGATGTTATAGTATGTATGGGTGTATGAATTTGTGTAAGCATGTATGGTACAGACTTTTCCAAATGCTCACTCAGTTTTAGAGATTGTAAGTGCAAAGCTGAGACACTGATGTAATACTGCTGGCTAAGAGACAGATGATGCAGGTCCACCCTTTGGCAGACACAACTCAGAAATGCATCTGGTATTTTCAATACTTACTTCCTCTCCCTTTGACACATTAATCTGCTGCTGGAAAATTCAGCCATTTCCCTCCCCCTTCTTTGGCTGATGTTCTAGCTGTGTTGGCCAGTATGCAACTGAACAGTGTAGCTGAGCTGAGGGAAATTAGACAGAGCTGTCAGCTGGATTAATGGAAGGAATGCACACCCTGCAAGTTATGGTCCTCCTGCATTTTTCCCAGAAACACCCTTACATCCAAGATACTGTGAACATATCCCCCTGGTCAAACAAATGTTTCACATAGTCTTGTACAAAGTCTGGTCTTAGGCTGTCATGTGCTGTGAATTGTTTCACCTTGCTGATAATAAGCATTTGGAAAAAATGACATTTTATATACATTTGCAGTGTCCAGAAAGAAATAAAAATATTATGTTAGAGCACCCCTGTAACTACTGTATTCTATAGCATGACAAAACCCACCTGTAGCTTCAGCAAAGTATATAGGACATGTCATGTTCTGTCTGGAAAAGCACCTCAGGTGAAATAATTATTTTATGTTATATCACCCAATATTTTTTTAACAGAAGCAAGTACCATAAATACAGGCTTTGCTTTTATGAAGTGCTTTACAGGAAGGGACCAGAATCCAGATATTTACCTTAACAATTCATTTTTCTCACTGTGACAGCTGTTCCAACATCAGAAATCCACAGAAAAAATCTCTAAAAATATGGTAGAAAAGTTCTCCACCTCCACTGAAAGTAATTGAAATATCTGAATGAAAGTGGTCCTATTTGCCAAATTTCTCAGAGGTCTAAGTCCCACAGACTTGAAGTTTCTTAGTATCAAAACCTTGAACATAAGCTACATTATATTAATATATTTATAGACAGACATTTTTGGTAGTAGGTGAAACTAGCGTAAGACTTCAATTTTTCTAATAGTCTTTGTAAGATCATACGTCAGAGCTATACTTTATGTAAAAACATAAATTTCACTCTAAGTGGCAAAACACTTCAGTAAGGGCTGAAGGAAAATCATGATCAGGACACTCAGAGAAACCAGCTTGTCTCTGGGCTTATTCTTACAATTAACCCATCATTTAAGTTTTACCTGAAGTTTTTCAGCAAGTAGCTACGCTGGTGGAATCCTCTCATCCCTCAGTTCTCTGATTTTCTTTGTCAAGGGATACCACCACAGGTTGTGATCTTTCCAGTAGTCCAGAAGAGAAGTCCCTCTCCCTTCTCCAGGCAGCTGTCCATAAAGTCTCTACGAAATGAATTCTGTTCTTTTATGCAGCTACTTAGAAAGCTCTGTCTGGTCATTTTCAACAAAAATCAACTGCTAAAAGCAGCAGTCTTCTGATTACCCCCATAGTCAAGGGAGCCACAAAGTTTTGGAAGCAGCACCAGAAACACTTGTGTCCTTCAATATATTGGCAGATGAACAGGGCATCTTCTGGACAACTGACAAAGGAAGGGGGCAGTTTAATACAGTCTGCCATAAACAAGGTCCCAAATACCAAGTCTAGCACTTTTCTGGCCATCATAAAGGATTTGGCACATTGCTTTTGATTGCCTTGGTAGGTAACCCTTGTGATGGTGTTTTCCATCAGAGGAAATGATGCCCAAATCAGATAAGCCAAGCACAGAACAAATTCAGAGAGCACAGCTGATACATGTATATATACAAATTAGGGCTGTACTATCAGAAGGTAATCCAAAGAAGCCCAAAGAGACAATTTCCAGACCTGGAACTAGAAAACTTGAATACTCTCTCCCATCTTTCTTTCCTATCTTGGCAGATATGATGAGAACAGTTTGGTATTTTGCTGAGAGTGAAAATAACTTCCTTTTTCTCCCCCACATTCTCATTGTCATGAAAGGCACACAGATGATCAGGCAAAAGAGTGAGTGGAAGTGGTCGACAGTTCATATTTACCAAACATATGCCTAGGTTAAAGATAAGATCAAGATTAGAGGTTTAGCAGTCTGATAGGGAATTCTGATGGTTACCATTCTTAGCGTTTTGGTCACATTAATTCATGATTAGATCTGTTTTACAATTCAGCAGTTTTTGGGATTATAAATCCCAGTGGCTGTAGTTGTGGTTGCTGGAAAAACTCCCAGGAGATCGTAGAATTTGGCCTCTCAACATCTTGTCTGGTCTCTAAGTTTACACATATAGAAACTCAGACTCGTCTATGTTCTGCAGCCTAGACCAGCCCTTTGGATGCATGTTCCTAAGGAAAAAAAATACACCTCCTGCATTCTGTGTGAGACCCTGTACACTAGGCTTTTGAAATTATCCAACTGTCCTCCTCTGAGTTAAGAAGCACTAAATGCTGGAGTTATGGACAAGTGTTTTCACTGCATGAACCATGGTTTGAGTAGATGGCAACTGAATAGGTTCAGGCAAATCTTACTGGTTTCCAACAGCTCTTGGGACATTGTATCAATCCAGACTTTTTCATTTTTTTTGATGGAAAATTTATGTGCCTCTAAAACATATTGGCTCATCACATCAGTAGATAGACTGGTGCAATGATTCTGCCAGAATATTTCTGACTACTGAAAGCTCTGAGTTGAGGGCAGGACTGAACAGAACAACATGATCTCTTGCAGTGATTTGCAATCATTTATGCTCTCTAAGATAACTTGGATAAATATAGCTAAATATGCAGAAAGTGAAGGATGTACTTTATATCACTGTGACATCAGTTATCCTGTTCCTCTCATACAGCAATTTTCTGTATACTTATGTAAACCTGGGATACATCCAGATTAAACACATTCTTGCTTGTGTTGTCTTTTATTCCAGATTGTTCCACTGGAACTTGCCCAATCCAGTTCATACTGGCTAATTTAGTTTTCGCTCATGATATTTCTTCTGCAAAGACAGACTTACAAAAAAGATCATGGCTTACATGCCATTTCTCTCCAGTAACATCTTCCCTTCCTTTATTTTCAATGACAAATTAACATTTTGTAAATGCATTTGTTCAGGGAGAAAAAAATCTACCTATAGTGTTCTCTGACTCAAGTGAGACAACATTGTAAAAATGGAAACATCAAGAAGCACTATGAAAATGCAATTGAAAACAAAAGGGGGCACAGGGTTTTATGAAGATCATACTGATACCATAGGATGCAAGCAAGGATCTTCACTTTGTTTGTTCTGAAGCTCTCCACTTTCTGGAAGAAACTTGCTTGAACAAAACATAGCAAGGACACATAGAGGAAGCAGGTATCTGATTCCCTGGAAAATACGAATTTTACTCTTCCTGCCCAAACTACTTTTTCTTTGGATGGTTTCTACATTATACTTTGCGAACATTATAGGGTTTTTTGTCTCCATCATGGGTTGTCCTGCACAAGATATATCAGGCACTCACATTAAAACATTTGAGTAATTTTCTATTCAATGCTGTTGTATGAGGGAAATTAAAGTCACAGACACAAACATTAATACAAACTTAAGAAACCACTGTATGGTATTTCTGCAGAAGAAATTGTAAGTCAATGCCTGGCAAAACTACTGGTGGGTCAGAAATAGGAGCTCTGAATGAATTATGGGTAGTTGAATATGGGCACAAACTGTTTATGAATTTTCTGTACAGAGTGAAAAAGTGAAGGACTACATTTCGGCATATTATAGCCCAGCTTAAGGCCAGAAAATTTACATGGGCATCTACTGAGTAAACTGCAGATACCAAAGAATTTACTTTGTTCCTTATAACTGCCACAGAACCAATGTGAAAACTGTAACTGATATTTGGGCTGCCAATTCAATTAATGCTACAGAGCTTTCATATTAAAGAATATCCCAGCTTTCTATTTTGAGAGTTTAATTGGGAGGTAGATTTCTGCATATCCCTCAGATTCAGAGGATGAGTGTGCCCATGGATATTCCAGATGGTAAACAATTCACTAGAAACACACTATCTGCTTTAGAGATAAAAGAACTGGATTTTTTTTTTTCAGTCAAGCTTTGCATTTCATTATTTAGCTTTGCTATTTCTAAGCGATACATTATATACATAGTTCTGAAGAGAAAATACTGGAAAAGACGATGTGATTGGGCCTTCCAGAATGAGAAAAATAATAAGGGAAAGTGAAGCGTCCTGCTGTTTGATCTGACAAACATTAATGTTCAAAGTCGAACATTCTGATTTACAAATTCTTCTAACTGTTCTCATCAGGAACATGCTGACAAGCTTGAAACCATGAGTCTATTAACAAAGGAGTTGTCCATAAACTTTTTCTCCATATACATATAACATTTTTTTTTATCTCAATGTTGTCTCTGCAGCTCAAAGAGAGAATACTGAGGGAGGACAAACTAATCCATACAGTGGTGTTATTAGATGAAAACTGACTTGTTTCCCTGCATAACTAAGGATAAGAAATCAAAGAAATAAAACTGTATCAAAAAATTTACAAGAAATATAAAACATTATTCTTATCTGCATCAACCTCTTTTAAGCTACTGGATCAAAATAAGGCAGTGATAATCAACTGGAAAAGTGTCTAAGTGCTAGTCTGCTAGTTTAGACCCATATTAGAGAGGACAAGGACATAACCTTGTTAATTGGACTAAGAAAAAGATAAGGTTTTATTATTACAACAGTTTCATTTGTTGAGAATTTCGTAGTAACCAAGCTAACCTGAAAATAAAAGAGTGCACAATGCACAGGAGTGTTCATTACATAACTGAATGCAAACCACAATATGGAGTGTTATGTTTCAAACATTAACCACAAAGTGATGTAATAGGTGAGTTTGATATGTTATCTGACTATAGACCTGTAATGAGCACAACAATTATATTTATTGGCTTTTGCTTAAGAACTAAAAAACTGCTGACAGACCTAAATTGCTGCCTTTTCTATTTTTAAAAATTCAACGGAAGAGGAACATAGAGGGTCTGAAGGTCCTTACTTAAAAACACTAAAGTCTCAGAAATATAGAAACAGAAACAACAACAACAAATCCTGTTATTGTCTACTGGTATACATGAGGGGAGAAAATCTTACAGCACTGTATCATGGTAAAATTTTGTAATTCTGTTGCTGTCTCTGTCAGACTAAGCTGAAAGCAGTGGAATCACATTTTTCTTTTTAAAAAATAGTATTTTTAATATGAATTTTTTAATTAAGTAATATTAACAGTTTTCATGGGCCCTGATAAGCTTTTGATGCTGATCTTACCACTCTTGCCCCCAGCTTTCCCTCTCCCTACCACTTTTTTTTAAAGAAAGGGAAGCTAATTGGAAATGATCCAGATGCTGGAATTAGATGATCTAGTCACTAAACAACAGATTTGTAACAACATAACTTACAATCTGTTTTCATTTACTTTCTTCCTTGGCATTAATCCTATTGAAATCCCAGGAATTGCTTTGAGTTACACCCCTAAAATTAAAACCAGAGCGCGACCTGTGGATTTATGGACCAAAACACATGATCATCTGCAGTCAGAAGTTTCTGTGTATAAGCACTGAAAGTCATAAACCTCTTACAACAGGAAAGAATTTTGGCCAGTTTTGATCATCTTTTAATACCAGATGTCCATGGTCCAAATGAACGTGAAATAACTTATGGTTTTGTAACAACAGCAAAACAAAAATCTGTGGTTTTTGGACAGTTTAGATGTGAAGCTAGGTGATACTGGATAGACTTGAGAAAAATTTGTTTGGTGGCATTCAAAGCCATTTGAAATCCATTATTTTTCAATATTTAAAACAAGGAATATTGTTTTGATTCTGAACCACAAAACAAATCAAAGTGATTGAAGGAAAACTACACGCAACAATATAACATATGGTAGAAAAGCAAAATTTAAAGTCCCGAATAGTTGAATAAATAGCATGGCCTATTTATGCTGTAGCACCTGATGTTGCAAATCTTTGATTGTACTAAGTTATAGTTTGGAAGGTGTTTCATCCACCCCACCCCAAATCATCCCCAGGGCTGCTCAATCTGTTCTCTGCTCAGTCTGTATTTGTTCTTTGGCTTTCCTCAACCCCAGTGCAGGGAATCAGGACCATTCACTAGGCCTTGTTGAACTCAGCATCACAGAATCATAGAATATGCTGAGCTGGAAGGTCCTGATCAGAATGATAAAGTCCAACTCCTGGCCCTGCACAGAACCATCCCTAAAAGTCCCACCATGTGTCTGAGAGCATTGTCCAAATGATTCTTGAACTCCGATAGGTTTGGTGCTGTGACCACTTCCCTGAGGAGCCTGTTCCAGTGCCCAATCACCCTTCGGGTGAAAAATCTTTTCCTGACATTTAACCTAAACCTTCCTTGACATAGCTTTATGCTCTTTCCCTGAGTTCTGTCACTGGTCATGAGAGTGAAGAGATTGCTACTTGCCCCTTCGCTTCCCCTCATCAGGACGTTGAACACCACAACGAGGGCTTCCCTCTGTCTCCTCTCCTCCAAGCTGAACAAACCAAGTGACCTCAAGTAGTCCCCTTTAGACCCTTCACCATTTTTTATTGCCCTCCTTTGGATGCTCTCTAATAGATTAATATCTTTCTTATATTGCAGTGACCAAAACTACACATAATATTCAAGGTAAGGCCACCCCAGTGCAGAGCAGAGCAGGACAATCCCCTCCCTCTTCCAGCTGGTGATGCTCTGCCTGATGTTCCCAGGACAGAATGCTGACTTACATTCAAATTGACATTGACCAGGACCCCCAGGTCCCTTTCTGTGGCATTGCTTTCCAGACTCTCCTTCCCCAGTCTTTCTGTATATCTGGGGTTGCCCCATCCTAGGTGCAGAATCTGGCATTTGTCCTTATTAATATGGTTGGTGATTGCCTACCTACCTCTCTCATGTGTCAAGGTCTCTCTGCAGGACCCCTCTGTCCTTGAGAGAGTTGATAGGTCCTCCCAATCTAATGTCATCGGCAAACTTAGTATTCCTTCCAGTCCTTCACGGGGTTTGCACCATCCAGCTCTCTAGCCTGTTCAGGTCCCTCTAGATACCATCCCTTCCCTCCTGCATGTTGATGGCATCACATAGATGTCATTGGCAAACTTCCTGAAGTTGCACGTGATCTCACAGTCCATGTGGCCAACAAAGATGTTAAACAGTCTCAGCCCCAATACAGTCACTTGAGGAACATGACTTGACACTAGTCTCTGCTTGGACATAGAGCTGTTGACCACAATTCTTTGAGTGCAATCATCCAGTCAATTACTTTTGCACTGAATTGTTAATTCATCAGATCCATGTTTCTTCAGTTCAGAGATAAGGATGTCATGCAGTATAGTGTCAAATGTTTTGCACATGTCAGGTAGGTGACAATAGTGGCTCTTCCCTTTGTCCACCAAAGCTGTAATCCCACTGTAGAAGGCTAGCAAATTTGTCAGTAGTCCCTATGTAGTCCCTTACATAACTGATATAAGTAATCCTGGAATTGAAATGTTGCTAGGCTGCATACATCACAGATACAAACCAGAGCTCTGTAATTCCCCTCTGTATCACTCCAGGTAGGAATTAACAAAATTATAGGCTAACACAAGCTCAGAAGTCTAAAATTCTGGATCACTCGCCAACTCACCTCCAACAGAGTTGGCCTTCTTAAGCAATCATTAATGCTATCACGTGATAAAGCACCATGATGAAGTGCTATGGATATATTATCTTAGAGTGTGAGGTGTTTTAAAGATTCCAGGAGACCATCATGAACAATCCTATAAGATGACTCCCTTTTTGTAATATGGGGAGGCAAATGGTGTGTATTTACGTTAAGGTTTTACATTAAAGGTCCATTTCTTATTCCAGAATGATTCAGAAGATGAGGTGTAAATTTTAAACAACCCCACATGTGAGTCTCTGGAATGAGACCGTGGCAACAAAGGTAAATGTTGCTGTCACATAAGTAAGCCAAATATACTTTAAACAGTTTTAGCACAGATTTCCCAAATGTAAGACAAATGGACTTGCCAAAAAGTCTTTTTAGAAGGTAGTAAATAATATGTGGACTGTGATATAAATGTCAATAAAGTAGTTAAATCAGCCTTTATGACGCTAGAGGAGATGCAGTAACATAACAAACGTTCAGGGGACTTACCTAGCAATACTATATAAGTCAATCTTTGTGTTTTTATGGTTTGAGTAAAGACTTCATTTTATTTTCATTCAAATGGCTATGCATAAATTGCCTGACAGGAAGAGTCTTCATCATTTCCCTATTTTGTAAATACAGAAGCAGTAGGAGCAGTGAAACCCCACTATCTCACAGACAAGAGACTGTATGCCATTTCAAGGTAGGAAACTTTATACGTTAGCATTGTAGGGAAATGCCAAAATGGACCCCAAGGAGAACAGCGCTGGAAAAGCACCTGGAACCTGAGAAGTTGCATACATGAGAGACTTTTTGTTGAATTTTTTTACCTGTACCAGGTTTTTGGTTACAAAGTTTTGTACCACCTCCACCACCCCCATCCCTTGTTCTCCTCTGTGTTTCCCAGAGCCTTTTTGTTCTCCGGGTAAGTCATCACCAAGGAGCTCGTTAACCACGGCATTGTTTGTTGCTGGGATCGGGACAGTCCCAGACCTGCCCCCTCTCCCCCGCACTGCCAGAGCGGCGGCAGCAACCAGAACTTGCACGGAGCAGCCCCCACAGCTCCAGGACGAACCGGAACAGCTCCTGCCGGTCCGAGCAGGGGCAGCTCCATGTCTGAATGCCTCTGCCTCGTGGAGGAAGGACGGCATGGCTATGGCTCCTGCCCCCTTCCGCCCCTGTCCTAATCCTATTGACTACCACCCCCGTCTGTCCCCAAACCATGGATTTCTACTGGATGTTACTCTCTCCATTTTCCTATATTCTAGCTGAGCACCTAAGACACTTCCCCTTCTGGAGTTCTTATCCAATCCAATCCCTGCTCTAGCACCTCCTCCCCTGGGAATTTATAAAATCCTAGTGTATTTTGCAATAAAGGTCTTTCGCCTCTCGTTCTCTGGATTGGAAACATCTCTTTCTCAGCACTCCCTCGCTCCAGAGGCAGGCGGGAGCTCTTTTCCCCTAACACTGTGTACAGCATATCTTAACTCCATGTATTTTATATCTCATTTGAAAACTTTGTTGCTGAGTTAGTATTTCTTTCACAGATAGCTGCTCTCTCTCTAGTTTCAAAAACCATGATACATACTTCAGAAGAGTGAGCAGACAACTAATGCTGTGCCAAGTGATAGGGTAGAATTCTCCCTTGCTTTCATTATTTTTCTTTCTGATGTAGCAAGAAACTTCTGTGGCATAGAAACTCATAGCTGTATTGAAGAACATTATTTCTTATGACTAAAGAACAAGGTCTCCAAACATTTTTCTCATCAGCTACATTTATAATCTTGTATGCCAAAGACCTAACTGAAATTTCAATTTTATTTTCAAGAAGTTTTTTTTTTTTTCATTTCATGCAAACTCAAGTTATAATAAGACCTAAAATGTTGCCAGTCCATGAAATTTTGCTTAATTTCTTAATTTTTTCAATGTGTCTTAAAAATAAAGTGAATTTAAAAAATTGAGGTCAGAGATTTAACTTGCAGGTTTGATTTATGATTGCTTGGGAGAAACTAAATTCAGGATGAAATCAGAATGTAATTAGAGAATCAGAAGAGTTTCATAAGATTAAAAGTAATATATAAAACTTACTAATCATCAGTCTTTGCACATGTGAGAAACAACATTTTGATATTTTTGCATCAAAAATGCATATTATTTTGTTATCTTCTCAAAATTCAGGAAACCGTAAGGAAACCAAAAGTTGTTTACAGTGAGGCTGAAGGCAAAAAAAATCCCCAACACAAACAAACAACAGATTGTACTACAGGTGCAAGCACTTGTTGCCTTGTGGCTGAAGGGTATTCCCTCCCACCACCATCACCACTCCCTATTTTTTCCCTTGTTTGTTTTTTTTAAAGTAATAATTAACATCTGTTTATACCATTCATAGATGGACAACTTTCAGAATGAAAGCTGCTGTACTTATGAACTGTTAAAGGGGAGCTGCTATCTCATGTTATTTCAATAATATCCACTTTTGGGTGGCTTTTTGATGCAATGATGAATTAACAAACAATCTTAGTCTAAGCAGTTTTAAAGAGAATAGGTTTGCAAAACTTGGCAATGATATTTTCTGTTTAACTATCAAAGATACAAATTAGCTAAAAATGTTTTGATAAGTTACTTATTTTGCAGTTGAACATTAAAAACAAATTGAAAGACTGAAATATTTTTATCTGACTACTTCAAATATTGAGAACAAATATCTTAATTTTCTTATTGAAGTAAGTGTTTGTTTTTCTTGACTTTTACCATATAAGACAAAATTCTGTGTCGGTTCCAAGGGTTAAAAATGTGTTTAAATAATTCTCTTTTTTTTGGGTTGGTTTTTTTTTTGTTGTTGTTGTTTGTTTTTTTTTGTATGCCATGTGTCTTCCATGAAAATATATATTTTGTTACATCTCAAAACAGGGAGAATTTTCAAAGTATTGGTAAGTCTTGCAAATTGAAACAAAAATAGTTCTTACTTCTTAGTAGACTTTCCAGAATATGGCTTGTTTACTTTAAAAGCAAAATTAAATTACATGTCACATGCTGCTGCTACTAGCGCAGCCAACAGTGACTTTTGTTTAAACAAACATCTCTCTCATTGTTAGACTTGGTGTGATATATTTAACTTACTGCTTGTCAGGATTGGAATGGACACTTTCAGTAGTCTCAGCTGGGCAAGCAGAAGAGTGAAAAGAGATATATCACAGTCACAGCAAATGCAGGAGAAATGGAAATGTTTTGAACAGTATGAAAATATCACTTCTCAGGATCATAGACCATTTTTAAGCATTTCCAACACAATTTACCTAATGTTTTGAAAGTAGCTTTTTGTCCACTTCCACCTAACTTTGCCTTTGATACATTAGAGAAAATACACACAGAAAACCAGACAGACATCAGGACCTATCTTCAAAACTCTGTGAAGCTTGAAAATTTGAGGACACTCAAACAAATAGTTGTAATTTTGGATGTAGTGTAAAACTTTGGACAACAAACATTACCCTTCCCATTCTCTCCATCTGCACTGTTCAATATGACACCTTCCCATCTTTTCAGTCACATTCTTGAGGGACAGGGAGCTGCTTTTTTGACATCAATCTTTAGTCATCAGAGAAGTGTTCATTTTTTCTAAATTAAACATTGACTAATGATTCTCCTTATTTTCTTGAATTCTTGTACTCTACACAGTAGTTTATTTGGTTCATCAGTCTGACTAATTTTAGACATCTCTTATATGACTTACATTGTACATTTGTATAATGTTCAGCACAGTATGATTTTTATTTCATGTTGTGATAAGAGTGTGACACAAAGACAGGTATTCCCAAGACAGAAGTACTTAACACAAGGAGTATTCAATATTGATAATAAAAGCAGCTTTGTACTTGCAAACTATCAAAAGCACAAGAGATAGATATGTTGTAGAAAAAATAAGTGAGGCAGGGATATGTTATAACAGCTGTTCTTTTCATAGCAAATATCTGCTCTTCCTTCCTTATATCTCCTACAGGAAAGATGGATGGTATTTGCCTCTCTCTCTGGTTCTGGGAATTTGTGGCCTATAACATGGCCATTTGTGGCCTTCTAACATGCTCACAGGGGAATTTCTGAATACAGCAGCAGTCTACAAATTAAAATTTTGTTGCTCCATGAACGAGAGTGGACCAAATTGAAACTAGCAGCTAAATTTCCTGGGCACCTGCTAGCACCACTCAGACCACACCTCCAAATCAAAAGCCCTGCGGAGAACATTCAAAATATGTATCTGTCTGACAATACCAAAATCTAAGACATGTCCTGGGATGAAGTCAAAACTCAAAATATCTTAACCCGCAGAAAAGGAGGCTCAGCAGAATCTTTGTTCTCTCCACAGGTACCTGTCAGGAGATTGTATCCAGGTAGAGGTCAGCCTCTTGTCTCAGGCAACCAGCAACAGGAGAAGAGGACACAGCATCAACTTGTACCAGGAGACATTCAGGTTAGACATTGTCCTGGTTACAGTGGCTGGTACCAGTTTATCACTGTGTGGGTGTAACCAAAACTGTGTATTCTAGATCTTCTATGTAATTTCTGATGAACTGTTAGTAATGGATTGTTTGCAGCAGCTGCCCAGGGCACACCTGACCCCTCAGGCTGCAAGTTGGGTGTTAAAGAACCCTGCGAGTCACAGGAAAGTTTCTGTCCTCACGTCAGTGACTTAGCAGTGATAACTCCCCTCTGGAAGGCACATCACACCCAGCCTGAGAAGTCACATCTTCTAATGGACTGTTAGGGACTGGCAGTTGCAATGACCTAGACCATCAAAGATTCCAAAAATATCCCATGACTCACAGAGTTAAACCACTCATTGTGAAACTCCCCTAGGGGAGGTACTGGACATTCCCACTTGAACATGAGCATATATAATCTTTTGTGTTTGGGACTTCCAGTACCACTCATCAGATCCAGAGGTGGACCAGAACCTCAACAGGACTGCAACTGCCACTCTCAACAAGACTGTGATCATCATCCTCACCAAAAGGTTTCCTTTCCTTTTACTTTGTACTCAGTGGTGTTCAGCACAGGGACTAATGAACATCATTCTATTCATGGCCCAGGGTGCTGGGTTATACATCTGGGTTTTGTGGGTGAAAACCATTTTTTTCTCTGTATCATTGTATTTATTGTAATGTTTTTTATTAAATTGTAACTGACTTCTAATCTCTCTTGAGTTGGGTTCGTTTCTCCCGCCTCTTTACCTTTAAACCAGCACAGACAGCAAGAAGAATTTTTTCTCTGAAAGGGATGTCAAACATTGGAATGGGCTGCCCAAGGAGGTGATGGAGTCACTGTGCCTAGAGGTGTTCATGAAACAACTGGATGTGGCACTCAGTGCTCTGGTCTAGTTGACAAGATGGTCATTGTTTGAAGGTTGGACTCAATCTTGGAGTTAATTTCAGACCTAAATGATTCTGTGATTCTGTGAAAATCTGCTTTTAATAAAGATCCTGAAAGGATACTTGCTTTTAGCTATGCAATATAACTAAAACCATCATCCCAAATGTTTGCTTCTATAACCCCAAGCTAACCCAAGGTTGGCTAAATTTACAGATACCAAATTGACGCATCCTTAACATAGTGCTAGTCTTTGCAGAATACAAGACATACATGAATTCTCTTGGCTTAGTTAACTATTGCTGTATAGGAAAAGAAAGTTCCAGGTTGTCTTTGGTTACATGTCTAAAGTCAGAGTTGTCTTTATCTGAGTATAAAGTAGAGGGGAAGGAGAGCTGTGCTTTATATTTTCTAAAGCAAAAACTGTTAGTCTGTAGAACTTTGAGATTTGGGCAATATATGCTATTTTTTTTTCCATTCCTCATTTTCAGAACGGTCTATCTTTCTAAAATACATGGTATGGAGGTAAAAACTCTTGACAGAGCTAACACCATCTCACAGTTCCTGTGGAAGATTATGTTCTACCACAAAACGCTTACATTACAAAGTAATTCTCCCTGTCTATACTGGGATTTTAATCAGATGCTCAGAATTCAGTGAGAAATTCAGAATACTGCAAATTCTAGTTAGGTATTTATGAAACTGTCTGCTCACTTGATTGTTTGTTTTTTTTTTGGTGAAAAGATGGGTACTTTTAAGGCAATGCAATGGGAAATTGAGTTCAATTTTTCTGAAGGTTTTACCTTTCACTATGCATTTTTCTAAGTTCAAGTATATATAAAGATACCAATTCACATTTTACAAGAACAGTCCAGTTGTATGAATTTGATTTTGTATTGTCAATGCTACAGCAATATTTTAAGGGAATGTTTTCAAAACATACTTGATCAAAGCATACTTGATTAAAATATCGCCCACATCAGACATATGTCTGAGAAAGTGATGCTTTATGTTCTTTGTAGACTAAACCTTGAGTAAAGATATATTTTGGCTTGCAGTGGATGTGCCATTTGAACATGATATGCATTTCTTATTGCCTTTCTCCATCCACTGTCAGCAACAAGCTGCTTTACTGTCAATAAATTTTACAGTTTTGTTTGCTCTTACATTTTCAAGTTTACTCTTGAAATGTTCCCTGGAGAATGTCTTAACTGAACCAAGATGTGAATTCCGGGGGGAAAAAAAAATCCAGACAGGAAGATCTATTGTTTTCTTCTTATTACTGTGCTAAGATGAGATGATTGCACATGTCATATAGGTATTTTCAGAAGGATAGACTAAGGCAGTTCTCATGGACATAGTTGTAAACCTGAAGCATTCCATTAAATCAGAACTACTTCCTTTCCTCTGTTTTTGTTTGGTTGGTTTTGTTTTGTTTGTTTCAGGGGGGGTTTTTTTGTTTGTTTGCTTGGGTTTTTTTGTAGTTGTGGGGGTGAGTGAAATGGGAGGTAGAGTTGTTTGGGGGTTTTTGCCTCACATTTGTCACTCTATTACCCCCTTGAAAAAGCAGAAAGAAAATAGAAACTGCTTCTAGAATTGATAAAGTGTTCTAGAAAGAATTATGCCAGAATATCTCTATGCCAGCTATGGCTGTTGGAAAAGAGTGGAATCTTAAACAGTGTTCAAGTTAATTTTTAACCTTTGGATTGCATCTAGCTACTGGAAACAGGTTGTAAACAACAGATTTTCTGAGGCAGTCACTGAGTATCAATGAACCAGTGATCTAGGCTAATGCTCAAAAGGAATATAATCTGAGCTAAAGGATTAGAGAATGAGGGTTAGCAAATTTATACTGGTTTACACCACTACAACATATGTATTTATTCATATTACTCATATTTTGATACCCTCCTTGTTCCCCATGTGAAGTCCACATATTTTCCAGTTTAAGCACTGTATCATAATGATTGGTAATAGTTTTGTCCTCTGAGGTTTTACTGCAGTATACCACTAGACACATTCATATTTAGAATGGTAAGGTCAAAAATTAAATGGGAATGCAGACAAGGACTCCTCTTATTTTGCTTTCTCCAAACAAATATTCACAAATACCATACAATTAGAATATTGCTTCCAACCAGAGCCTCATTTCACTATCAGTCTGTAAGATTATTAATTTACTTTTTCCCCGTTACCATTCCTATCTCTTCAGAATTTCTTCTCCTTCACATTCTCCCAATCTCTGTTACCCACAACCAATGACTCACAAACAGCATTAACAAGTTTTCTAGCTTTTTCTTAAGAAAAGTTAGTCTGACATAATTCAAAGAGGTCTATAATTTTATGTTCCTCGAACAGAAACAATACTGCTTTCTTTTGTCTGTAACTGCACACCTTGAAGAGAAACCACAGAGACATATATAGAAAGCTTAGATGAATGATCCTTCATCTCAGACACAGGAACATTTACCCATCTCTCCCTGGTGGTGTGGGAGCCAGGTTTAGCTCACCACCAAGTGAGCATCTGCAGACAGAAAGTTGTGGGGCTACTTATACAATGCTTTTCTGAGCTTACTCTGCTGGAAAACATTACTTTATCAAACTGTCTGAAAAAATAGGTAAAGAGTCCTTTGAAAGGTGTGGATATATTCCAGCAAGTTCTACTGTGCAGCAGTAAAGTGGTATTTCATTTTATTAATGGTAATTTTTACTCTGACAGGAAAACAAACTACTGCCTTAGACAAAAATGTAAACAATATACATATTCATAGGTCCATTTGCCCAGCATAGACATGCAGCTCTTCTGTACTACTCAAGACTTGTGAAACTATTCACTTTGGTATCTGCAAGCTCCCAAACTTCCAATCTCAAACACTTTTTTTTTTTTAAGAGATGATTCTGTTTGCCAGACTGTAGGAGAATTTCTTACAGAGAATGGAAATGTGAGCAATCCTGCCTGTTTGCATTCTCTGAAGCTGGTGGAGAGATAAACTAAAGCAGGACACCTGCAGTTAGCGATGGGAAAGAAGTAGGCTAAAGCAAACAACTCCCAAATGCCTTTGGGGGGTTTAACATAAACATTGTATTCGTGGATTTTTGGTGTAACCAATGAGAAGGGTTATTCTGTCATGTGAACATACTCATTTAGCCAATCTGCAAAAGAAACAGGGCGTGTGGACAATGCTTTGGGTTATAATAGGCGTTTGTTTGAGCTGAGTAAATGGCATTCACCTGATCATATTGGTCGTCATGTGGTGTCCATGTCATCCTCTGCAACACCAGAATTTGATCAGATTTGGTCAGATCGTATTTCATATACATTCCATGGCAATAAACTCATTATCAAATCTAGACATACGATACCTTAAATGTCATCAAAATCAACCATCACCTTCCTGACTAGCTTCTGAACCTGGCCTAGCAACTTTACTATGATTTCAGGGAAGATATCCTGATAGTCAAGTATACAAAGAGTGGTTTAATGTAAGGAGCCAATCAAGATCACATAGGAATGAAGCACTTCATTGTGCTCTCAGAGTATTCATGATAAAACATACATTTCTGTACATGGTAACAATGGAACAGATTTACTTACATATAAGATGGGCATCATTGTTTTGAAAGGAAATACAATCTTAATGTGGTGAATGCTTATAAAAGTCATTCCTTTTTGCATAAAGAGAAGCCTATCTTTGTATGCCATAATATATTCCAAAATGAAAACAACATAATCAAAATAGAAGTCATGTGTCATAGTGATTTAATGTGCTTCAATCATGCTGTAAGACATCTTTAAAGTACTGTTATAGGGTTTTCAACAGACACAAGCTGAGTCATAAATATTGGCATGACCAGCAGGTAAGTACAGAAGCATGAAGCTCCTATCACTGTCAGAGAACTTTCCAAAGGTGTACAAGGATCCTTGAACTCTACATGGCCAGTATTTTCCAGGAGTGCAGGAGGTGAGTTTTGTAGCAGCATTATTGCCTTTCTTCCAAAAAATGCCATCCATGTGGGGCTCGAAATGGAATCTCCCTGTCTCCACTGACTGGGTGCACAGCCTAGGTTCATGCTTGCCTTCCTTTTATCTGCTTATCAAAGGCAAGTGACAGGGAGATTATGGGATAGCAGAGTGCCACCTGCTAGAAAAAGAAAAGCAAAGAGCACAATCTACAATTAGATTATTTTCCTCTCCCTTCTCTCTTTCTGTCTATCTGCTTATTACTGAAGTGATTCATTGCTTTCACAGTTTCTTTTGCCTTGGTTTGCTGGCCTTCAGTACAGGTTTTATTTATAACATCCTGCAGTTGCTTATACCAATGTCAGAAGGGTGTCATGCAGCACCTGGTGTTTCTTCCTCAGCTACACTGAGGCAATTTTAATGTCCTTTTACACTGACTGATCTTAATGAAACTGAAAAATCAGACTGTTCATCTGAGGTTTAGGAATGATCAGATTTGTTCCAAAAATGATTGTGTGGGGTGGCAGAGAATAGGAAGAGCAAGCAGTTATTTGATAATAAGACTACCTTGCAGCACAAAACCCACCTGTGTCCTAGGCTGCATCCAAAGCAGTGTGGGCAGCAGGTTGAGGGAGGGGATTCTGCCTCTCTGCTCTGCTCTAGTGAGACCCACCTGCAGTGCTGCCTTCAGCTCTGGGGTACCAGCACAGGAAGGACATGGGCCTGTTGGAGCTAGTCCAGAGGCCACCAAGGTGATCAGAGGGATGGAGCACCTCTGCTATGAGGAAAGGCTGAGAGAACTGGGATTGTTCAGCCTGGAGAAGAACAGGCTTTGGGGTTACCTAATTCTGGCCTTCCAGTACCTGAAAGGAGCCTACAAAAAAGATGGAGAGACACTATTTACAAGGGGCTGTAGTGATAGGACAAGGGGAAGTGTCTTCAAACTGACAGAGGGCAGACTTAGATTAGGTATGAGGAGAAAATTCTTCCCTATGAAGGTGGTGAGCCCTGGCACAGGTTCCCTGGGGAAGCTGTGGATCTCTCATCCCTGGAAGTCTTTAAGGTCAGGTTGGATGGAGCTCTGAGCAACCAGGTCTAGAGAAAGGTGTCCCTGCCTATGGCAGGTGAGTTGGAACTGTATGATTTTTAAGGTTGCTTTCAAATCAGGCCAAACCTGATGCAGTTTATAGTTAAGCCACATGGTGACCACTCAGTGTCCTTTGGACAACTAATGAAGTTCAAAAGCTGCTGTTCTTGGTGACTGTCAAAGAGACAGTGATAAAAGGCAAATTCAGCTCCAAAAGGAAATTATGGAGCAGGCATAACAGATCCCACCTGAACTGCACCAATCTGAGACAAGGAGTTTCAGTCTCCAAGGGTATAAGTAAGCAACTCTTTCATGTAAAATAAATTCAAATTTTCATTCAATGAAAAAAAGAGACAAATTAAGACTTCTTCTTCTGGCAGTGCACACAAAAGGTCTGCTCTCACTCCAACAGTAATTACACTAGGAAAACTCTGATAATCTATGTATTTCAAGGCAGAATTATACACATTCTCTTAAGGACTGTATGGCCTTTCATTTCAGATATTCTTATATAGATACATGACTAAATTTATATATGTCCATAAGCCTGGAAATATTTTGTATTATTTGATATGTGTCTACAGAAAAAGACATATTTATTTATTTTGTAGAATCTCAGGTGAAATTTATTATTGATTAGAGTGCCAAATAATTTCAACATTTTAATCACTCATCCACATTTCTGGATGGTGTAAGCTTGTTTATTTGCTTTTTCAGACAAGAAATAACTGCACTTGAAAAAGCCAACAGTATTTGGTTAAATGGACTTTTTGTTTTTTGGTTGAGATTACTAGAAAGATAAAAAGAACACAAGGAAATCTAAAGAATATTGCTGCAGAATCAAGTCTCTTGGATTTATTGTGTTGTATTATAACACTATGAATACAATTTGCTTCAGAGTTATAGAAAAAATTAATTATGAAAAAATCAGTATCAGTTGTTGAGGCTGTTGTATATTGCAGAGGGAGGGGAACAAATTTGTTTGGATTTCATGATTCATTCCTAGTTTCTGTTTTGCTCTTTCACAGTTAAGGTTAAAACAAAATATTTGCATAACATTCCAGAGAAGTTTTAAATGGAAGGAATAAATACATATAACAAGGGAAGCTGGGGACATTTTTGCTTGCCATGTACTTAAAATATGTTTTACAGAGTAGCAATTAAGTATCACTACATTGTTATGCATGATGTTATCTCAGATGGGAAAAGCAAAGCACACAAAATGTTTTTGGTTTTGAAGAAAATGAGAAAGTCATCAGATTTAATGAATACCATTTAAAGACACTGGAAAATGTCTCTTCAGGGAATTTTCTCCTTTTGAGTTCTGATTACAGAAATTGATAATTATCCAAGAACACTAGAATAACATTAAAGCTGTTTGCCTATCTTTAGAGTATGAAACCGAGAGGAGCCTTACAATATTTTTGTGCTTTGTGAGATATGAACTACGAAAACTTGTGCAGAAACACTTTCTATATTCAGGCTAAGGACACATTTGTTTGGATTATGCAAAAAATTTTTATGTAACACACCATATAGTGTGTAATATATATTCCAGACACTATAAGAATGATTTCTGGACTTTCTATAACATACTGACTATCTGAAAACACAGCCTCCTTCGCTAACACTGAAAGTTGCAGGTATAGGAACTTGTAGCCTCTGATGATCTATTGCAAAAAGTGAGAATACATTATTTCACCTAATGTTTTGTTGCAGTAAAAATTTCCTTAGATATTTTAATCCTTTGCAACAGCTTCAGTGTAAAGGAAATAGTTACAACACAAATAGGGACAATAAAAACCACCTCAAAAATTATCTCTGTATACAGCTGAGCTTCCCTTCCTACATTTAAATACAGTGCTGTCTCATACCTTAATCCAAAACACAGAACTGTGCCACTTACTTAGAAGAAAATAAAAAGAATCCTGACTTTCCTGGTGCTCACATGGCTCTAAGAAGGCCCTAAGAAGGCTCTAAGAAAGCCCTGCAATGTATTAATGTATTATCAAACCTGATGTCTACCTTCTGCCTACAAATTTTTTAATTATTGTATTCACTACAAGTGGAGAACTAAGAGATTTTTCTTCAGACAGAAGGTAGGAGACAATGTGAACATCATACTGCTTTTTGCTTGTATTTGAGTCAAACTATCACTCTTTTAGCACAGATTGTTTGAAAAATCTATTAATTTGATTTATGCCACTTTTTGGCCAGTACAGCAGGAAAAAGGCAATTAAATATAATATGTTGCTCTTATTTCTAATCTATGAAATAACTGAAAAGTTCTGAGTCAGCAGCTTCAACAGGAGTCACAGTAAAAAAAATTAAATAATTGTCATCTTATGGAACTAGGAAAATACTTCTTGTAATGACTAGAAGCCCATGACAAGTCCTTTAAGAACTGGAGAATCCACTTATCTGTAGAATGACAGTTTAAAACTTACAAAGGAACTCAGTTTTGAAAACAGATTCTTGCCAAATGGAATTCAATGTTCAAATATCCATCAACAAATAGGCCTTCTGTAACAGAAAATAAATTACGTCTTCTGAATCAGACAAGGGTGTGGGCATAATGTCCAGCTGGTGCTATTTTTTACTCCAGGATATTTTCCTGAAATACAAAGCAGGAGCTCGGAATGCTGCAAACTTTCAGGACTCATTCAACTGCCAGAAACAATGGTAATCAATACAGACTTATGTACTCTTCCAGAACATTTTAAAAAAATCAGAAAAAAATCAGTTACAAAATCATGCAATCTGTTGATCTGCACACATTTAAAAAAGAATTACAAATTTTGAAGTTACACCTTCCAAATTAAGTGGCATCAGGTTAGTTCCAATTTATCTGTCAAATGCATTATTTGAGCATGCTATGAGCCAGTAGCTTGAACTTCACAAAATCTGCCTTCAACAGCTTGGAGTACCTCCTCCAAAGCCTGTCCTGCTGCTGTTCTATTATTTTTTTACTCTTTTTCTGTAAGTAGACAATAAATTTCACCAGCTAGCAGAGAGTTCTAGAATATACTACTTTTGACATTCCCTTTAAAGCTTCAGGTTGCTGAGCTGCAGTAAGCCAGGACTGATTAAACTGATCAAACCACTGTATTCTTCTGCTTATATTAAAAAAACCTCAGATAACAGCTACTGGCATTTCAGTTCCTCTTCCTTTACCAAATAACTCTCTGAAGGTGAGAGGTGAGATAGAAAGCAGCTTTGCAGAAGAGAATTTGAGTGTCCTAAAGGCAAAAGTCAGCAATGTGCTGGTCTGGTGAAGACCAAACACACACTGGGCTGTATTAAGAGTGCAGCCATTAGGCTCCAATAATATTTTCAAAGGAAATTTTCTTCATCAAAACTTATTTTCCATTTTTTTTAGGGGGAAAAAAAAAGGAAAAAAAAGCTGCCTAATGAATACCTTAATCTTTGAGCCATGGCATTCTGATGCTTCAGGTACCTTTGCACTCACTTTCTTCCACAGACCCATGGGAAAGCATCAGACATTGCTCACAGAAGTTTTCTTAAAACACTTACAAAAAAAAAATTTAAAAAAAATCCCTCTAAACAATTTCTTATCTTAATTAAATACAATTTCATTAACACCTACACATTGAAGAATCATTTCTGACAGAATACTGGGGAACATATAAAGTGGGAGAGCATGAAACCATTGCTCTTATATTTCAGTGAAGCTGTTTGACAGCAGCTGAACATGAGCCAGCATGGTGCCCAGATGTCCAAGAAGGCCAATGGCACCTGGCCTGTACCAGCAATAGTGTGCCCAGCAGCACCAAGGCAGTGATTCTCCCCTTGCACTCGGTACTGGTGGGGCCACATTTTGAGTCCTGTCTGCAGTTCTGGGCCCCTCATCACAACCAAGACTGAGTAATTCTGAAAACATATAGGGAAGTCAGTAAATTTTCTCAGCAAGTAATTTTTAATCTCTATACCAGGTCTCTCAAGGACCTATGTTTCTTACCATATTCATGTAGTACCCTGTGGTTTTAAATGTGTGAAAACAAAATTTGTCAGTGATACAAAAGCAACTGAAAACAACTTGCAGTAGGTATCAGTTTCCCTGACATTCCATTTGTATTTGCAGGAGCCCAGAAACCTTCCAGAGTTTCTGGCAGCACAAGTGACAGTTGATGAACTCATTCAGAATCTCCAGGATATGCCAGTTTTTTATAACTGCTCACATACAAAAACATTGCTTCCAATCTTGACTTCTGTAATGAAGAGATGAATTGAGAGTCACTTAGAGTCTCTTGTGTTAGAAAGAATAACAGCTATCTGGCCATTTTGGCAGGGTGCATGAGAGCTCCTTGCTGTAGCATCTGAAAGATAATTAACATATTTAGCATAATTAGCAGTTTTGAGTGGGGCCAATATTGTTCAGTGTCTTTGTCATTGACATGGACAGTGGGATGGAGGGCACTCACAGCAAGTTTACTGATGACACCAATCTGAGTGAAGCAGTTGACACACTGGAGTAAAGAGGTGGATTCAGAGGGACCTGAAGAAGCTGGAGAGATGGATCTGTATGAATCTCATGAAGTTCAACATGGCCAAGTAGAAGGTCCTGCACCTGGGCTGGGACAATCCCAGCCAATAATAGAGGCTGGGCAGAGAAGTGATTGAGAGTAGCCCTGAGGAGAAGGACTTGAGGGGGCGATGTTATTCAAAAAAACTCAACATGACCCTGCAAAGTGCTCTCAAAGCCCAGAAAGATAACCATGTCCTGGGCTACATCAAAAGGAGTCTGGGCAGCAGGTTGAAGGAGGTGATTCTTCCCCTCTGGTCTGCTGTCATGATATTCTACCTGGAATACTGTGTACAGCTCTAAGGACCCCAAAATAAGAAGTCCACGGAACTATTGGAGCAGGAGCAGAGGAGGCCACGAAGTTGCTAAGGCAACTAGAGCACCTCCCCTTTCAAGGCAGGCTGAGAAAGTTGGGGCTGTTCAGCCTGGAGAAGTGAAGGTTGCGTAGAGACCTCAGAGCAACCTTCCAGTCTGTGAAGGGGGCTATAGGAAAGCTGGAGAGGGACTCTTCATCAGGAGCTGCAGTGACAAGACAAGGAGGAATGGCTTCAATTTGAGAGTAGAGTTAGATTAGATGTTAGGAAGAAATTCTTCACTGTGAGGCTGGTGAGTCACTGGAACAGATGGTCTAGAGAAGTTGTGGATGCCCATCCCTGGAAATGTTCAAGGGCAGGTTGGATGGGGCTTTGAGCAAACTGATAAAATGGCAGGTGTCCCTGTCTATGGCAGGGGGTTGGAATGATGTTTAAGGTCCTTTCCAACCAAAATCATTCTATGATTGTAATAAACATTAAAATACGCATTGTGTATTTGGATGACAGTGTATTTTAGTAACATTTTCCTAATTTTTTTCAATGAAGAGTTTCTTAGATTGTCCAACTATTATGCAATTAGAAGTTTCAGAGATGTCTATGAGACAAAAGACATGGGTTGGGGTTAAAAGCCTAAAGGTTAAATGAACACACTTCAACAAGGAGCAGGAGTGGATAACCAAGACTTAGAAGGAACGGAATAAATTTCTTTGGTACTACAGATAGTTCTGAAGTCTGTTAGAAAGAAAATCTGTACCATCATGGACACAGTGTGTATAGACATCTGTAGATCCCTTGTTTTTCCACTTTAGCTTAGTCACACTCCTTTTTTGTGTTAGGAAGTCAGCTTTTTGGAGGGTAATTACAAAACTGTTTGGAATTTGGTTGGTTGGTTTGGGGTGTTTGTTTGGGGGTTTTTTTCTAGATTTCATTAGGACAGTTGATCAGGCTCAGAAATCTGTCCAGTTAGGGACACTGAGGTGCTTCTGTACTTGCCTGTAATTTTTACCATTGCTGTCAGACTCAGGATAGGTATCAGCTGGTCAGCTTTGACAAAATTTTTGAACTTATTTCATTTCCTTTATAGAAGTAGAAATCTTTCCTATCAGGACCACAAGGAAACCACTTGTAATTGTTCCTGGATTCTTGAATTGTAATCCTGAGCCTCAGTTATCTGATAAAGATATATTCCAGAGTACTCTGTGGCTTTTAAGAGCTTAGCAAATCAAAACCTAGGACCTTGCAGATAAGGCTTTGTCCCCTACATTCTTCATTCTAATGAGAAGGGAGAGAAAACAATTGAAGATTTACTTCAACAAGAAAATCACAGGTGAACAGGAAAACAAACAGAATCAACAGCTGCTGTCAAAGGAAACAGAAGCAACAGAACACTAATAAAATCAGGCCAATATTTATGGTAGGTCATACATAACATATGTAAATAAACTGATAAACTTTGTGAGTTTGTCTTCTCATGAAGATAGATTTGAGCCTTGGCACTGGCTTGAAGTGGTTTTAAATATCAAATCCCTAAGGAAACAGTTTAAGGACATTTTTTGTGAACATTAGTGCCTAATGGACATTTTTCTGATCTACTTAATAAGGGTTTTTATTTTTTTCAAACTATCTGAAGTCACTTCTGTATGTTCCTTAGGTTTACTTAACTCTGGCAAAACAGATACTTCAATTTATTACTTGTAGTCTATTTTCATGAAAGTAATTCATCAAATAATGGGAAGAAAGAAATCCTTAGGTTTAAACATAACTTGACAGGTGTGACTTTGTGTGCAAGGAATGCAGTTTGATTTCTCTTGTGGCTCATAGACTTTCATCTTCTAGGGCTCATGTTTGTGTTTTTCAGTGGGTACAGATTTTATACACATAAATCCTGGAAAGAAACCCTTTGAAAACATAGAAAGCACATGATCAGGTGGAGCATGACTAAAGTTTATGTAGGAGGATTGGAAATATTATCTTCTACCTCCAAATAAGGGAAATGTTTCTACAATGGTTGAGAAACAATTTTAAGATTTGTTTGTAATACAAGTGGTAACATCGCAGAAGAACATATCTCTTAATGAGATGCAAAGTAAGTGTCTCAAATTTGAAAGTTACATTAAAGCAAAACACTTTTTGTGTATGTCATTAATGAAGATATTAAATAACACTGCCAGTACAGACTGGTGCCAGTACAGACTCCTGAGGGACACCACTTGTCACTGATGTCCATTGCGACTCTGAGCCAGTTACCATGACCCTCTGGATGTAAGTGTTTGACCACTGTGTTATCCATCTAACAGTCCACCCATTGAATTTATCTTTCTCCAATTTAGAGAGAAGGATGTTGTGGGGGAACCGTATGAAAGGCCTAGCAGAAGTCAGATAAATGGCATCTGTAGCCCTTCCCTTGTTGACTGAGGTAGTCACTCTATCTTAGAAGGCCACTGGACTGGTCAGGCAGGACTTGCCCTTGGTGAAGCCATTCTGATTGTCCTGAATCACCTCCCTGTCCCCCCCATGTGCCTTAGCAGAGTTTCTAGAAGGATCTATTCCATGATCTTCCCAGGCATGGAGGTGAAGCTAACAAGTGAGTTGTTCCCAGGGTCCTCCTTTCTACCCTTCTTAAAGATGGGTACAGTGGTTCCCTTTTTCCAGTCACCTGGGATTTCACCTGGTTGACAGGACTTTTCAAAGCACAGTTTAGGAGGAAAATTATATTGGGAAAGGATGTAGAAAATTGAATCAGAAAACCTATTCTTATACAACATTTGCACTTTTTTTTTCTTTTTTTTCTTTTTTTTTTTTTTTTAAGCAGTGATCAGTTCTTTTCTGTCACAATGCTAGGTAGTTCAGTGCCAGCCAAAACTGAGATTAAACCTTCAAGTTATTTTTTTTCAGAAGTAGCTAAGGCTGTAATTGAGAGTGCAATGGGCTAGCTCAGGAAGTGCTACTGCTGCTAGAAGTAGCAGTGCAATGAGCATACACTACAAAGATACTGAACCCCCTGCACACATAACTAAGCATGAAATATATCATTAATCAACTACATTGAGTTCTTGGAAATAGTAGGCAACCTTTTTATTTTTACTGGCCTCAACAGCAAAACAAATTATTGTTGACTGATGTTAGTGGGAATGATATTTTATTGGAAAATATTCACATGCAAAATCCGGTGCTCCGGAAATTGTTGTCTCCCAGCATCATAGAGATGAACTCATATGTCTTAGAATATCAATATTTTTTCCCTTTTCCTTTTGCATAATTTTGACTGTTACATGTAACAAGGAGAAAAGCCTCTCTGTAACTTAGGATCAGAGCTGTAAAAACCTTGCCCTGTCTGCATTAGAGAGCTGCATTCCTGCTAAGTAAAAAAAAACAACAAAAAAAACAAAAAAAAAAAAAAAAAACAAAAGAAAACAAAACAAAACCCCAAAAGTTGATTTCACTTCCTTTGAATGAAGCAGAAAAAAAAAATAACCCAAAAAACACAACTGATAAGCAAAATGCCGCAAAAATAACTGCTAAGAAAAAGTTTTATTCGAATAGCAGCAAAGATATTTATTGACAACATTGGAGGCAAGCTAGTTCATACTGGGCAAAAACTTGCCTAACTTGTTTGTGTAAAATAAGCCATTTATAGTCTCAAGTTCATAGTTAACTCCCTCTAATTTCCATATTAATGACTGGGTGAAATCTCGGGTGGAGCTTTCTTTTTGGCTTCAAATTTGGGTAGTGGTTTTCTGACTTCATCCCTCGGGGTGGTCTTGACGCATCTTCATCATTGCTGGACTTCTGCCTTTTCTTTGTTTGATGACATGACCTGTTAAACTTGTAAAACCTTGGCTTCAACTCTCCAGAATCTTGGATCTTTACCATTTCATCCTATTGAAATGTCTAGCTTAGTTTAATGTATGACTTCTAACTCATGGTACACTAGTTTCTATAATTACTAGACAATTTGTACTAGAACAAACCAATTCAGCCCTTCATGCTGTTCAATGGCTGTGCTGTGCAAACAACATTTTGCAAAGCAGTTATCAGAAATTTCACAAAACTAGGGTTTTTTGGTGTCTTTTCTCTTTCACAACCCATATTGCATTATGTTGTTCCACTGAAAACTGGAAGTAAAGAAACAGTTCCAGGGTAGGATTCTCATTTCTTCCTTAGGCTTCAAAACTAGCAAATACATGTATGTACCTCACACTTTTCATTTGGGGAGACACTTTAGCTTTTAGGAGAATAAATAATTCATTAAAGTTTGGCAGTTTTTAGCATTACTTGAGTTTGTAACTTTTGGGGGTGTTCTTTTGTTTCTTTATTTGTTTTTTGGGGGGAGTGGGGGGGTGGTCGTGTCTGGGAGGCCTGCTCACTGGAATAGGAAGGTGCTCAGGAGAAAGACTGTGTTTGAGTTAACTTTTGTTTAAGATTTACTTCTTCCATGTTTCTCAAAATCCCATGATTTTAGAGGGGAAATATTCCCTGGATGATCAAACACTTGAAGGTACCTATTTCTCTAAAATAATATCATTTGAAGAGAGATTTTAATACTTGATGTAAATGAAATTTTGTGCAACCAGACCCCTAAAGCTCACCCTGGAGGTGAGTCACAGATAAAGAAATGGGATTACAGATTATGGGTCCCAATAGGTTTTGCAGGAATCAAGAAAGATGTTTTTTTACTGGCTAAGATGTTTGTTTGTTTTGGCCACAATTGGAATAACACCTTTAAATGTTGATGTCTGAAGTGTTTTGTTTTGACTTTAAGAGGATCCAGTCTCTTTGTAAAAGAAGGAAAAGTAAAACATGGTATTTTTTTCACATCACATTTCAGTCAGATTCACATTTTTTACCCTTCTGGACTTATTTTTGAAAACAGAAGGTTAAAAATGTTTTATATTTTCACTGTGCCAACTGAAACAAAAACAAATTTGAGCCATTGGCAAGTTATGAGAGACTATCCAGAGAGATTTCACAAGGCTCCTGACTACAAAAAAATTTTTCACACTGTTTGCTGAAGACTCTCAGGGCCTGCTTGGGTAATCTAGCTGCTGTTCCTGGGGAAAATCTATGCTTTTTCCAGAACTTGAATATCTTCCTTGCTACCAGGTTCAACAACTTTCTATTAGACTGTTTACCATTGCAGCTCCTGTATTGGACATATATCTAGCAGATAAAACAGCCTGGTGTATTTCCTAGGAAGACCTTGACTTCATCTGTCAAGATAGCTTGCACTTTGTGGCCAATCTGATTTTGTTTGCCTGCTCAGTGAAAGGAAAGTAGAATCTTGAGAATGCCAAGAGCTTCAAGTCAGTCAGTTACTGTTTTTGTTTAGGAAATCTGATTCATCAGTCACTTGAAAACTATCTGAGCTAACTTCTTCAAAACTAGTTTATGCAGCTTGTGAACAAATATTCTTCAGCTAAGCCACTAAAATATCAGTGGTGTTGCTCAGAACCTTGAAGTAAGGATTTGATATCATGGGTCTGATCACATGTCATGACTATTGCTATGACTTACAATAAGGGTTGAGGAGTTGGGGTTTTTCTGTGTTTTTGGGTGAGACTATGAGACTATAAATACCTCAGTAAAACACAGAAATTACTGCAATTTGGAGTAATATACTTCTGCTAACTTACCCCCCTTAACAACACTTTTCTTCTGTTTCCATACTTTCAGTAATTACATAAAAATATACATAAACCAGATAGTTTATACTGAAGATATATTAAGGGAAATTTTACTTTGAATTCTTGCTTATATATATAATACTGTGCCTTGACAAGGTATCACTAGTGAATATATGTTTAAAAAGTTCCCAACAAGTTAGAAACATACCTTTAGAAACATTACTTCATTTGTTTTATCAGTCTTTATCTTATCCCTACACTATACTGAATTGACTTTCCTCTGCCCTCTTTCACTCTCCTCTGTGGTAAATGGTCTGGAAATTACTGGGTGTGGATAGACTTCCTTGCTCACTAGGGAAGAGAGGAGTTTTCCCATCCCAAGAAGTGTTGGTTGTTATTTTTCCTCACACCCCTCTGAATCATAAATAAGCCCCTGCTTTTCAATATCAGTCTTTTCAACACAGGACAAGTGAAAAAAAAAAAGGACTTAAAATCATGCCCTCTACCAAAGGGCCCAGAGTACTATTTACCAGGCACATAGATAAACTCCACCCTTGATATCTGACCATAAATCTTTGATTTCTGTGGAACATAGGCATATTATATACAGAAGATATAAAAAGCATCAATTTTGTCCCTCAGTGAAGCCAGTTTATTGTGAAACCTCACAATTCCTTCTTCATGCTTTCAATTAAACTTTGAACATTCATCCTTGTTATTCAGAGGGAACTACCAGCTGTACAGGCAGATTGCATGAAAACTGAACAATACAGAGGTTATTCCATAAAATAGCCAAATGCTACCTACCAATCATAAAAATAGGAGGGTATATTGTGTATTTTCATGTGGACCAAGAGGACTCTACCTGTTTCCATTTGGGATTTATCACTAGCATCTCATATTCATTCCAAAGATGGAAAATAAATTAGATCATATGAAATTCCCAGGAGCTGCTGTGAAAATGGTTTGATGTTTTGTCTACAGATCATCCAGTACAAATGTACTGGATGGAATGCCAACATAATATTTATTTGTGTAAGGCTAATATTTTTGAAATATGATAATCATATTTTGATAGTGAAATTACTTGTGATTTGAGCTGTAAAATAGACAAATATTCTGGGAAAATTTCATATTATAGTCTTTCTACTTCTAAGAAGCAAGTCCCATTCTTTCCTACCTTTGAACAGGATTTTTCAAAGAAAAATTATTTCCTGTAGATTTGACAGTTGCAATAGATTGAACACATGGTGGAGGGTGTACAGAGGGGAAAGACAACAATATTGATGTAACTGTTCTATTTCTATAACATATGTACAGTAGGGAGGGAAGGGAACAGCTTAAGAATGTTTTTTTCCACAATTTCTATCAAAGAACCCATTTCGTGTCCAGAAAGGGAAAATATGATATGAATATATTTTCTCTCAATTTAAACTCTGAGAATGCAAAAAAAAAAACCCCTCAAGAATTTCTTAGAAAAAGGTATTTTTAAGTGGATAAATATTTGTCCTCAATTTTAGAGCAAATATCTTTCTGCTGTGTTTGGGCTATAACATCATTTCAATGAGAATGACAACATTCCTCAATCACAGAATTTATAACATTAAAATATAGCAAGTTCTACATTTCCCAAATACAATTCTCAAATAATATAGTGATAAAAATTTCAGTAAATTCTAGGCACTATTTACTTGTATTTAGTTCCTTACATCTTATTCTTTACTGGGTCTGCACAGCTCATCAATATTTTCCTGTAGAATATACTTAATTCAAAACAGAGATCAATCTTCTGTGAGAAATTCAGCACATTTATCTTACATTTTAAAGTTGGAAGTGTGATAAATCCTCAAGGATTTGATGGTAAGTTGTTATCATGTATTGAGAAGATGGCAGTGAATACTTGGATGAAAATTAGCATGCTAAACACTCACACATTAAATCACAGAATCATTTAGGTTGGAAAAGACCTTTGAGATCAAGTCCAACCTTTGACTGATCACCACCTGGTCAGCTAGACCAGAGCACTTAGTGCCACATCTGGTCATTCTTGAACACCTCAGGGATGGTCTTGAACACCAACCTGGGCAGGACATCTCAATGTTTAACAATCCTTTTTGTGAAGAAATTCCTCCTGATATCCAACCTGAAGCTGCCTCAGCACAACTTGATGCTGTGTCCTCTTGCCCTGTCACTACTTTCCTGGGAGAAGAAATCAAACCCCACCTTGGTATATCCTCCTTTCAGGCAGTTTTAGAGAGTGATAGTCTCCCCCAAGACTCCTCTTTTCCAGGTTAAACATCCCCATCTCTCTCAGACACTCGTTATCAGACTTGTGCTCCAGACCCTTCTGCAGCTCCATTACCCTTTTCTGGACTCCAGCCCTTCAATGCCTTTCTTGCTGTGAGGGGCCCAGAACTGGACATAGCACTCAAGGTGTGGCCTCATCAGTGCCAAGTACAGGGGTACAATCACTGCCCTGGTCCTGCTGCCACACTATTTCTGATACGGACCAGGATGCCACCATCCTCTCTGGCCACCTGGGTACACACTGGTTCATGTTCAGCTGCTGTCAACAAGCACCCCCAGGTCCTGTTCCGCCACTCTGCCTCTGACCATTAGTGCTGTATGAGGTTGTTGTGACCAAAGTGCAGGACCTGGCAATTGGCCTTATTGAACCTCACACAATTGTTGAACCTCACACCATTGGCCTCAGCCTGTCGATTCAGCATGTCCAGATGCTTCAGCAGAGCCTTCCTACCCTCTAGCAGATCAACACTCTCACTCATCTGGGGTTCTTATGCACATTTACTGAAGGTACACTTGAACCCTTTTGTCCAGATAATCAATAAAGATATTAAACAGGACTGGACCAAACACTGATCTCAAGGGGACACAACTAGTGACTGGCTGCCAACTGGATGCAGAACCAATCCTCACTGCTCTCTGGGCCTGGACATCCAACCAGTTTTTAACCCAGCCAAGAGTGCACCTGTCCAAGCCATGATCTGCCAGCTTTTCTAAGAGAATACCATGGGAGACAGTACCAAAGGCTTTTCTGAAGCCCAGATGGACCCATCCCCTCATCGATTAGGCTAGTCACCTGGTCATAAAAAGAGAGAGGTTGGTCAGACAGGACTTGCCTCTCCCAAACCCATGCTGGCTGGACCTGATCCCTTTGTTGCCCTGTATGTGCCATATGATCTGCTCCATAATCTCTCTGGGCACTGAGGTTGACAGGCCTGTAGTTCCCTGGATCCTCCTTCCAGCCTTCCTTGTGGATGGGCATCAGATTGGTACCTCCAATCATCAGAACCTCCTTGGTTAGCCAGGACTGATGACAAATGAAGGAGAGGGGTTTAGGGAACCATTCTGCCAGCTCCCTCAGTACCCTTGGATAAATCCCATCTGGTCCCACCTGAGTATGTAAATGACACAGCAAGTCACTAACTACCTGCTCCTGGATTACAGGGAGGTTATTCTGCTCACCATCCCTTTACCAGCTCAGGCAACTGGTTGCCCTGAGAATAATTGGTCTGACTGTTAAAGATTGAGACAAAGAAGGTGTTAAGTACCTCAGCCTATTCCTCACCCTTGTTGACTGTGTTTCCCCATGTCCAGCAAAGAATGGAGATTCTCCTTGGCTCTCTTTTTGTGGTTAATATATTTATAAAAACACTTTTAATTATCTTTCACAGAAGTGGCCAGATTGAGTTCTAGTTGAGCTTTCACCTTCCTAATTTTCTTTCTACATGATCTAATGAGAACCTTCTACTCTCCTTGACTTGCCTGCCTCTTCTTCCAAAGGTTTTAAACTTTCTTTTTTTCCTCTGAGTTCCTGTGAAAACTCCTTGTTTAGCCAGGCTGGTCTTCTTTCCTGCCAGCTTGTCTTTTGGCATGCAGGGACAGCCTGCATTTGGACCTTTAACATGTCTTTATTACATGTGTTAATTATGTTGAAGGCATTTTAGGTACACAGTTACCACAAAATGTTGTTATATATATAGTGGGAGTGAAGGAATTCAAGTAACAAAGGGAAATAAATAATTAAACAAGTAATTTATGCTGGGCAACCTCTAATATTTGAAAATATGTTTTCTAGTCGTGTTATACAAAGCTCTCCCACATGGTCAAATGACATCTTATCATTCCCTCAAATCCCCATTAAAAACATATGAATTATTAGCCTCTTCTGATTCAGTTGACATTCTGCCAGTTTCTCCATACTTATCATGCACTGAAGTTGACTTGTAGAAGATGAATACTTTGATCACTCACTCATCTACTTTGATCAACCAACAGCATTTTGGATTGCTGACATGCAAAAAATATCACTGTAAGTTAAAGCCGCCCTTTGAACTTTAACATACATTGCTACTTGGTCACATTTATTTTCCAAGACTTCTGTAGATTTTTTGTTGTGACGAAAGCAATTCTGAAGACCCGGGACTTCCAGTAATTATTTCAGAGGATGTGTTGGGACAAATCCAAACATGAAAATTTCTGCTTTTGCCAGAGGGAGGAGAAGGAAGGGGTGTTCTCTTTTTCTAAGGTGAAAAGTACTTCTGAAACAATAAAATTATTCATCCCTGATACTATTAAGGGAAAAACAGTGCTAAGCCTGTACATGCTAGAGGAAGTTTTACGTATCTCATTCACCTCCAACAGTCATTCAAAAGTGTCATTTAAAAGCATCATTCAAAAAACCTTGCTTGCTGTCTGATTCATTCTTTTCTGAAGAAACTTGGAAAAGAATCCACCAGTATTGTTCATTAAGAAGCATTTTCTTCCTAAGGAAAGGCAAATTAGGGTTTACCCAATGAAATTTCCTTTGCCAAAATAAACAAATCTTGTGTTGTCATACTGCCTCAGAGAAGATAAATTGCACTCCAGTATCATCAACCTCCCCATTCAAGTGCATGTGAATAGAGATGTAGTTACATATGAAAGAGATCTTTGGCAATGTTGTCATATTTCTAACATCCAAGCTCTTCATAACTTTGATTTCTTTCCTCTGTATTTTGAAAGGATTTAGAGATACCTAGAAAATGTACAAGGGTCTAAATCCAGACTTGCATTACCATTTATTCTTTTAATTTCTACAAAATTTTGTGACAACTACGTACTAAAGAAACTGTCAGTCTGAGCCTAAATAACTCTTTAAAGAATTAAAACAAGTCTGTGGCATAACAGGAAATCAATTACAAGTCCCCAAACCCCAATATCTCATATCTCAGCAGTTTTAGTTTAAGAAGCTGCTTGGCCCAGTTGTTTCTTCCCTATCTACCTTCCCTGCAAATATCACCTTAATCTCTTATGCAAGTCTGAATATTAGTATGGTGCTTGGTAAAACAGATCAGGGAACAAACTCCCACTGATATGATCCATGTATGTTCCAGGACCAGATTAAAAATTATCCTACACCAAAGACAGTCTAAGAAAACTGTAATAGATATTTGTTTTAAAAGAGGCGGACACGAGACAATTCTAATGAGAAAGCAATGAGTCTGCTTTGTTTCCACCAGTTCCTATCTTTAAATGTTTTTCCTGCCTTCCTTCAGAATTCTTTTTTTTCTGCCCAAGAGATTAATTACCCTATTGGAAAGTGAACCAACAGTATTGGAGTGAATTCTTTCAAAGATTCACAAAAGTTAATGAGGTCTGAAACAAGAAAAGTAATTTGGTCACTCCCAATAATATTTGTTACTTGGTCACACTGCTGAGAAACATATTTTCATCAGCATTAGGAATCTTCTATTCACCAGGCTGCATGCATGAACCTATATCTTAACAACATTCCCAACCTACCTGCACCATCTGCAGTAGTTTAGGAAGGTCTAGACTATGCAGGACCTTACAACATTAATAACCAACCAGAAGTTTTGAAAGAACACTAATTTTTGTGACAGAGTGGTGTGGCAACATTTGACACAGATTCAGAGCAAGACACAAAAATAATGAACAAAAGATATGTTAGTCTATCTATCAATCTACCCCCATCAATCAATAGTTGCAATGCTACCATCACAGCTAATATCATATAACATTTAACCAAATCCACTGTAGGGTAATTCTGAAAATGATTGAACCACATAGTGAGGGTAACTATATTTTGGATCTATATTCAACTGAATACTTTGTCTAAAATATTAATCTATAATTGCTTCCTATTACATAGACTAGGAAACACACACACATAAGAAATTAATTGTAGAGCAGAACAAATATTATATTTTCTAAACACAGATGTGCAGATTTGTAGAAGTGATTCTGCTGGCAAAAGTGTTAAGTGCCTATGGATCTATCTATGTGTCTTTGGGTTATTTGTAACAAACAATGAATCTAACTTTTCAAAGTTAGTGGTAAAACCCCCAAAAAGAGAATTTCCTCTTTCCCATCCTGGCCACAACATATAAGATTCTTAAATTTGTCTCATTTATCTGTATAATTTCTCCATAGGAAATAACACTGTTGCTTTGCTATGACATTAAATAATTAGGACAAGATTTTTTTTTTCCTCCCTGGTATCTTCCCCATGTGTAATCTCTACTGACAAATTAGTTTCTCATTTTATCTTTCCGTATGATACTCTGTAAGGCTTCCCTATTTTACCATTTTGTGACTCAACTCTATGAACTATATATTTGTTAATATGAAGAACTTGATAACTCAAAAGGTACCAAAAAACCAAATTAATTTTGGTATAATACATTGTTATAAACAGGATTGTAGAAGGATTTCTTACAGAAAATGGCCATGTGAGCGGCCCAGACTGTATGGACTCTGTAAGACTGAAGCAGCACCAGCAAAGAATAAACAAAGGTGCAGCTGCTGCTGAGTGGTAGAAAAGAAATCCCTCTCCAGGAGTTCCCACAGCAACTCCCTAGACTTTCACACAAGAACTCTTAAAAATTTCTCACAGAACTCTTGAGATTCACCTGGGAACTGTTAGGATGTTTTATCAAAACACTGGACTTGTGAGATATGGAATATAACCAATAAGAAATGTTGCTTTATCATGTGAAAATTACTGTAGCCAATTAGCATGTAGCTTTGACCCTATATAAACCGCTTGCAGTGTATCAATAAATGGCATTCTACCTAAAACCATATTGGTTCGTCGTGTGATGCCCTTTGATCCTCCGCATTACTGGATAGGTCACAGTTAAACAAAACTGCAGCTCTGACAAACTGGTTATCAAATGCTGATTAAAATGTCAATTTTTTTCTTCTAAGCCAAAATACAACACATGATAGCAGCCTTTAGGCTGCATGTTTTCATTTGTGTAAGAGCAGTGCTATAAAGTCTACCAGAAGAATAAGAACAAACAGTATTACAGTTTGATTTTTGCTGAAAGTTGTTGCATTACTGTAAATGCATAAATAGTAATTTTCCTCTGGGAGAAACAGGCTTTTCAAGAAAGTAGAACTGTAAAACAGCTATTCCTAACATCATTGATAACTCCTTACTATTTGCCTTGGTTTCTTCCATGGAAGAATTTTTGTCTCTCTGCTGGAGATATTCTCACATCTTTCAGCATGTAATATTCAGTCAGAAGCTGATGCATTATTTTTTCTTATTTTCTTTTTGTAATATTTCATATCTATTGAATGAGTTTGATGAAAACAACCAGTAAACTCCCTATACCTTCTTAGTGCAATGGATAGGAATCATCAGGTCAGGAAACAATTCATAGATATGAGGCTATTGTCAAGATCCTGCCCCACAGTGTAGAGTAAGGATCCTGAACATTTCTGACCTGTATCTGACAGCAAATACCCAGAACACATTACAGCCAGCTAGAGGTAAGAGGTTGACATAGTTCTAAAAATGCCCAAATTTTTGGCAACCCAAGCTAAAGCAGAGTGTGTGAGCGTATGTCTTGTATCTAGGGAATAATCTGCTGGGATAGATCTGGCTTTCTGATACCACCCCAGAGGATTTAAAATGGACAATGAAATAATCTGGCCATTAAAATGGCTGAAGGAATTTAACCAATGTCTAATGGCAAAGTTCTATCTAATTGCATCAGAAGGTTGGGACCCTGACTGATCAGAGTTGAAAAATAGGAGTGCAATCACATGCCTTTTACATATGTTTAAGAATGACAATAGGGACAATATTAAAGCTATAAAGGAGAGAAATGGCAATAGTCACATTAAATTGACAGTATTAAGTACTTCCGTACATTCAACAGAAACACCCATCAAATGTTAGTTATTTAGTTTTTGTTGTAAAGGTAAATATTGGAGTAGGATATTAGCGTGGCAGCTAGTCCAAGCTAAGACTTGCTAGAGAATGTACTCAGAAATTTAAGAAATCCTACCTTTCTAATGCAAAGATGACTGTGTTGCAGAAAAAGGGGAAAAGGAAAGCTTGGATGCAGTAAAACAAAGAAGGCAGTAAGGACTAATGAGTCATGTTTAGTTAAATGAATTTGTTTGGAAGTACGCTGGGACAGCAGTGACTTGAAGGCTCAGAGCCTTACCTGAGTCTACAGGATGCAACAGATCACCTGTGGAGCAAGAACCACCTCCACTCAGATTTGTACACTCAAATGTTTTTGTTTGCTGAGTAAAGACACATACATCATCCTTGTTTAGCTGCTTAATAACTCTTTACTACTCCTGAACAATTGTTGCCTCTCCCAGATGAGGCTATGTGAATCACAAAGATGTGCAACACTTTGCTGTTGCTTAGGGTTTAAAATATGTAATTTCAGACGTAATTTGCTTTCTCCACAGCTGCAAGTATGTTTTTTCCATTTGCTTCTTTGCCTCACAAGTGATGTTTTTAAATTCTTGCCACATTGTAAACACATAGTTTACATCCTCCAAAACAGGAGGATGACTAAAATGGTGACAACAGCTCTTAGCAATGAGAAGTAAAGAAAAAACTACATCTGGAAGAACATGATGAAAACATTCCTTGTAAAGAACTCTAAAACAAATAACATACAATTTAAATCAGGCAGAATGAGAGGGATTTTAACAATCAAATGTGATAGCCTTGGGGTTTTTTTAATGCCTTACTTTTAAAGGGTTTTTAAAGTGATTGTGTCTACATCTCTTAACACATGGATCAGTAGTTCAGTACCTCCTTCTGTGTTTAGAAAAGACACTTTGTATTTATTTTCTGATGCTTCAAAAAATCTAAATTTAGAACAAGGTGAAATATTACCTTCAGGGTCTTGTTTCTTTAAAATCTTGAGTTTCCAGAAAAAATGGTATTCATAAAGATTTTAAAAGCCAGTTGAAGGACTAGTTTTCTTTCACAGCATACAGACACTTGCACTCACAAAAAACAATATACATGTTTATTAAATAATAACTTTCTTTACATCTGTCTTACCACAACTCAGTGCTTCTCCTACACTGATACCTTTGAAACCATGCCAAGTTAATGAGTTACAGTTCATCTCAGATAAGTATTCCGGCTTGCTTTTTCTAGCTTGTGGGTTTTGTAAAAGCAGTGGAAATGTTTTGTAGGTCCATATCTGACATATGAGAAATGGCAGCTTTTCAACAAACTAGTAGTCAGAGCACAAAATTCCTTTTCTGGGTGAAAATGTGAGAGGTGGAAAAACTGTTATGTATTGGGAAAAGACTTCATAATTTCTTAGGACAAGAATCCTCAAATGTTGTTTGCACCAATTGGTGTAATATTTTAGCTTGGCTTTTCAAAATAAACTTGAGACGATGTTCCACAACCTCTTTGAATCCTAAAAGCCGAGCAGTTTACACTAATCCCGTGGCTGGGAATCTGGTTTCAGACAGGCAAACTGTTGGTGAGGTATGCGAGTTTCCACAGAAACCCGTCTAGTTTCCGTCAAGAGCAACTAAGAAAAAAACAACAGATTCCCACAGAGTGTTTTGATGATAATGAGTCAGCATATTTTCAATCAGTTCTATTAATAAACTATCTGGATTTGTATCTTAGGGCTAGTTTGGAAAGACTGACAGAATAACACACTGTGATTGAAAACAAAGTGAATGAGTCTGCACCTGACTTCCTTATCAGCAGTTCATCTCCCAAGACGTCATTCTTTCTACCTGGGCAAAACCCAGACACTCTTGATGTACATATAATGTGTGTGGGGTGACAGTGAGTGCATCCCTTAAGGAAAGCTGTTTGGAGTTCTACCTTAAAGAGAACAGAGCTATCTGGAGTATATGTGGTGGCTTGTGACCAATGAGAGTCTGTGGTGTATGTAAGGCGAATTGGTTAACCAATTATGTAGTAGCTTGTTGGATGTGAGAAGGCATGAAAGGTGTGG
>JAWWEV010000001.1:1752144-1804087 GCA_035583235.1 Hafferia zeledoni
GTATGGAATACAACACTACTGGCTAGAAGAAGTCAGCTGTTAGCTAGCTCAGCCCAGCTCAAGTCAGCTGACAATTCTAGGCCTTGTCTGAATTTTAAAACCTAAATTTTAGGCCTATCTGGCAAAACACATAACACAATGGCACAGGTTTAAATTATACTGTGATGCAACCATTTATCACTATAATAAACAAATGCCTATTTCTGTAAATGTCTAGATGGTTCAGGAGCGACGACAGGGGATCTATCATCATTTTTTTTCTGGAAACGACTGCTTTAAGGTTAATGTAAAGCAAAACAGGCAAGCATTTTTGTAATATTTATTTGTTTCTGGTCATCTGAGGATTTGTGTGTGAAACTCCAATTTTGGTTTTCACGTTTTCATTCTCATAGGTTTTAGTTTTATATGAAAGGTGGTATTTTAGTTCCTTGTATCATAATCCCAGTCAGCAAACAGTTCAACACAATGCCACTCACACTGAAGTTAAGTTCAATGCTCATATGAATGAAGACAAGCTGTTTGTTGGTTCAGAACCTCAATTCATATGACACGGTTAGAGTCATAAATGCACATCATGAGACAGTCAAGTGTCAACATCAGAAATACAATTCTATTTGACCTTCATTATGAATGTCAAATATATTCTTCTTCAGAAATTTAATTACTTAAAAATAACAAAAGTTTTAAAGTATGTAAGTAGAAATTAAATTGTTACTGAGCTGTAAGAACCACTTACTGGATCTGAGAGGATTCCCTCAGATCCACATAAATGACTGACTGACCATTTTCTAAAGATGGTTTAGAACTGCAGGACATCATTATTAGAAATCACAATTCAGAAAATATTCTGAACTCACGGATAATATGGTGTGAACTACTACATTTACTATGTTGTCAAGCTGGAACATTCATATCCTCAGATATTCAAATTATTTCAGTAAGAGGAACAATGTAGCAATGCATTCTCAATACATGGCTTGGAGAATGTCATGCAAAAAATGGTCTGATGAAGAAAATACACCAGCCAGTGAGAATGCTTTAACAACTGATGTTTTTAATGTGGTTTAAATGTAATAAATGTAAAAACTGCATTGTCATTGCTTCTTCTTCCCATAACCCCCTGCCAGGACAGGGGGCTGGGAGAAGGACTGTGACCTCATATTTCCTGAAACCCTCTCCCATTGAATGTAAATCCCCTTACTCCTATTGGCACAAAGCCAGACTCCCCCCTTGTCCCTTATTGGTGAATTTGTATCCTTCCAAAGTCCATATAAACCTGTTCCCCTGATTAAACTTTCTCTTTGTTCCTGCCTTCGCTGGTGGTCCCTGTGTGTCCTTTCTAGGGGCTCTCAGAGACCACATGGTCAGGGTAAGCATTGAGCATATACTTCTCCTACGTTAATGGACTAATAATCCAAGACCAGGAGAAGTTCCATATTGTTGCAGATTTCCTTCAGCACACAGATCAGCGAGGCTACACAAGAAACAAACCCTCACAGAACAATTTTTTTTTCTGAGTGCCCGTTTCCATTTTGCAATGAAGACAAGTAATAAATCCCATTTATTTAAAATTTTGAGAAGGTTTTTAACAATACAGTCTTTCCTAGTGTCTCCAGCTGAACACTCTTCAGAGGAAGAGATTCTTTGACTACCAATTTTTTTTTACTGCTCACCAACAGCTGAGTTCTAACCTTTCCTTTATCAATACAATTTCTTATTTAAATAATTTTATTTCTGAACATTATTAATAGAGTAAGATATTCTGGTACAGATTTTTTATAGCAACAAAAGCAGTTACACTGCCTCATTATTAGTTACAGTGAGGCTAAAATATGCTGCTGTACCCAGCACATGAGGAGTTCTCCAGCAGAACAGGCTGATCTTGAGAACCAGCACACATCTCCTACATCACTGATTGACTGTTGCTAAGGAAGGAGGCAGAAATAGGGAATACTATCACAGAATGGGGCAGGTTGGAAGGAACCGTATAGGGTCATCTGATCCAACATCCCTGCTTAAAAAGGATCACCCTGTGGCGCATGGCACAGGATTTTGTTCAGATGGTTCTGGAATATCTCCAGTGAGGGAGACTCCACACCCTCTCTGGGTGATCTCTTCCAGTGCCTGGTCACTGCACAGGAAAGAAGTTCTTCCTTCTGTTCAGTTGGAACTTGCTGGGCATCAGTTTTTACCCATTGCCTCTTGTCTTATTGCTGGGCATCACTCCATCCTTTGACACCTCCCTTCAGGATACTGACAGACATTGATGAGGTCCCCCCTCAGTCATCTCTTCTCAAGGTTGAACAGGCCCAATTCTTTCAGCCTGTCCTCCTAAGAGAGATGCCCCAGTCCCCTAATATATGAACACCTGGTTTCTGAAGCATCTACCCAGAGTTTTCTACAGTTTACATAAATTGTTGTACCCTTAAATATTTGAGCCCAATGAACCCAGCTTCTTTTTTCTTTCCATACTGGTGAACAGAGGGACTCCCTTCCTGAGCTGGGTGTTTATATAGCGTTCTCCCACTACCAAACTAAAGCCTCTGTATAACCTCTGTGCAAAGGCATGTGGTAAAGGTGTTAAGGACACCAAATGAGAGAATAAATATAGTATTGATACAACTTGTCCAGAAAATTCATATATACTTAGAGTCCACAGTGGAATCACATATTTAAAAAAATAATATCCATCTATCATGGAAGCCGATTGCCACAGAAATACTTCATATGGACTAAGTCACATGTCTAAAATATTTGTTTCTTTAGCTTTATTCTTGACATATTTTCACAGCTGGCTAAAGATTCACTATTGCCTAGCAAAACATGTGTCATATCTTGGACAAGATAAGGTCTGCAGTGCTGTTCCTGCCAGGTCAGAGGAGGGAATAGAACATTCATATCCTCACTAGTGATACCATGGGACAACTTTGCAGCATGAAATAGTAGACAGTCATATAGAGAATTGTATTCAACCTGTCATGGCTCCAGAGAGGACACAGCAATGCTGCATCTAACCCAAAACAAAATCTTAGATGATGTCATGTTTATATGCAGCCTGCAAGATGTTTCACACTCATACTGTGTCCAAGCTAAATACAGATGAATTGTGTACAAATGGATGAGATCACAGATTCCAGAATGAGTGGATATGAACAGTTCCAGATTTATATTAAGTAAAATTCTCCTCAAATACTAGAATGTGTTGGATTTTCTTTCCATTTTAATTCAGATGGGTAAGTAAAGAATGAATATATAACGTGTAGCCTTTGACACAGGAGTGTTCCTGTAGTACATGTGTCTGTACAAGCTTTCTGTTACTCATGATTTGCAATCTACAAGTGGAAAAATGGGAAGAAAACAGAATTTACAGTACTATCTGCCAGATCTAGCAGTTGCAGGATCACTGATGGACACCAGCATGGATGTCTTTCCGCATAGTCTCACACTGTAGCTCAGTCTGAATTCTGAATTTGTCTGGACATGTCAACCTGTCAAAAAGTTTAACACAAAGGCTTTAGGTGAAACAAAGCCTACAGGACTATCTAAGGGAGAAATTATTTTGCTCACTATTATTTTCCCCAGCATTTCCTGCACTTTCCTCAAGTGACCAAAGGGCCAGGGAAATAACAAAATGACTCTTAAGGGTCTGTTAAGGGAAAAACAACTTTATCCCTGAGTTTGAGTGAGATCATAATCACAGTATTCTACTGCACTGGAAATGATATTTGACTCCTTGTGCAAAAAAAACCAAAAACAACAAACCAAACCAAACAAAAAAAACCCCAAAAAACCACACCAAAAAACAAATCAGTAATAGTTTTCAAATCTAACCATTTCTGCTGTCTCTTTTCCTACAGTAACTGCTCAGAAGAGCTTATATCATGCCCTTATGTACAGACAGTACAGGCTTATTTGTTTAATGATATTTTCACTACACTAATCAATGAATAAACTGAAAACAATATGGCTGTACAGTCAGCTTTACCCAAAAAAATTTAATTCCAGGCAAACTATATTCTACATCCTCCAACCATTATGGATCCCCAGCTTTTGTCAAGACCCTGTCTTTAAAATATTGCAAAAACTGTAGTGGAAGCATTGCTTTTCACAAAGTACCAGTAACAGCGAAAGTATTCTGGAGGCAAGCATGATTCTTTCAGTGTGAATCAGTGAATCTGCCACCACCTGGTTATCTTTAGGCAGATATTGCAATTCTTGCAACAGACCATTTCTAGTATACTTTACATTCTGTGGGTTTTTGACCCATGACAGAGAGAGAGAATGACATCATTTGGAGATTTAGGATCAATTAATTATGTTATGGGTGATACTTAAAAAAGTGTTTCAACTTTTTGCTGACATATTTACAATCCTGTTTCCTTTAGTTATTTCTTTGAGTCCTTTCCTAAATATTTTTTAAACCATGGATTATATTTACCATGCCACCTGATACCAACTGCAATCATATAAACATTTTAAAAGAAAATTTGTAGAGGAGGTTGGGCCTTGAGCCTCTTATGCATAACACACTGCCCAGAGAGCTGACAGGCTGACGAGGTCACTGTAACCTTGAGGAAGCCGAAAGGCAGTGAACAGTCTCACTGTCTTTCCAGCCAATCAGCATGCACTGCTGCCTCGTGGACAAAGCCTTCCAGCCTATGAAAAGTTGTTATTGTCCTCGTGTTTACCCCCAAAGGTTATAAAAACCTGTTTACCCCCCAATAAAGTGGAACGTTCCTGCTTTTAACCTTTGGAGTCAAGGCTCTATCTCTATGAGAACACACCTTGATATCTGGCGCCGAGCCCGTGGTACCGTCAGGGTGGGCTGGCGAGGGCACGAAGAACCCTCTTGCAACGCACCCCTTCCCCAACAAAAATTTGTGTTAAGCCTGAAACAGAACACCAGATATGAACACTCTTAAATATTTCCTTGGATCCCATTCCAATTACTGCATGCTATACTTACATTTTGCTGAGGTATACTTTCATCTCAGTTTAAAAAGGGGACAAAAGCAGCATATGTTCTTGCAAGACTTTCCATATTTTGTTGCAGCTGCTGTAGGAACCTTCTGATATAACAACTGATGTTACATTCTCCACAGAAAAGGATCTGCAGCCGCATAGACTGTATCTGAAATAGCATGCAGAAGGATATATCAGCTTGGCCATAAGCTCTTACTCAGATTACTAGAAGACCTCTGTGGAACATAGCTTACTCAGTCCTTTACACAAGGAAGCTGGGGAACTTTCCTGGTACCTCATCACTATCACACACAAGCCTGAGACTTTTTGCTCATTGTACATCCTGAAAGTGATGCAAATGCTAGAAGGGTAATCAAAACTTGCCACTGATCTTTTGAGAGAGCTGCCCCATAGGCACTAGCTCCAAATCTAACGCTTTTGCAGACATTTCAGATGTGCTCTGAAATGCACTAATTCACAGAAATCTTGAGTTGGAAGTGACCCACAAGGATTATCAAGTCCAGCTCTTACACAGGACAGCCCCAAGAACCACACCATGTTTCCAAAAATTGCTGCATGCATTTTGAGTTTTACTTTTTCTAAAGTGTAGATAGACAGTTCTAATGCAGGTTTGCACAACAGTCTTACTAACATAGGATGAGGAACAAATGGAATAAAAACCAAATCCTTACTGGTAAGCTTCAGTATGGCTGCTGTAAATCATCCCTATTTTTAAGGGCACTACTCTATATCCTACCAGAAGGACACCTACTCACCGGTTTATGAGACTGTGTTTAGCTAGAGACCAAGCTTTTTAATAATTCTTTCCTTTCTACCTTGCCACTGATCTCAGTTTAGCTACAAAATTGACTGCCAGAGTCGTGGAAAACTGCTTACTAAATAGGGTTGAAAAACAAAACTGTTCACAATTTAGGCATTTGAAGAGGTGATGAGAGACAAATACACATATGCCAGTAGAGGATACTGAACATTTTTCTTCCATGAATGTTGGAGGAGCTGGCATCATTCTCAACTGGCAGATCTATATACAAAATTCTGTGCAGTGTGTAACAAAATCCTAATTTGCAATCTGCCAAGTACTGAGTGAGAGACAAGCTTCAAATGTTTTTTCACATTGTTTCTAAATTTGTGCTTGATGGAATTCTGCTTCAAAGATAACATTTTGTGTAGTTCTCATTCCCTGCTGAAAGGGTTTCTGCATATCAAAGTGTGAAAATTCAGAACAATGACAGCTCTTTATGTTATGTTATAGCATTACATACCAATAGGATGCTCATTTAAAAATGGTGTGGTTTGTCAGCTGAGTGGAAGATACAATTGTACATGCAAGTTATATAAGGATTATGTCAGTTTTACAGTGTTTTCCACACCATTGATGGGACAATGAAGTATTAGGCCTCCAATTTTGGAAAGTTTTGTTTGTTCTTAGTTAAATAAAGGGTTCTAGATAAACAACTTTATAAATAAAACAGCTCTAAGTGTACCAACAGAATTAGTCCACTGTGCAGACAGTACTCTGTAACCTCTTTCACTCTCTCTTCAACAACTACTTTTCAGTCTTCAAGTTCATCACACAAAAACATGGAAACTGTGATGCAGACTAAGAGGGGTGGAGGGCAGAGGCTCTTGGAATGTGCTTGTATTTCTCATACTGTGGCCAGTTCCTAAGCCCATCAACACTTTCAGGGCAGCACCTAAAAAAGTTCCCTAGAGAGGTAGCTGGGACAATGCCCATGGATTGTGTGGAAGCTGATGATGGACACTGCCAGAGCACTGGGACTCTTACAGACCCTTCTGATGTTTCTAGGCTGACTAGTGTCCAATGGAAGTGCAACAGCTACTTCTACAGTGGAGTTTTTCAAAGACTACTGCTTGTGCAGCATTCAGTATCCACGTGGTGCATAAACTTAATTGTTGGGGGGCAGAGGGGATGGAACTAAATTCATTCCTTAAGTTATTTCTGAAAAAAAAAAAAAAAAAAAAAAGTGACAGGAACTTTAAATACAAACTGTAATTAGAAGGACAAGTAGCTTTGGACAGCTTCCCTTTTTGAAGTGCTGTCCCCAGAGAAGTTTACAGGGATTTTTTTCATTGGCTTCCCTACTACCAATGTTTGCCTTTTGTGTGAAATATAAAGTTATTTATATTCCAGGCATTTGGCTCTCTGAACATGTCTGAAAATGTTTAAAGCTTGAACTACAATGTTAAATCTGCCCTGGTGAAACGTGGCTATATCAGTGAAAACTGGGCAGACTTGATTCAATTAGCAAATACCAGAGTTAAAAAAAAAAAAAAAATCTTTCCACTTCTGTATTCTGGGTTCAAATGCCTTACATTAGAAGTAGTGAAAACAAAATCTATGCAATGCTGATCTTCCTTTCATTTTAAATGGTATCATTTTTTACCTTTTCAGCAAAAGTTCTATGAGTGTTCTGGATATACAATACTCTTATTCAGAAAATATAAATTTATATACATAGAGAGGGACAAGTGGATGGATTCTAACATTGCTCTACTCTTCACAAGTAGCTTCTCACCTATGCAGAGTCAGTTTTTAGAGCAGAATTTTGAACACTTCAGTACAATCTGTATAGACCTTAATACTGTTTTAGTTTGAAGAGAAAAAGAACCTTTTAAATCTATGACTGAATGAAAATGGTATCGCTGCAAACAAGGCTGTATTATCAACAAGAAGGTCAAGTACAGTAACCATTAAGCACAGGAAATAAACAGAAACTACTTAGTAAAATGCAGGCACAGAGTTCCCTAGCTACTAGCTCAGTTCAAGGCAAATATTTTTAGAACAACTGACCTCACACTTCTTGGTCATGGATGATTCAGGGATGCCACACCAAATATACAAATGTGGACAGTAGTGTAGTCTGAAATATTATTATTAAATAAAATGGAAAGTCATTATTTGGTCAGGAAATGCAATGAAAATCTAAATATTTTTTGCTTCAGAATGAGAAAGGTCAAAAGGAATAGTGTCTTACAGTGGTGTGTAACGTTAACTTCTTGGTAGGATAAAGAAAGAGCTGGTCAAGATTTCACTACTAATAAATCAGGTCCTGTCTTTTTTGGCAGCTATCAAACTTGATTTTGCTATATTTTAATACTACTGGTGAGATCTAGAAACTGGTAGTCACAGAGGACTGTGTCACAGGAATAATCAGATGAGAGAGAGCAGAAATATGAGATACAGAAATCTCCAGACTCTTTATGTTGCCCCTTTTAAAAGGGGTGAAATCAGGAGTAAATCAGGGATAAACACTTCCTCTTAATGAAAACCATATACATATTTGTTATCAGGCAGGAGAAAATTCAGTGCTTAAATGTTATGTTTCATTAAAATGTTAGTTTAAAAACATTATAACTGAATGGAAAAACACTTCCTATCTTTTCATGCACTATCCAGAAAAGTGTAACAAAATCCATTTTGATGCATTTGGCCAGCAGAAGAATCTGCAGAGTCTCAAGCCACAGTAACTGAATATGGGGGGGATGAGGTGTCCTCAGACCTCCTAATCCCACAAAATGCAACCAAAATGGTCAAATCCGCATGGTTATTCAGTAATCTGATAATCTAGAACCATCATCTGTACTAATACAAACTGTCTTAGTTTGAGGGAAAAACCAAAATGTTTACCAAAAAGCAGAGGAGAGGATTCCTCCCCAATAATCACATCACTCATTAAATTTAAGACAAAGAACTTTAATTAGAAAATTAATATAAGAAGGATAACTGTTCTTAACTAATATATATATATATATATATGTGTGTGTGTGTGTGTGTAGATATAGATACAACTGTAAACAGACCAGATCAAACTACTCCCCCAGCACCAAATGTAAAAAACAAAAGAGAACAACCCCCAAATGGTAGATCCCTCCTGGTGTAGTGATATTTATGGACAGTGTCAGTGTCACACCTCGGCTGGCTGTGAGGTGAATTCTCAGTCTTTTCCCAGAGAGGCAGAGACAAAGGGTGAACACTCACGTGGTACAGGATGGAGTCTTTTTCATGGAGGAAAAAGCAGGCGCTCACTCTCTCTCTCTCTCTCTCTCTCTCTCCCCCTCTCTCTCTCTCTCTCTCTCTCCTCTCTCTCTCCTTGTCCTTTGTTCAAAAAGAGGAAGGAAAAGCTGGGAGTGGAGGAATGGTGATAATTCCCAGGAATCTTCTTGCAGTCTAATTTGGTCCCCAGGAAGGAAGGGTCTGCAGCATGTCCCGAAGCAGCCGTGACTCTCCTCTCTCTCTCTCTCTGAAGCTCAGGGCGTCCAGAGATGGAGGGGGGAAAAGCAAGGAGCAGAGCCAGAAAAAGGGCTTTCACCAGCAAGCAGTGGCTCTTTTTCTGCAGCTGCCCAAAGAAAACCCAAAAAGGTCAAGCCAGCACACAGGGAAAACGGAAAAAACCTCTCCTCACCCCGGGTGCTGGGGTTCTGTTTCTCACCTTCACCCCACCATTCCGCTGGAATCTGCAAGTCATCAGCCATCTTTTGTCCTCAGTCCTGGCACTCCAAGCCCAACCTTTGTGTTGGTAGGGTGAGAAAAATTCTCTGAGGGACTCCTCCCAACACCATCTTCCTGGGTTTGAACTTTTAACATAGTCAGTGATAAACCTGATATGTATTGCAACTGCTTCAGTTTTCCATTCTTTAAATGTTTGTCTAGTTAGAAAAAATATACAAAAGAAGTTATACCTGGTTATAGATGGGGCTTCTATAGTGATTCAACTACTAGATTTTTAAAGAACAATCTTAATGACTTAATTCTCCAATAAAGACTGAAATTGACCAAATGAATAATGTGAAAAATTGCAGTTATTTGATTCAAAAGTAGTGAAGGCTGCATGTGTTAGTATTAAATATGTTACCTCTATATTTGAGGGGAGTTATAATGAAACAGGCACATATTTCATTATTGCTAAAAGAAAGTTCTCATGATTCTGGTGGGTAACTGTCCTCCAAAATTTAGCTCAGAATCAGTATTCAGAAGTGTAACCAGAGTACATCCTCCTCAGCAAATCAAGGACTGTGCTATTTTTTTGCTTAATTTAAAATTTCCAAATGAAACACAAGTAATTTTAGTATAGGTTACAATTAAACATTTGCAATAAACACAGCCACGTTACTAGAGATATCCATATATCAGAATACAACTTGATCATGAGGTCACTACCAATGAAACCTGAATTCAGGCATAAGAATATAACTGGAAATCTGTTTAAACTCAGAAATGCTGATTGATATGTTTAAACAAAAAATATTGCAAATTCTTAGGGAAAAAAAAGATTTTACATGGTGGCAGCATTTTTTGTCTGGAAAATCAGTCTAAACAAGGTCCTATTCACAAGCTAGAACACATTCAGTAACAAAACAAGGTATTTGTAAGTTTTCTATACAAGTTATGTGGCCTGATGTTTCATTCTGCACAATTGTATTAGTTTAGGGGAAAACCAGCATCTAGACCACAGAAGGGGCTCCTCCTCAAAAACAACTACACCTTTTAAATGTAAAAGACTTTAATTAGAAAATGTATACAAATGAATAACAGTTCTTAATTTTTATATATATATATATATATGTTCCTCATTGGCTCGATTTTGGGGCATCTGCGCATCTATGTGGCGGACTCTCATGATCAGCTTCGCTACTCAGGTGGCAATGTCTTGCCATATATCAGCAGCCCAGATTGGTTTCCGTCTGCGTTTCCAATTGGCTTTCTTCCATCGGTCTAACATCCCCACAGTGCATTGGCTACCATCCAAGTCAGTATAAAGGTAAAGCCTTGGCCACTTCTCTCGTTCAGCAATGTCCAGGGCCAACTGGATGGCTTTGAGCTCTGAAAATTGACTCTACTCACCTTCTCCTTCAGTAGCTTCTGCAACTTGCATTGTGGGGCTCCGTACATGCTGCTTTCTATTTTTGGTTTGTCCCTACAATGCGACAGGAACCATCAGTGAAAAAGGCGTAGCATATTTCCTCTTTTGGTAATTGGTTGTATGGTGGAGCTTCCTCCACATGTGTCACCTGCTCTTCTTCCTCTTCATCTGCTAGATAAAAGTTCTCACCTTCGGGCCAGTTCATGATGATTTCCAGGATTCCACGGCAATTTAGTTTCCCAGTACTGGTGTGCTGTGTGATCAAAGCAATCCACTAGCTCCAGGTAGCATCAGTAGCATGATGTGTGGAAGTGGCGTATCCTGCAAACATCCACCACAGCACTGGTAGTCAGGGTGCCAGGAGGAGCTGTGCTTCGGTGCCAATCACCTCTAAGGTGGCATGAACTCCTTCATAAGTGGCTAGGATCTCTTTCTCTGTCAGAGTGTATTTGGCTTTGGATACTCTCCAGCCTCAGCTCCAGAATCCAAGTGGTCGACCTTCAGTCTCACCAGGCACTTTCTGCCACAGGTTCCAGGACAGACCATTATTCCTGGCTGCAGAGTAGAGGACATTCTGCATGCCTATAGCATGAGCGATCTCCTGCTTGATCTGGTCAAAGGCTTGCTGTTGTTCAGGGCCCCAGTGGAAATCATTCTTCTTATGGGTTACCAAGTAGAGAGGGCTTACAATGTGGCTGTACTCTGGGATATACATTCTCCAGAAACCTATGGCACCCAGGAAGGCTTGTGTTTCCTTCTTGCTGGTCAGTGGAGACATTGCTGTGATCTTGTTGATGACTTCTGTTGGAATCTGATGACATCTGCCCTGCTACTTCGCTCCCAGGAACTGGATCAATTCAAGCAGGTCCCTTAACCTTACTCAGTTTGATGGCAAAACTGGCTCCCAGGAGGATCTGGATGATTTTCTTTCCTTTCTCAAAAACCTCTTTTGCTGTGTCCCCTCATATGATGATGTCATCAATGTACTGCAGATGTTCTGGAGCCTTGCCTTTCTCTAATGCTGCTTGGATCAGTCCATACAGATGGTAGGACTGTGTTTCCACCCCTGGGGCAGTCGGTTCCAGTTGTACTGCACACCCCTCCAGGTGAAGGCAAACTGCAGCCAACATTCTGTTGCCAGAGTGATGGAGAAGAATGCATTCACAATGTCAGTGGTGGCATACCACTTTGCTGCCTTGGACTCCAGTTCACACTGGAGCTTCAACAAGTGCGGCACAGTGGCACTCAGTAGTGGGGTAACTTCATTCAAACCATAATAGTCCACAGTCAATCTCCATTCTCTATCAGACTTACGCACAGGCAAAATGGGGCTGTTGAAGGGTGAGTGGGTCTTGCTGACCACCCCTTGAGTCCCCAGTTTGTGGATCACCTTATGGATGGGGATCACAGTGTCACAGCTCATTCAGTATTGCAAAAGATGCACTTTTGTGGTGGCAATCGGCACCTGCTGCTCCTCATCTGTCAGCAGTCCAACAGCAGAATGACTGTCGGAGAGACTTGACAATGAATTCAATTGTTCAATCTCTTCTGTCTCTACAGCAGTTATTCCAAAAGCTCATCCATGTCCTTTTGTGTCCTTAAAATACCCATTCCTGTGGTAGTCAATACCCAGGATACATGGGGCAGCTGGACGAGTCACAATGGAGTGTTTCTGTCAATCTCTCCCGGTCAAGGTCACTTCAGCTTCCAGCACAGTCAACTTTTGAGATCCCCTTGTCACCACAGAAATAGAAGTAGTTTCTGAGCCCACATGTCCTGATGGCATTAATGTGCATTGAGCGCCGGTATCAACAAAAGCTTTATATTTTTGTGTGTCTGATGTGTTAGGCCATTGAATCCATACAGTCCAATAGACATGGTTGTCCTGTGCCTCTACTTTGCTAGAGGCAGGGCCCCTCTAATACTGGTCTTGGTTGTAGAGATCAGAGCTTTTCTCGATGAATACATTTGAGAGGTACCCTCTAGTGGGTCAGATCTTTTCCCATGGGAAACTGGTACTACACTTACTCTCAGCAATCTTCTTCCACTCTCCTTCAATTCTTGTATTCGGGCTGCTAGGACACAGGTAGGTTTCCCATCCCACCGTCCCATGTCTTCTCCATGTTTGGCCAGGAAATACCATATATTCGTGAGGTCCGTCCACTTTCTCTAGCTGGAGGTCATCTGGCTCTGATCTCAGACACTCTGATTTGCACTGATGCCATGTGAAAACTTTCCTTAATCTCCTCTCTAAATTTCCTCTGCTCATCTTTTACCTTTGTAGTTAGTGTCTTAAGACTCTCAACCAATGTCTCTACAGTAATGATACCAAAGGGTTTTTGATTTTTTCATTTTTATAGATTTTAGAAGTACTTGTAACTGTAGTAAAATGTAGATTTAGTGTGCTAGTATTTCTAACACCTTAAGTTCAATGTTTATATATGCCAACCTTACCAGTAGCTCAAGTTCTCAGAGATGTGTACAGTAATTATTGGGTAGACCCTATTATAAAAGCCATGGAAACTAGAGCTCGAGAGGTGCACGTGGATGTCATCATGTATTCCTGTGGTCCCTGGGCCTGATATTAAATGACCTTCACTTATTATCTTATCCTATACTAACTTGGTTCAGAGTCCTGCTTTGTTGGGGTCTCTCATGGCATCAGTAGAGATATGGGCCTGTAGTGCGTCCTGGACCATTCCTTCATATATCCAGAGTTTACTTGTTACAGAGCCCACTGTCTCTCAGTTCCCTTGCCTATACATGGATGCCAGGAAATTGGTGCATTCAGGTGGCCCCTGGCATGAAAGGCTCCACCACATCTGTGATATGAACCTGACCTTGTCTGGGTCATTACTGGGTTGCCCATCCCTTCCAAAAAAAGCACTTCTAACAGTGCCATTTCCCTCTGATGTAGGATTCCTTCTTCCATGGTCTTCCAAGTTGTCTTATTGTGATGTTCCTGCAAGATGTCTCTATAAACTTCTCTCTTACACTCATTAGAACCTGCGCCCAAAGTGAAAGGGGTTTTAATTCCCTCACAAACACCTGTTCGATACCCACATCCTGGGCCACAGACCCCAAATACCAGGCTTCGCCACCATCAAGTTGTAAAGTTTCATCCATAAGGTCCCACACTTGGATCAACCAAGTCAGGATGCACTTGCCCAGGTGTTGAGCAACGTCTTTGCGCAAACCACAGAGGCTGTTGAATGACAACAACTCAGTAATGACCTCTGGCTCTGAGTCTGCTGCTGTGAAGGTGCCACTACCCCCCCATTGTCCTCTGGACAAACTGATTTGGTCTTCTATTTCCTTTTCTCAATAGGGGCAACTTCCATTAGCTTGGACTGTTCTCTTGGTTTAGCCACATCCCGCACCACTGTGATGACTTTTCCTTTTCCCCCTGCACTGGGGTGGGCTTCTGAATGCATTCTCGAAAAACCCTGGCCCTAGCTTCAAACATACGACAGGCCATAATGACACAAACTTGCAGAAAACCCACAAAGAGCAAAATAACTCTGGCATCTAGAGAGAATGTAAGCTTCCCAAAAGCTGTTGTAGCAAACCTGAAAGGGAAATGGGTGAAGGATTGGGAGAAAATACACCTCTGTGTTCATCCCCAGGGATCAGTACCATTATCACTAAGCCCCTAGAGGCAACAACTTAGGTTAGGGCAGGAATACAACCTTGAGAACACAATCCAAATGAGATCCACAGATGCTGAATTCATAACACCATAATCCAAAGTAAGAACTTGATAATTATTACAAAATAATAATAATCCATGAACTGGAGACTCAAGGGGTGATCAGCAAGACCCACTCACCCTTCAACAGCTCCATTTTGCCTGTGCGTAAGTCTGACAGAGTTTTACTCATTGATGTGTTCAGGAGACTTAAACCTGCTGCGCCTTTTGGCATGAATTTGTACCAAAAAATAGAAAATATATTTTACGATATGGTCCTGATGGACTTTAAACTCAATACACACTTGGTGACGCAAGAACTGTTTTCCTTCTTTGCTTGAGCCACACGTTGGGCACCAAGAAATGTTTCACTTTAGGGGAAAACCCAAGTGTCTAGACTAGTCCTCAATAACCACTACACCCCTTTAAATTTAAAATACTTTAATTAGAAAACATATAGAAAAGGATAACAGATCTTAATTTATATATATATATCTATATATATATCTGCATATAACTAAACCAAACCAGAAAAAGACCACAACACCATAATCAAACCCCTTAATACGAAGTAGTCTCTGCCATCTTTCAGTGCAATTATATTTATGGACAGCAGGTGGCGATGTTGCGCCTTGGCTGGTCGCTCAAAACTGGGTGGGTCGGAAACTTTATTTCATGACGGGGATTGTAGGCTCTCTCCTGTCTTTTGCTCAAAGAAAAGCAGTGCTAGGCATGGCGAGGGATAGCTTTTCGCAACTCCTCTGCAACTGAAGTCGTCCTCAGAAATATCTGCAGCTAATCAAAAGGTAGCGATGACTCCCCCAAGCAGCCGCCAAAGAGAAGAAACGGTCCAGCACCAGGAAGAAACCTCTCTCTCCCTCTCTCTCGGTCTAGACAGCACTGGTCACCCGGAGTTGGTGAGGGGGGCTCAAACCCAAAAAAGGGACTTCCAAGTGCCTCCACCAGTCCAGCAAAGGAACAGGGCTCTCCTCCACACTGCAGCCAGGGCAGCCGAAGAAATAGTCGAAGAAATGTCCCTCGACCCTGGGGAAAAGGAAAGCCTTTCTCCACCCCTACCCCACTCCACCTCTCCCAGCAATCAAGTTGGAATGCCCACCAATTAAGCCCTCTGTTGTTGGCTAGCTCCAAGTGTTGGCACTGGGGGCAGGGCTACAGCTCCCAAAACCGTATTGCTGGTAAGGGAAGAAAAAACTCTACAAAAAATTCCAAACCTATAACAACAATTTACATAGTTTTGGGGAAAAAAATGGTTATGGAAAGTTTCAAGGATGGTTTCTGAGGTTTTGTACAATTGCTAGTATGAGTCTGTTGTCCAAAATGTTAAATCAGAGAAGTTGTGTTACAGATAATTCACATCTTCAGAGAAAACATAGCATGGGCCAAAGTCATGCTTGGCGTAACTCCAATAAATTTAATGGAGCTACATGAGGGATTGATTTTTGTTACTCTTGGATAAAACTATTCAGTTACATTACATTTTAGCTCAAAAAATAATAAATGGAGAAGGGTAACATTATGGCTTGGTGCCTTGGAGCCCTCAGGCCTGATTCCTCAAGGACATCATGAGCTCCTCTGCAAGATTTGTTCATAGATATTAAACGAATGGACTTCAACCTACTCCCCTGAAAATGACAGTGCAGTGGAACTCTCCACTCTATGTTCCTGTTCCCTCAGTGATGACCAGCTTGAGACACTGATCCCCAGTATGGGGAGGAGTTCCAAAACATATCTGCTTCTTTTGGGAAGGGGCATGCAGTTACTGCAGGAAGTGTTAGAACAGCCGAATGAGACACACAGATTCCGAGTGCTGTTTGCTGTAGGGTACGGAGATCACCCATCATTAGCTTGCACAGTGTTAGATATAAACAAATGAGAAACTTCAGCTTTTCACCAGAGCAAACACTTTGAAAATGGGTCATGAAAAGTAATTATCTTTTAGCACTAATGACGTTTTCCTGCTGCAGCCATACTTTCAGAAACCCACCCAGTGGGATTAATCACTTCTTAGATGGCTCTTTCCAGGTGAAAGGTTCCAGGCTGTGTGGAAAAACAATTTTAAGACACTCTACATAAAGTGGTTGCCCTGATTGACACTGGCTAGTTAAGGCCCAACATCACATGACCAACAGGGGTTGGCACCTGAAGAACCAAGTCCAGGGAAGTTTCTTTCTAAATCTCGTCAGGTGGTAATTACCCTGTGTTCAGAGATGTGAAGATTTTAATCTGCCATAATTCCTTCATTCCCCTCCTCAGCCTCCACCTAAGGGTAGCAGATGTTCAAATGACATGCTTCAATAATAAAAATTTAAAAAATTATTCTTCTTTCTCTCTTTTTAATCTTCCATGTAGTCACTGAAAGGACAAGGAAAAATTATTGCATTTATGTATCTGATAAAAAATAGGAGATAAGGAGGGGTTTTGATAAAGCAAAACTCACTGCAGCCTTTGATCAGTCTGTGGCTGGACAAATCCAAAACATTTACAGCAGTCTTCAGCGTGTCAGACGTCCTCGCTCTAGTGGAGCAGGGACTTTTAATCTTTGGGGTTTTTTTCTCACCATTCACAAGCCCACCCAGGCAGCATGTAATTCATCCAGACAGGAAATATTCCATTGTGTGGGCCAGATTACTTGGAAATTACTTGTACCTGAGTTCAAAGCTTCTGGCAGAGATCTATGGTACATTCTAGTCTGCAGTCATTCTTGCCTCAGACTTCTGTATTCCATGCAAATAAGCTGCTAGAGCAAATCTTAGGAAAGTTCAGTGGCTTCAAACTATCTTGGATTTAAAAGTTTCATCTGGGATTTATGAAAAGAAAACAGAGAATAAATCTTTTACGGGGAGAAACCCTGCACAAAAAAGCTACAGTTCATGCAATTGCCAACCCAGAAGAGAAAGTTTATTTTCCCCCTAGGCTGTAAAATGATTTGAAGTCCAGTATCTTAACTTACCCCATAATTATGTGTATATAATATTACACCACTTTCCTGGCAATCTTCTTCCTGATTTATTCAGAATTATAGAGTGTGGCAGTTCAGCACAGGTGGAGGAAATAAAATAAACACCACCTTCCATGCAGTTTCTCTGTCTTGCTATTAATGTATGCAATGAAGGCATCTGTGAGAAATCTACATCGTACCTGGCTACAAAGAGGAAATTATTTTCCCATTGCATAAAAATATTTGAGATCACTCTCATCTGATAATATTTTCCATCATGGTCATAAAAAAGATCCCTTGGAAGGGAATGCAACAGAAAGGTAAGTATAGTAAAAGATAAAAATCTTCTGCATCCCTCAGTGACTCAAGGAACGGATGGACAACCCAAAGCTTGTGGGATTACATCAAGTTGCTTGCACAATTCTCTGGGAAACAGCAAAGGCAAGACTCTCAAAGGTTGTTACTGTTCCTAGGTTTTTAGTGGTTTTCTGCATCATTAAACATATCACAAAGCACTTAGACAATACTCTCAGTCACTTGATGGGATTCTTGTGGCTGTCCAGCATAGGCCCACAAGCTGGACTTTGAAGATCCATGTGGGTCTCTTACAAATCAGGATTTCCTGTGGTTCTATATATTCAGATGTAATATTTTGAACCCAACAGACTGAGAAAAATTTTACAGTCTTTTGGCAGGCTCATTTGTTAACAAAAAAGACAGCATCATCTGCACCAAAGTTGTTTTCCTCTTATTAATTTCCTGAGCTATCTAGTTTATAGACATATCTTCAGCAACCTGAGTTTATGTACCCCACAGAAGTGTTCTAAAGACTTCCTTTTCTTCCTTCTAGGTGATTTTGAGCATTTTTTTAACAACTCCTAAAATGTCTGTAGAAAACCACTGATACACTTTGCAAGATAATCCACAGCATGGACTAACCCTTCTGTAGGGATCATTAAAGTTTCATGAGTTCACATTAGAGATCACCATCAGACAAAAGATTAGTACCAGCAAATGGTGGACAATTGCAGAGGACAAATATAGAGCTCCTCCCTGTATCCCTGTTTCCAATTTCCAGCTTTATTTGGCAAAACAGTTTGAAAGGAGCTGAGGTCACGCTGAAATTGGAGGCCCCATGATTAAACCACAGGGACAAAAAATGCTTCTTCACTTGTTTTTGGGCTGGTATACAGTAAGTAAACACCCAACATTAAGAAGGGCAGCTGATAGAAGGGGAAGCTGCTGCACACATGATGAAAGTCTTTGAGTGTCATGCAAACTTTTCAGGGCAGAAACAGTATCCTCTCTGAAAAGTTATTATAGGCTCACCAGAAAGGAATGTCTGTCTAGGGAGAGACAGATAAATGTCTAGGTTCAGACAGATGAGATGGTGTCATAATGGTTTGTGTAAATAATCAAAACTATTGCAAACAAGCACAGTTGTGCTCCTGTGGAAAAGCAAGCAAAAACTCTATTGGCATTATTATTGGAACCAATATAAAAATAGGAGAGTTCCAGTTGAAATGTGGGCACATTGTACTCTAAACATTAAGGAAGAAGCTACCTGTTTCTCAGAGGATTGTGATTCAAAGCTATAAGACAGATTATGCAGAGGGAGGTAGAACAGTAGCAGATGGAGTGAGTTAACTGGCTTCACACTCCAAATCAGTGCTGGATTTGGAAACTGATTACTCTCAAGTACAAAAGTAATGCCAAGGCACTCTACTACACTGCCTTTCTTACTGATACTGAAAGTTGAATAGGAGATAAATACCGTGCTGGCACTTATTGTAGTTACTGACAATTGTTTTACTATCAACTGGTGACAATAAAATTCACTGTGCTTCAGGAACTGAACTCGAGTTTACGTTTCACCTGAATTCTCTCAAAAAATCACCCCTTGCAAGATGGATGCCATGGGGCATGCTGGGAGTTGGAGTTTATGCAAAAGCCATGAAAACCATGCATGCCCAGGAGATGGACTTTAAACCCATAGGCTAGGTTACTACACATCTATGCCTATGTAACTGCCCCCTTCCCTGGATATAAAAGGTGCATGTGCATTTCAATAAATGATTCACTTACCTGTCTCTCTAAAGGTATGGGCCTGTTTGTCTCAACTCACATAAGAATATGAAATCAACAAAACTTGGGCATCTAAATACCTCAAAGTCTGGAAAACAAAATCACCATTTCCACCTTTAAGAGAGAGTTTTAAAGTCTTCATAAGAATCTGCTGTCTTCGAAAGCACTTCTTAATCAACTACCTGACAATTTTAATTAGACAAAAACACTTGGAAAATTACAAGACTTTTTCCTATTGGAATGTTTAGGAATGGCTTCAAACCAAAAGAGAGTGGGTTTAGATTGGGTATTATTTTGAAGAAATTCCTTACTGTGAGCCTGGTGAGGCACTTGCACAGGTTGCCTAGAGAAGCTGTGGCTGCCCCATTCCTGGAAGTGTTCAAGGCTAGGTTAGATGGGACTTGGAGCAACCTGGTCTGGTGGAAGATGTCCCTGTCCATGGCAGAGGGATTGGTCCTTTCCAGCCCAAATCATTCCATGATTCTGTGAATGACTCAGAGGACTTGGATGCAAAAATATGGACCAAACAAGATGTTTGAGAAACAGAGGGCTGTGGGATCTGTCATTTAGAAATTATTCAATTTACTGTGGGGAAATAAAAAGCACAAACATCCTTTCCTCTGTTTCTTGAAAAACAAAAAAAAAAAGGAATGAGGATCCGTAATTTAGTTAATTAAAGTTTTCAAAACAGCTGACCAGCATTTTCTAGAAACACATTCAGAAACCAAAATTGCTCTGACTAGCAAAAAGTTCTTCATGGGAAATTACAGTAAATACAGTAATAAATGTTAGTTACCAGACGAGACCATATAGTTCTTGAAGAAAAAACCAGTGGAAAAATATCTCATATTAACAACTCCTAGATGCATAAGATGTCAAACACCAGCAGATTTTCAATACTCTGCTTTCTAAGTCATAGTTTCTACATCAGAATTCTTTATCCTGATTTTGGAAGATTACCTTCTATTTTTATTCACCGGTCTATTCTCACTCACTTGTGGTAGCTGTGACAAAAAGTGAAACTTTTGACACAATCCTTTTTTCTAGTAGATTTGAACTTGTGCCTATTTAGTCATAGTGATTGTTTAGATAAAACTAGGTAGAAAGAAGCAGTTCATGATCTCTTTCAACATTAGATCTCACGTTTAGGACAGAACAGAACAATGCCTCCTGTTATATTCCACAGGCTTTCTCACAGACTGTGTATTATCTTTTCCCCTTAACCTTCTCTGCTTCCAATCTTGACACAGTTTGGATTCTTTTCCATTACAAATTTGATGAAAAAAGAAAAAAAGTGTTTCATTCAAATAATAAAACTGAATTGCATTATGGTCACACTTCTAAGTCTATTCTCTGCATAGATCTATCCATTCTGCATTCCTGTTACAAACAGGAGGAACACTGTCGCAGAACTGTGGCACAAGTAGACCAGTGAACTATGCTCCTCTGCCACTTGTAAAGCTCTTAAGTGCTCTTGAGATAGAAAAGGACAAACCATTTGAGAAATAAGCATATCGCAGGAGTCAGATGAGAGATGAACAGATAAGAGAAAAACCCCAGCAATATTTCTTTTTCAAAGATTTTCTCTAAGGAACTAGATGGGGTCTTGAGGATCTGTACTGAGATTCTACCTCATCTGGCAACCTCTGATGTGCTTTTGGTAAGTAAATATAAACTCTGAGTTTCTGCCATGTGATCTGTAAAAGGGGAATTCTAACACTGATGGCCACTATTTTCTGTTAAAAAATAAATTAGCAAAAATCCGAACCTGTTATTTAGGATCAGTCCAAACGGTGCTCCCATAAATCTCACAACAAAAGCTGAAAGCACAGTCACTTGTGAGGAAAATGAAAGTTAAGCAGAAGGGAAGCAATTTCTCAAGGTCACAAAGATAGCAACAGGTAGAGCTAGTTTGTGAGCTTGGTCACCATTGGCCAACCCTGATGGTTTCAAGGGAAGGAAATGAGGTTGCACATCCACATAGCATAGCTGCCTGTGATACATGGGAAGGAGACTCCATTTTACCTCCAGGAGCTGTTATTGCAAAGTTTCTCCATAGTGGACTCTTACTCTCTTTGACATGAGCAAGGATTTGAAGTCACAGTCTTGACCTCAGAGTATGGGTCTAAATACATATTACTCAAATCCCAAGAAAAGGTCAGAGACTCTTACTTACAGGTGTTGTTACAAACAAGGTGCTTCATCTGTTCAGTGTTTAAACTAAAAGAAAAAATTCCATTTGGCTAAAATTTTGCTGAATATTATCAAGGGATTATAAACATTCCACTTTACAATGATATGCCCAGCTGCTACTTGTTAATTATAAACTTGGGTTTAGTGTTTGTTTTGAAAACTATGATATGAATGAATTTTCCCATCGCAAAAAGTTTTGCTGTCAGTTGTCACACATTAACTTTTATTCCAAATTTGTATAGCTAGTAAAGTAAATATGAATCTCATATATGCTTACATAAAAGTCTGATGAGAATGTAAAGTTTTTCCTATTGGGGGAAAAGATCAGTCAATCTTAGTGTAAATGAGGAAGGCCACAGTGTCAATTGGCTAATGAGTAGTAGAAACAAAAATTAAATTTAAGAACACCTTGTATTGACCTCATTTTCAATCCAAAATACATGAGAAATTGCAAAAGTACACAAAAAAGTCCACTTGCTACAGTGTTGGTTAAAACCAGTTCATTTTGATGTAACCATTTCATTCCTCTAATAAGCTAAGTTATACTTTTTATTTTATTACACACTAAAGACATCTGAATTTACGGTAAAAAATCTACCTTAGTATTCCTTTTTGCATTCAGTTCCTTCTTTGATTCATTTTTGCTGACAAGAAGACTAATGGGAAGGAGAGAAACAAATACAAATGTGTTGTGGGTTTAGCCAGGTAGGCCTAAAATTTAGGTTTTAAAGTTCAGACAAGGCCTGGAATTGTCAGCTGACTTGAGGTGGGCTGGGCTAGCTAACAGCTGACTTCTTCTAGCCAGTAGTGTTGTATTCCATACCCTATTATGACATCATCTCAGAAAGGGTAAGGGCCGGTGTGTGGGAGGTGTTAAGTCAGTTCCACCATGGCCGAGGTACAAGCTGGACGTGGTGCAGCTCTTGCTCTTGCTGCAGCTACTTGCATTTTGTTTGAGTTCAGGGAAGTAGAAACTTTTTGTTGTTATCCTTTGCTTCTTGTTGGGTATCTTTTGGGGTGCTTATAGATCAAAAGTAATAGAATCTGTTTTGATGGGAGGTAAAAATTGTTGTTATACCTAACTTGTGTAAGTGTGTGTTATATTGTAATTTTCTCTTAATTTTCTCTTTTCTGTATAAATATATATAGTTAGTTTAAGCATAAACCTAGTTTGGAGGGTTTTTTTCCTCTCCCTCTTCTTCCCTTTTCACTCTGTCTTGGACAGTTGGCGTTTTGCCAGCTCAACCCAAGACAAAATGGTCTTTAAAAGCGACTGTTCTGATTATGGATGTGCTTGTGACTAAGGCACTTGACTGAAACTCAGTTTCTTGTTCAATTCTTGGCTCTGCTACATACCTCTTGCATGAAATTGTATAGGTCACAGAATCTACCTCAGTTTCTTCATCTGAGAAATGGAGGTAATCTTTATTTTGCTGTAATTTTGTCAGGATAGCTTCACTTACAGTTGAAGGCATCACATGTACCTAGATGAAAAGCAGTATCCCTAATCTCACCACTGTGGGGAACGTGCCTATTCTCTATAATGTTTATGTTAAGTTTTTCAGAAGTCGTTCTCAAATCCCTTTAAGTTTTGTGCTGATTATGGACACCCCATCTAATATGGAAACTGATACAAACTGTTTTATGACTTTTAATCAGACAGTAGACAGTAACAACATATAGCAATAAGCTAAGAATCAGAATTCTTCTGGCAAATATTTGAAATAAACCTGCATTGAGAAAATACACCCATTTGCAACCAGATGGCAAACAAAAACAAGCAGTGAGTATTACCTCAGCAAAACCATTCCTGTCTTCAGCAGCAGTCCAGCTGTGTTGCATAGAGCTGCAGGAGATCTCAGGGCTGAACTCCAGCTCTGGGATTATTGATGCTGTCCTATCCTGGGAAATATACTCCTGATAGGAAAACGTTTCTCTACATCTAACAGATCTCTTCAGTCTTTTGAAAGGTCATAGTATACTCAATGTCAGCCACTCAGGCCCACTTCATATGCAGTGCTAAACAGGTTCAGGGACTCTCACTGTGCTCTCAGAAATGAACACAGTTTCAGAAAAATTAAAATTCAGTGATAGCAAACAAATGAAGTCATGAGATTGAATCAGTTCTAAATTAATACCCTATAATTAATTAGTTCTAATTAATACCCTTTGCCTATAATTTTATAGGCAAAGTTCCTATGAATGTCAGATTCTTCTGCCTAAATAAGGTCTCCCAATGCACCTCCTTTTAAGTACAGTAGGCCTTTCAGATTTGAAACTGCTTATGCCAAAATTCTCATAATTTCACTTTTAATTTTATGTAGGTACATCAAAATACATTTGCATAAATATCTTTCTGTTTTCATCTTGTATTGAGAAATATTTCAAAGCTGCATATACATATCCTGGCTTTCATTTGTTTAACCACATTGCACATTTTAGTCCAGGACACCTGCAAGTTAATAGCTGCCTAGAGAGCCAATTCTTAGGCTGATTGGAATTTCATTTAAGACAGCAATCCAAGTGCCCTGGCCTTCTCCTGCCTCTGAAACACATGCTGAGCTTGAAAAACAACCCTGTAAACGGGCTGAAAAGAAATGGTAGAATGCTCATTCCTCCACCCCCTCCTCAGTGCTCTACTTCATGGTGTTGTGGTAAAGAGCAGTCGGGCAGTCTGGGAAATTCCTCTGAAAAAGCTAACATGAACCTCATAGTAAACCCTAACACTGGTCTTTACCAGGCAAGGCCATTGAGGACTGCACTGGTGGGTGTGAGCCAATTCCCAGAGCCCTAATTTTTTGCAAGGACTAGTGCAGCTTACTCCTGAGATTTGGCAACAAGAGGACCTGTAAGCATTAGAAATACTTGGTGTCTTTTTTTTTTTTGTATTAAAGGACTTAAGTATGGCAAGTGACATCTGATATCCGTCATGTAGATAGGAGAATATCCAGTCATTTTCAATTATTTCACCTGGCCTAGCACTGCCACATTTCTGTCAACAATATTATGAAACACAAGAAGCTCTATTAAAAATCTTCTCAGGCATCAGATGGATGACCTTCACTGTTGGCAGGAAGTTCTCAAAAATTCACAAATCTTAACTGAAAATGCACTGTTCAGTTTTTGTTTAAACTGCCAATTATACAAAATTAATTTTCTCTTCCTTTTTGAGAAGTACTTAAATATTCTTATGATTTAAGAAATTCAATCATTGAAATGTTTCAATAATCTCCTTTCCTGAAGATACAGTGTTTTGGTTTAAAACCTTGACAAAATGCCAAGTATAAACAGAACCAATAAAGCTCCCTCCCCTTGTTGAGAAAAGGGAGAAAAAAAAAACCTAAAATTTAAAACAGTTTTATATATCTATACAGAGAAAATTAAAAGAAAACTACAATATAACACACACTTACACAAGTTAGATACAAAAAATAATTCCTTCATCTCCCCACCCAAGAGAAAACTGAACCTTCCAAACACAAATTTCACTATTCTGGCTACAAAATCACCCCAAGAACCCTTCCCAAGAAACACCCAGCAAGGAAAAGGGAGAGAATAACAATAAAATATTTACTTCCCTGAACTAAACCAAAATGCAACATAGTGGTAGCAGCAGCAAGGCCCAGCACAGCAGAACAGCAGCAGTGTCCTGTCTCTACCTCAGCCATGATGGCAATTGAGCTAAGCACCTCCCTACACTGTATTTATACTGAGATGATGTCAGAATATGATATGGAATACCACTGGCCAGTAGAAGTCAGCTGTCAGCTGGCCTGACCGAGCTTGAGTCAGCTGATAATCTGAGGCCTGCTCTTAAATCAAAGCCAAAATTTAGGCCTAACTAAACCCAGGACATACAGAAAAGACTGTGTAGTCTGCAATATTGCTTTTATACAGTGAGCCCCAAATCTAAATATCTGTCCCAGTACTCCAGGACTTTTGAACAGTTTACCTTTCAAAAGCATGAAATTCAGCTAAACTGTTCACTTTCAGTTTCCCATAATACTGGCTATTATTTCTTCTAGCAGGTCAAAAATCACATCAGACCAGTTGTTTGGCCAATTTTTTACTCTCATTTTTAAGCTTTCTACATCGGTTAAGCCTGCTTATGACTCAGTTCTCAGCTTTGAAGCAACAAAAATTCTAGACAAAATATAGAAAAGCAAATGCCAGATACATTGTTAGGTGTCCCCTTTCTTAGTGAAGAAGGTGATTATATTCTTGTGGAGTTTTTAGATAGATAAAGAAAAAAGATAGATCTTCTGGTAGACATTAAATTTCTTCAGGATTAATTTTTTCCTGCATTAGGGTAATGACTACCTTTCCTTTTTTTCCTTTCAGATCTAATCAGAAATAATGTATTTTATTTAAAAAACAATTCAAATAAAACAATTTTATTAGATAACGCAGCTTTGACTTTTCTCTACATGACTGTTAAATTTTGCTCCAATACAATGCTTTGGCTTCTGAAAGCATTTAACAGAGTATCCCATAAACTTTATCTTTTCTTAAGATTATCTACTTTTGGAAGCTCATTTTTGAGCTTATTTTAAAATAGAGTTGAATAGTATAGTGCTGACAGGTAATACATTTTATGTACAAACATGTTTTATGGATTGTTTGTTAGAGAGGGCTGCAAAATATGATTATAAAAATAACTAAACAGAACATTGTAGATTACTACCTTGACATTAGTATGTAAGCATTTTCTCCCATAATTCTAATACACATATTGCAGAAAAAAATTAAAGATGACCCATAAAGATAACAAAATAAAAATTTTTCTGGTAGATGGGAGAACTGTTGTGTGTGGGAAAGAAGCACAAGAGAAAAGTAGATCTTTTTCTCTTAAGTAATTATAATTATTTTTTTCTTTTGTTGTAGATTTGGGATGTTAAAGGAAAAATTCTCACCCTGCCACTAATTCCCTATGCCATTAGTTAACAAAAGAAGTAGTCAACTGCTACCAACTCCTGATTGATCATTTTGGGTGGGGGGCAGACTGGGGGAAGGTGTGGCAGGGAACAGGTTTACACTGTGTCTTTTGATTTTGGGGACATCCACAGCTCTGGCTGAACGGTGTGTGCTGCTGTGGGAGAGAAGCGATTCTCCTTTTCATTGCTGCTGCTGTTGAGTAAGCTGGGGGTTTTTTCTTGCCACTGCTATTCTCCTGGTTCAGCATTGCGGCCCTCATCGCCGCCCCAGCTTCACCATCGCCTGCAGCATCATGGCCGCCCACCCTGCCATGGCAGCGACCAGAAAAAGAGAGAGAGAGAGAGAGGAGTCACGGCGGCTTTTGGGACACACTGCAGACCTTTGCTTCCTGGGAACTATCACTATCCCTCCACTCCCAGCTTTTCCTTCTTTGTTTAGGACAAAGAACAAGGAGAGAGAGAGAGTTCATGTGAGTGCTCACCCCTTGTCTCTGCTTCGCTGGGAAAAGACTGAGAATTCACCTCGCAGCCAGCTGAGGTGTGACACTGACACTGTCCATAAATATAACTGCACCAGGAGGAATCTACCGTTTGGGGGTTGTTCTCTTTTGTTTTTACTTTTGGTGCTGGGGGAGTAGTTTGCTCTGGTCTGTTTACAGTTATATCTATATCTACATATATATGTATAGATATAGTAGTTAAGAACAGTTATCCTTCTTACATCCATTTTCTAACTCAAGTTCCTTTTTTTCTTAAATTAATAAGAAGTCATGTGATTATTGTGGAGGAATTCTCTCCTCTTGTTTTTGGAAAACATTTTGGTATTTCCCTCAAACTAAGACATTCTTAATTGATGTTACTTTTTGCTTAGGAAAAAACCCAAACACTGACCTAAAGGTTTAGATTATATAATTTATAGAAAAGTACCTTATTTAGCATTTCAGAGCAGAATAGTGTCTAAATCTATTGCCATGAAAATAAAAAAACAAATAAAAAGATTTTGTAAATAAACACTATTACTACAAAAGCTTTACAGTGTATGTTTTTTTCCAGGACACATTTCATGTGCATTAAATCCACAGACAAAACCAAGGGGAGAACATAAACAAACCTAGTGGGAAGTGCTTCTGGCAGCAGATGAGCGCAGACTGCCATTCATAGGCTCACTGGTTAGGGACATTTTGTTTTTACAACCATTTTATTTATTTTTCCTCCTTAGCAAGCTATATCAACAGTTATTAGGGGACTTCAAAACTTCATAGGAAATGGTAATCACAAGCCTTTTACCAATTCGACCATGAGGGTTGTAGCTCATCCAAGTTTCTAGAAGATGAAGAATGATCTGACGCTGTAGAAGGTTTGCCATAGGTGCTCTGGGAATAAGAAGGTGACATGACATCTACCATAATGTGTAAAGTCTCTAAATTGCCAAAAAGATCTGCTTCAAAAAATGTAGAAACCTGCATACTTCTATAAAGGACAAGTCATGGAAAACCAATTTTACTACGAAGAATTCCAATTAATTTGTTTAGCAAGTGATCTGAATATGGCCTTAGACCTGTGGCAAAATTTAAACTAAAACAAACATTCCATATTGTCACAGAATATCTCCCTTTAATTCCCAAGAAAGATGAAGTAAAATATATCCACCACACTTGCAATAAAAAATATTCTGATAGCCAAGTTGCACTGAAGTACAGTAAAACACTTCAAAAACACAATAAACCTACTTTCCCCAACAGCATACTTGGACAGGCATGGGGACTAAAAATCAGGAACTTAAAAGATTTTTTTTTCCTTTTTCTAATTTTAAGTGCACTAAAATGTTATTTTCCTAAACAAAACAAAACAAAAAATGTTAAATTGACCCTTAATATCTAATTGCTCTAAATTCTGTCAGAACTAGTATTCGAATTACCAGCTTTCCAAAAAAAGTACAGAATAGGATTTTAAAGTTAGCCTGGAGCTAAAAGGAGACTTACATGGCACTGAATATCCACACATCTTTCTGATGAGTTTTATTGCATAATAAATCTTAAAACAGTTTGTATATGTACTGTAATAGCAATATGACTCAGGCAGCATTAACCAAGTGTTATGGTAACCTCGTTGTAAAGTACAAACCCAGCCAAACATTTCTACCACTGTACTTCACTCCTTACAATGTTTCTTTTAATAGGAAGGATTTTAGGATGTCCTGTGCATTTGCTTTCCTTATAAAATTGTCAAATCTCCAAGTGTACGTACATACCTAGAATTCTTTACTGTATTTTCTACCGTGTGCCAGTAGTTGATATAATTTCTGCTTTGTTTGGACATCTGGGCTTTGCCCAGCTCCAGGAGTTCAGAGGTACAATCTAGGCCAACACTTCACTCTTCATAAAGAAATACAGAACACAAGAAAACAGGATGTATCTACAAACATCCATGTCCCTTCCCATGAGAGATAAGCCTATTAAGTTAAAAGTTTCCTACTCCTTTGCTTCAGTGTCTTGTAACAGAGTTATGATTTTCAGTGACTCAGGGATATAATACCATGTTTTAACACAGCAAGTAGCTCAGCACCACATAGCTGCTCATCCCAGTGGGATGAGGGAGAGGATTGGGGGAAAAAAGTGAAATGAGTGGGTTGAGATTAAATACAGTCTAAAAGCATAGAAACTGGTTATTAAAAAAACCCCAAACCAATAATGATAAAAAGAATCAGAATATGCAAGATAACTGTAGCTACTGAAAGAGCAAAGAGACCAAAACCCCTAGTTTTGTGACATTTCTAATTCTGCTTTGCAAAACATTGATTGCATAGCAAGGCTGCTTAACTCGTGAAACAGCATGAAGTGATGGAGTTGCTTTTTTCTGGTATGTACTGTCTTGGAATTATAGAGACCAGTGTACCATGTATTACAAGTCATAAATTAAAGTAAGCTAGACACTTCAATAGGATGAAATGGTAAAGATCCAAAATTTTGTAGAGTTAAAGCCAAGATTTTACAAGTGTGACAGGTCATGTCACCGAACAAAGAAAAGGCAGAAGTCCAACAGTGATGAAGATGCTTCAAGACCACCCAAGAATAAAGTCAAGAGACCACTACCCAAATTTCAAGCCAAAAGGAAAGCTCCACCCAAGATTTTGTCCAGTCATAATATGGAAATTGGAATATGTTAGCTATGAACTCAAGACCGTATAAGTGGCTCATTTTACACAAACAAACCAGACAAGTTTTTGCCCAGTATGAACTGGCTTGCCTCCAACATTTTCAATAAATACCTTTGCTGCTAAAAAGATAAAAAGCTTCTTAGCAGTTATTTATTTTGAAGCATTTTTCGCTATCACTACTAAGAGCACTCCAGCATCTCAGGGCTATGCACTCAACAAGGTTTTAAACCGTTACCACATTTGCTCTATTCTATGGAACTGTATCATATGACAAATTCTTCAGATAACATTGTGTTATTTGGTAAAGATATGAAAATTCAGGATTTATCAATCAAAACAGATCTAGATTTGCTATCTAGATTCGCTGTCTAGATTCGACTGACTCTGCAAAACTTCATTGCTATAAGTAATGTTGGGGGATGTACCTTGAAAGTCAACCTGCCTTTCAGAAATTAATATTAATATTAAGCCACCAAATATACAGAGTATGATATACCTATTTAGGGAGCCAATTACACACACAGCAGAAAACAGAAGATGGACCCATACATTTTCTTTTCACTGCATCCTACATTAATACTTCTCACAGAGCATTGTACATCACGTACTTGGATGAGGAAAAAAAAGGTTGAGACAGTAACAGTTCCCTGTTGGGTTTCAAAATTGCATTGTAGACCCACAGATGTGGGCTTTTTACTACTGTGGAAAGAAAAATCATGTATGTTAGGCATCTAAGAGGTAAAAGTCTAAGGAAATGTCTCAAAATGTTCTTGTTAGACTACTAGAAAAGGAGTGTCTCTTTTTCTGATCCTGTTGAAAACCCACTTGCAGGTAATTTACACATGATCTGAAAAGAAGCAAGAAGAAATATGCATATTAAACTTTCCATGACCTGGGCCCCAGAACTACTCCATGTCGGAAACAGTCAGTTGAGGAGCTAACATACCAGACAAGGCTAAACCTGAGGAATGCAGATGGTCAGCAGGAGAAAACAGCTTTGGAAAGTTTACTGTCTTGGTGCACACAATAACAGATGCCTACCTTTTTCTAACCTGAACTTCCCAGTTTAAAAGTACTTTGGGATATGTCGTTGATACTGAACTCTTACTGTCACACATACCAATTTGTATCCTTTCTAGTTGAAGACCATGCTTTGCTCCACATTGAAAAATTACTTGTGCTTAGATACATGCAAATAATACTCCTGATGCAGTATTTTAGTGCTAAATCTCTTTCTATAGAGAGCTTCTACCGTGGCCAGATTTTGTAGGCACAACACCACAATGTAGACCTCTTCAGGAGACAAAGCTTCTTCAATAGCTGAGCTGATACTGCAGAAAAAAATTGTCAATGCCTCTAAAAGCCTCTCTGTCCTCTGAAGAAAAAGGCCTGCCAGCATTCACTGAAGAATAGCATAGCCCAGTGTGTGCAGGACTACAATATCTCTTCTGGGCAAACAAACCCCGTTGCATGTGTCATTATTCTCCCTATGAGAGAAAGATAAAAAAATTATTAAATTGCATTGCGTAATACATTCCTGGAGGGCAAAACACATGCCATAGTGTTATGGATACTTCAGCAGACTGTTCTTCGAGAGCCTTAGCAAGGATGCTTTGTTTTACTGTTACACGTTGTCATCCAAGACCAGAACCAGTCAGCAGCTACATAAAGCAATGGGCAGTGTTCTGTACTGTTATGCTTTGTTTGCCTTGCACATGCAACCATTTAAAGGATTGACCCTCAACACAGAGGAGATAAATAAATTATCCAAAACTGTTAAATGACAACCTTCTTTAGCAAACCACCTGGTTTCCTAGCAAGAAAAAAGACTAATCAGAGATTGAGTTTGCATAGCAGGTGCTTACAAATCTATTTTTGAAAAGTAGAATCAGAATACATGTCTCATCTTTCACTTACTTTGTTAGCCATTTTTTTTAATTTACAGTATAATACAACCATATTTCTTTTCCAAAACCCCAAACACTTCAAATATGTAGGTTATTGTTATACACAGATAAAATAGAAATGTAATAAATAATATTCTGCCATTGTTCCTCTGTAGAAAAAAAGAAAAAACATCCCATCATGAAGAGCTATGTCAGCCAATATTCTTGCTGAAACAACTCTGCCAGAAAACTCTCACAAACAAACATCCAGCCAAACACATCCTGCAGAGCCTACCTGCCATATCATCAATTTGGCCAAAGAGTTCTTACAAACATCCTGCCTGCTACCAGATTGTTTCTCACAAAATATCTGGCCAGCACCAAAAAAGTTTCCTGCTATTATGAAGCCTACAAGCTATATGCAAAAATACCATGTGTAAGCTTTTTTGGATGCTATAAAAACTCAAAAAAGACACCTTGGAAATTAGGTAGGGTGTGTGGAGAAAGGAGAGAGAGAACCAGTTACCACATCCAAGAATCTCTCTCCCACCTCCCACCTCACCTCTCCCTCTCATCCTCTTTCTTTGCCAAACAAGTTGCCTGCCATCAGAGACTGGGGCTCTGCCTGCCTAAAGAAAACTGAGATCTGCCATGCTACATGTGAGTTCTTTCTCTGCTAAATCAAGACTTGGCCCTGATTAGCTTGGGGTAGCCTGTGAAACAGCTTCATGTGAGCGACAGATCCACATGGCCTGACTGCAGTCCAGAGAACGGAGACCAGCTGTGTTGCACACATGAGTGGTGAGGGACCAGGCATCACATCTGCATTTCAAAGACTGCATTCCAGACCCCTTCCTGGAGCCACAGAGATATAATGAATATAACAGGTAATTGTTTTTGAGTTTGAATTTTGTTTGGGAAAATAGTCGAACCTAGGTTCTTTCTGCAGTTATTAAGCAGATTGCAACAGTTATTTATGAGCATAAGAAACATGTCAGGATTGTGTGCCTGCAATAGACAGAACACAAAAATAGCAATAATCCACAGTTTAAAAAAAAAATTTCTTTTGCAGCCTTTTCCATTTTAAATCTACAAAATTATTGTATCAGTGACTACAGGAGTGTGAATTCAATGCAGCACTTTAACTGAGATGGTGTGAAGTTACAGCAGCAGCATATTGGGACTGTCAGTAAACCCAGACCTTAGTATTCTGTGTTCTCTGAGCAACACACATCACTTTTCATAGAGCCAAATAAATCTTCCACAATACTGAAGTCCACACACACTCCTATTTTAAGCACTTCAATAATAATTTGGCTTAGACTTTTCTTTGTTCCCAATAAACAGGACTAAATAGGACTTTCAACCTCTCTAAGTGGCTGATCACCACATATAATAAAAAATAATTCTATTTACTGAAGTTCTGACCTCACACATTCTCCAAAAAACAGTCAATGGGAAGCAAAAATAAACGCAGAATCTGGAATCTACTTGCCACTTAATATTACACTAGCATTAGAAATTGTAAAACAATTGTAAAAACTCAGGAACCTTGCAGCTCCCTAATTGTGCAGCAGAATTCTGCCTTTCTAAGGAAATGTTCATGGACAGCACATAAAACCCTAGAACTGACTCTGAAATCACTTACTGATGCAGCCCACAGACCTCCAAACCCAGTTTGTTTACAACAGCCAGGCAGGGAACACTAACAATAAAGTAGCTGATTTTGAAGTATGCTTTCCAACTTTGTGTTCTCAAGGAAGATACTGGTGACCAAGAGGACAATCATAGATTAGTCCTCAGATGGGACATCAAAAGGAAAGATTTTTCTAAAAAAAGATGGAGAAAGACTGTTTACAAGATCCTGTAGTGACAGGATAAGGAGGAATGGCTTCAAACTGAAAGTAAGTAGGTTTAGATTGGATATTAGGAATAAATTTTTCCCTGTGAGTGTGGTGAGGCACTGGAAAAGGTTGCCCAGAGAAGCTGTGGCTGTTCCATATGTGGAAGTGTTCAAGGTGAGTTTGGACGGGGCTCTGAGCAGCCTGGTCTAGCAGAAGATATCCCTGCCATGGCAGGGGGGCTAGGACAAGATCATAGAATCATAGAATCATAGAATCAATTGGGTTGGAAAAGACCTCTGAGATCATCAAGTCCAACCCTTGGTCCAACTCCAGTCCCTTTACTAGATCATGGCACTCAGTGCCATGTCCAATCTCAGTTTAAAAACCTCAAGGTTTTATATGGTCAAGGGTTTATATGGACTTTGGAGAGATTCAAACTCACCAATAAGGGACAAGGGGGGAGTCTGGCTTTGGGCCAGTAGGAGTAAGGGGATTTACATTCAGTGGGAGAGGGTTTCCAGTAATGTGATGTCACAATCTTCCCCCAGCCCCCTGAGCTTACAGGGGTATTCTGGGAAGAAGAATCAATGACCTTCTGTGCATTTAAACAACATTAAAAACATCAGTTGTTAAAGCATTATCAGTGGCTTGTTGATTCTCTTCAGAAACCCATTTCTGGCAGGAATTTCTCCATGCCATATATTGTGAATCCATCCTGACATAACAGAATTAGCCAAATTAACTTGAAATTGCACTTTTCTTTCCCTAATTTTTTTTCTGCATGACCTAGCTCTCTTCGTAAATTCTTCATAAGTAGCCAGCCCTTTTTTCCACAGTCTGTAAACTTCCTTTTTATCCCTGATTTCCTTCAGAATCTCCCCATTTAACCAAGCTGGCCGTCTTCCCCTCTGGCTGGCCTTTTGGCACACTGGTATAGCCTCTTCCTGTGCACTCAAAATTTCCTGCTTAAAACATGTCCATCCCTCCTGGACCCCCTTGTTTTTAAGGGTTGTTTCCCAGGGTATACTCTGAATTAGTCTTTTGAATAGGCCAAAATCTGCCCTCTGGAATTCCAGTGTAGAGGATTAAATGATGGCTCTCCTTGCATCTCTGAGTATTGAAAATTCTATTATTTGATGGTCTCTGTGCCCCAGGTGGCCTCCAACCACTACATCACCCACCAGCCCCTCTCTGTTTGTAAACAGTAGGTCTAGTAGGGCCTTACCCCTGGTAGGCTCTTTTACCAGTTGATGAAGGAAATTATCCTTTATACACTCCAAGAACCTCCTAGATGATCTTTAAGATCCTTTCCAATCCAAGCCATTCTATTATTCTAGGATCTTATGATTGTAAAGCAAGCAAAGAAAGGAAAAGGATGCCCATCTGAACTGAATTCAGGGAAAACATACTTACTGTACGTTCTCACAAAGAGCAACAGTTTCACAGCAATCTGCCTGCATGCCAGTGCACCTAATTTTTTGCACAATAGCCCTCTCAAGAAAACAAGAAAATTATATGGGTAAGTAAAATCAGGTACATTTTTCAGGCTATCACTGAAGAATTACAGTTCAATTAAAAATATTTTTAAAGATTTAGTGGTCTGCTGCTCAACACATAATCATTAGCATGGAGAAGGCAAATCCAGTTTAGCTGATAGAAACTATAGAAAGAAGCAGTTTGGGCCCAGTACTAGTTGTCAATTCTGTTATAATATACAATTATTTAGTTTACTAAGGTCAAACACAGCATCATTCAGCCACCAGCCACAAAAATCTAGGAAGACTGGGGTAGCACTGACATAGCAGTACAGCATGGAGTATTGTAAATGAGGGAGGAAGAGAAGAGAGACAATTACTATGATGAATCCCATGAAGCAACCCTGTGAAGATTTATTACTGGTGCATACATTGTATTCCACACCCCATTGAGACCCTGGGGTAGAACAGGTCTTTGCCTTCTTTTTTGGCCAGGCAAGGGTGCAGGATGGAGACATGTAGAAACATGCCACTGAAACTTCCTGCCTATGAAGGGCAACACGACCACAGTGCCTTGTGACTCTACTCAGACTTGAAATGGAGTCCCTTTAGACTGGCACAGGTCAGGACCTCTCTAAGCAGGAGGTGTTTAAGGGCGGCTGCCCTCCTGCAGCACAGGGTGGCTCTGCATTTCCCACTCCATTTGCCCTGTGTTAATGAATTTGCTCCAAGAAGGACAGAGAATGCACATGAGTCTTCTTTTGTTCAAATACTGTCACCTTAGAAAGATTCGGAATGGAAGACTCTGTGTCCCTGAGAAACTGTGCAGCCCTGGCCTTGCTGCCCTCCATAAGCCCAAAGACATGTCATGGGCATGAACCATGGAGGCAGCTTGAATTGTCCAGTGTATTAGTTATTATTTAGCATTGTAGGAAAAGTTTTGCCTTTATGAACATGAAGAAAAAGTTGATAAACAGGACTGGAACTGAGCCTATCTGGGCTTGCAGATTCTCCAAAATGAGAAAACTCTGAACTGCTGGTGGTGCTGCTCACCTTATTTTGCAATCTAGTTTGAACCAGTGTGTCCAGACACAGAGACAGTAGCCTGGGCCTGACAAGACAGCAGAGGGTTTCCCCTCACTAAAATAAATAAATTGCCCATTCAAATCAACTTGTAATCTGAAGTTTTTCAACTGATAATTGTTAGAATCTGGGCAACATATTCTTATTTGGACCGAGCTGACAGGCACACTCCAACTTGGGAATTGACAACTGCTTTAGTTCAACTAAAAAAACCTGTCAACTCATCTACTTTTAAAAATGAACATTCTTTTATGTATGTGTGTGTGTGTGTGTATATATATATATGTGTATATATATTTATATGTAATACTGATTTCAACTCAGGTTAGCCTAGCTAAAATGTTCTCAGAAATGATTTTGTGAAGAAATTTTTGATTTCATGAAACAATGAGAGCTCACTGCAAGTCACACATAGAATCCTTAAACATTGTAATATAACTTTGGCTCTTATAATTTTAATAACATGTTTTAAATTTCTGTGCATAATCACTCCATGGAGCTGAGAGCTCACAGAGTTGTAAAATTGATAAGCAAGATACCTGAGAGAAAAACTACAGTCAAGCACCAATCCTCTGCTATATACACAGCCTGTTCTCGTGGATGCAGCTGGACCACAGTGTGGTCAGTGAAGTTTCACCTGATTATTCCAGGTATGAGCTGAATATGCACAGAGAAAGTAAATTCTTATTATTGGCTTTTTTGTCCCACTTCACACAAGATTCTCTTTAGTTCTAGAAAGAAAATATTGTTTCTTCTCTCCCTGAGTCCCAGTGCCCTCACATTTCTTACACAGCTTCTGCATGCTTATTAGACCATTGTGCATCAATTCCTGTCTAAGCTCTCACCACAAGGCCAAACATCACATAGAAGTACAGTATCTGTACAAAGGAGAAAATTAAAATGCACATGTGCGTGGTATGGTTCCCAGCACAGATACCAATGCATTTCAAGTAACTTACATACATAATCTATACTTCATTTATGAAAGATAATGAGAGTGATCTGATATAATATGTCATTCAGAGAGTTTTAAGTGACATTGTATTCATATCTGGCTGCTGGTTTAAAGAAAAGAAAATAAGCAAAGTCTGTTGAGTGGCTGGGTGTCCAATACTTTCACACTTTAGAAACACTTTAGAAAGATTTGAGCCTTTCAGGCTGAGATAAATATATGTATATATTATGGATACACACATATACATATATATATATGCATATGCATATATACGTATAAAACATATCAGAACTGATTATACCTGATGTGTTAAAGTATTCCCGTAAATGATGATTCCATTTAAACATTTAAACCAAGGAATAATGCAATTTTCAAACAAGCTTATATATTTTTCTATACTTTTCTATGATGAAAAACACAGCTTCAAAACAAAGGCAAGAGCTCCCTCTAGACAACAGCTTGGGAACTTTTGCCAGCCAGCATTTTAGGTGAACTTTGAAAACAGATTAAAGTCAACGGATGTGGGAAGCACACAAAGACAATTGCCACTTTTCTGACAAACCTTGGAATCTGCATCTGGGACTTAAGTTTCAAAAGAATCAATAGTTTGGAGGAAGAAAAACAATTGAGACCTTTAGCATTTTGAAGTGATTTTTTTGTATTACAGAGTTATATGGGTCTTCTCCCAAAACTAATAGGTCCTGACTCCTTTTCACTCAGATTTCAGCCAGAATTAGATCCACTGAGGTCCCTCTCTAGAACTTTCTCTCTGCTTAGCATTGAAATGTTCAGGTTGAAAAACAGTAATCAGTTTGGGGGTGATAAGTACTGTATTGCAAGAAGCTTAGAGATCAACAGGAATTAGAATATTTACAAGTCACAGAATGTGGCCTTCAAGAGGAAAATGAAAGAAACTAGTGCTATTTTTTCAAAAGAGATAGACTGAGAAGAAACAGAACACCTGGGGCAGCATTTTTGGAGCAACCTAAGTTTTTTACATTTTAGTTTATAGACTTCTAACTATGCCAGAAATTGCTTAGATAAAGCTACTTCTGCCTCAGTGAAAGGGAATGGTTTGCACAAAAGCTTTTGGTGTCTCATCCTTCAGGACTATATTGTATTGTATGCTATGCACACCACTTGGTGTCCATATTTCTATCACAACATGACATCCTTTTTGAGCATAAGCTAAAGATTTCCTACAGTTTCTAGATTCTTTCTGTAGAAATACTACTTGGCCACAAAAGCATCAGACAACTTACTCATTGCTCCTTTCTCTCCATAGAATGGCGTATTTCATTCTAATGAATAATGGGCTTTTCTTCTCCAGGCCATTGCCTGAATTGTTAAGGGTCATTTTGAGCTCTCTTTATGTGATCCAATGTGCTTACAATTGTCCTGTTAGACTTGTCCTCTTCCTCTTATTCAATGCCTTCACTATTCTCCACAAAAATAGGATTGTAGATGTTAGCTACTGTGCCTGTAAATTCTCAAGAAAAAGACTATAAGGCTCAAATTTAAATTAGCAGATCTGTGTTCTCTTACCTTTTCTTCCCTATTTGATATCAAAACCTTGTTCTGTAGCAGTGATAGTAACTTTATAATCCTCCTGATTCCATTTTTGCTAAAAATATGAAGTATGTCAAGCAATTAAAGATGCTTAATGATTTAATTTATAATCAATACCAAGCTACTCCTTTTTTGGAGTGGGGGAAGTATTTCTTATGACTGTTATCTGCCCAGAAATACCATTTTTTCCATGTGATATTCCTTATTGCAATTTGGTTTGTACTACTACGAAAATTCCAGTGAAATCTTCAGTGCTGACACATTTTATGGGTAAACAGCAGTTTCCAGAAACCAGAAGATAAATACTAGTATCAAATTACAAGATGGTTTGAGGGAATTCCAGATAATAATTAAAGCACCCATCAACAATATTTTCACATAGTGATTTACATGTCTACATCAATGCTGAGTGAATCAGAGTGATTTAAAGAAAATTATGTCTCCAGAAAAATTAGTTTATTTCTGATCACTGAAAAGATTCAGCTTTTTTTCAATTAAGCTGCTTGTACACTATATATCTATTAATCTGGCTCAATTATATGTAAAATGAAAGTACTGCTCTTTCTAGCAAAAAGCAAACTCTAGAATAAGGCTGAGATTTCTGTTCATGAGCAGGAATAAATCTTCATTCTGTCAAATTATGTTCTAAATATTGGAATTAAAATGGATTAATACTGCTGCCAAAAATTTTTGCCTACTACAGCAATGACTGCAAACATTTTTCCATGTTTATGGCCTTATTTTACAGGAAAATGTTTTTGGTAACACACACCACACACCACACCACCCCCCCCCCCCCCCCCCCCAATGTACCTATAGGGGAAGAGTTATAGCTGTAGAGGGAATTTTTGACCCTGTTTATGACCCCCAGAAGAGCCAGCTTGCAAAACACTTCACTGGGAAAGTTCACTGCAAGCACTTAAATGAGGAAGTAAAAATAAATTGTTCAAGTGATTGTTCATATTACTTTAGGATATGGTTTTCCAGCCAAAGTACAGAAAGCTGGCCATCTACATCTTGCACATAAACAAACTGTACACAGAGACTAAGCCCTTTTGCTGGTGAAAAAACCTTTATTTGCTTAGCCAATAGAAAGGATTGGCAAAACATCTCAAGCACAAGGATATCATTCTGGTTATTAGACAGCAGGAGTGTACTGACATGCAAGCCAGCAATTACAATACAAAATATTCATATGTCTGCCAAAGAATGATGTCAGTTCCAGGCTTTGGTGTTTGGTACACATCAAAATACCCTTGCTACTAGAAACAGAGGCATGTATGTGTGAGCTGTATATGAATCTCCAAATGTAATAGGGCCACACACTTTGAAAGTGAATAATTTAATGGTCAGCATCAGAGCATACATTCATGTGCAGTAAGATTTTATTTTAAATGTTAAACACAGATTAAAGCTTGACCTTTTTATTTACTTTTACACACTTGGAAAAGATTAATAAACATTTAGTTTTCCATTTTATGAAAAACAAAGTAATTTCTTTAAGTAAGAAGCTTGAAACATATTATGTAGAATGGGTAATACTTCTAAAAATATAGCTTCACTAATTGAATACATCTTTCTTGTTATGTACAGAGTTTAGGGGCCAGGGGAATTCCCTCAGTATAAATAACGTGAGAAGATTAAAATCTTTAAAAATATAAGGAATCATCAAGACATTGTTTCTGGAGGATTGCCAAGAAACTACACTAAATTCAAACTGGGATTTTAGAAATGTATTTTTCCTCTTCCCAAACAGGGCCACAGTTCTCATTTGTTCTTGACTAAATATTCTGAGTAAGGCTGGCTCTAAACAGTCATAACATTATGGCTCCTGAATTGATGTCAGAGTTTAATACCCAGAAGTTTCCCAAATATGGTTTTGATACCATAGGCCCAAACTAAGGCACATTTTAATCTTTGAAATCTTTCTGAATGTTTAAATGGAATCTTAACCAGGCCTGAAAAGCATATTCAAGTAGTCTTTTATGGGTAATCAGGTGATTTCATCTGCCTTGATTGAGAGATAACAGAATAGGGAGGTAGGAATCAGTTCCTTTGAGAGACAATGGGATGTAGACATAAGACAAACAGTAATCCAAAATGCAGCAACGTAGTGAAAAGTCATGAGATCCTCAGTAACTTCCTTTTCCTCCCACACATCCAGGAGCTGAGAAAATATTGAAGGAAAGATGAGAGAATTCACATTCATTTCTCTTGAGTTTGGAGCCAAGCCTTGGAATTGGCTTTGCCTATCTGCCCCTTGTCTCCCTCCTCCCAGTGGAAAAAAGTTCTGTGACACACTCCTCTGAAAAACTGGTGAGCATGAATCATTGTGCTGATGAATAACTCCCTTAAGCAGACATCTTTAAATTGTTGCCAGCTTTGTAATTCTCTTTTTGTCATGCCTCCAACAATTTCTGTACCTGTGAGAGAGAAGGAAACACAAGAGTCAGTATTTAGCTGGGAAAGACAGCCCCTTTCTGCATGGCTTATGCAGCAGTTTAGTATCCCAACCAGGTATCTCTATTATAAGAGCACTCTCCTCCAAGAAATGAAACAGGTTGTCCCCCAGTCTGGCACAGATCAGCTTTCATAGAAGTTAAGCTCACAAACAAGTGCTATGGGAAAGAATATGTTCTACCTTCCTTCTCCTGTCCTGGTTGTGTTTATATCCCTTGTTAAAACATTACATCTAACATTGTAGTCACCTCCTGCTTGGGTTGTAAGTCCTGTTAAATAAAAAAGTGGTTTTCAAACACAGAATAATGACTTTCAAACACAGGATATTGACACAAACTGTAAAAATGGAACTCTCCCTTTTTAGAAGCTCTCAACTGAGCATCTTTTTCCTGAAAGACTTTGTAGGCAATTACACTGTGGAGCTAAGTATGAAAATATCCACAATAGTGGTTACAGCTGTGCAAATCCATTTGAATCCAGTTCACACAGATCTCTGATGAATTTCCTATTGATGAGCTTCATTCATAGGCTTGAAGGCAAAACTGAGTAATCAGTGACCTCCAGGTAAAGAGTCACCTAGTCATGAACATTTGCCATGAGTGGTGTTGTGTTTGTGGACTTAAACTGCAAGAGTAGTCACTGGCTTTTGGCCTATGGCAGGTAGCATTCTCCCAGATGACTCCTGAGCACATTCAGCCACCCTGTTTTGGAGGCTCAAAGAGATTACTTTTTTCCATTTCAGAAAAGACAAAATGGAATAAAGGATATGAAGCTGAGGTCTGACTAGCCACATAATAACTTCTATATTGCCTTTTGCAGTTTCATGTGTAGTTCAAATATCCCCACAATTGCAAATCCTGTGTTATTATCTTTGTATGACAGATGTGAAATTAATAATCTAAAAGACAGATTATCAGAGAATATTTCAGAACTGAAATAGCCTTGTAAATCTAACAGACTTGCCAAGACTACACAGGAAGGAAACTGATAAAGCAGGTTACTGAATATGGATCTCCTGAGTCCTTTACTGGCACTATGATCAATGGGCTATCCTTCCCTTCAGTTTAACACTCTATATGCTGCATATAAGTTTATAATATGAACAGACTCTGAGGTCACTGTAAACAAATAAAACAAGGCAAATGTAGTAAAAATAATCAAGAGCTGTGCTTTTGAAAAATACTTGGTTTTCTGTTTGATTATACTAATGTGTAATAGGAATAAAAACACAGGCTATTTAGACCCTCACAGAAATGAGAGAAAAGGTATTTTTTTAGTACAGCTAATTTAGTACAGCTATTTAGTACAGCTAATGCAAGTAAAAATACTAATTGAAGGAACACCTTGTGCATCTGTTGATACTACATGTCCTTCTTTCATATAATGGAAAATAAAAATGCAGGTTTAGCAAAGTATACTATTTCTCAGATTATCTCAGGTCTACAAAACACTAAAGTCAAAAATAGGTAAGAACATGCATCAGACTATTTTGCATTCCCATAATTTCAGACAACAACAATTTATAGCAAGTTAAAGAGAACATGTAGAACATGGGAAGTTTTTTCCTTAACTAAACACTAATTTCCTGGCTTTGAGGGTCTGGATAGGTCTTCTTAGGGAATTCTGTATTGGCATAAAGAGGAGGAATTAATGGGAGAGTATAAATCGCTACCAACTACAGTTATATAAGGATATATAGAAAAGCATACTCCAATGCAGCACCTACTAGGAGCACCTACTGACAGAACAGCAAGCTGGTCTTCACTCAGCTATGAAACCACATAAGATTTTAAATTTGTCTGTTTCATTTGCAAGTCAGGAATGTTAGGGAAGATGTCCTTTGAACAAGATTTTATAGAGCCAGTACAGGTCATGAGCCAGTGTTTACAATCATAATTTCACATATATGAGGGGAAAAATGCCTAGGAAATTCCCACTATATACTAAAATTTCATGTTATATTGCTATTGAAACTGAGGAGCAACGATAAGACCATGCCTGCTCTTCAAGATTGCTACCTTCCAATGAAATGCTTTAACATTGTGGCCATCTGTATTTCCTGATAACTTTAGCTTTGAATTTTAATAATTTCAAATTCAGTATCTCAGCAGTGGTGACAGAGCACAGTTGTTGAACATTGTGCGTAAGAGCAGATGTGTAGCAGATATGTTGAGCTTTAAAAAGCTAATAGAGAGACCTGCCAAATTTACCAGGCATATGGGGTTTATTTCTGAACTGCAACGACAAAGAATTTTGAAACCTTTCCGAAAGACTGAAAAATGTAAATTCATAGTGAAGGACCAAGAAGGCCATTTAACACTTTGTTTGGTCAAAAGGAGTTGGTACCAGACAGTTCAACAGATAAAGACATGCATGTAAATCCTGACAAGACACGAGAGACAGAAAGAGATAAGCTAGAAAAGAACGAAGAGGAAGACATTTTGCTGAATTTCCCCTCTTTATTTCACTAGTACCATCCTTTCCAATCTTAGAAGGTATGTGCTCCTCCCCAACACAGAATTAAAACATGTATGCAAATTGAGAAGGCTGACTCTATTTAAGTTACCAGCTGGTGAATAACATCTTGACTATCACATCTTGATAATGAAAACTGCTTTATAATGTGAGTCTCCCTGATACAGTTCTCATAAGATGATTTATATTGTTTTCTATCAGAGTACATTATATTTCAGTGTCTAAACCTTTATTATACAGGTGTGTGTACTGCTCAATATTTAGTCATAGCATAAGACATTGGTAGAATTTTACTTCAGATCATTCAAAACTGAGTTCCCCTTACACTTCTGGTGCTCTGCTTTCTCATTTCATAATTCTTAACAACTTGCATCTCTCCTGGTGGATTCTTGTATCTGCTATTTCTGCTTTTTTTTTTTTTTTTTTGAAAGAAAGATTGTTCTAATTTAATATTTAAAATAACATTGGCTATCTTTATTATTCTTCTGCCAATTCTGGAGTATTTTACCAGTTAATTTTAATATATCTTTCTGAATTGTATTTTTCATTATTCCTGCTTTCTTTCTAGTATACTATTTTTTTTTTATGCTAAGCATTATTTAATCAAACTACTGACATATCTTGTAAACAAGGATAGAACACTTGTTATTTATCTCCTGTGAATTTAAAATAAGGCTTTATATAAAATGGCCATTTAAATAATACTAGATGAATCCAGGAACCTCTTCCAAGAACTCTGTGGACAAACAGATTTATAAGGTGATAACTGAAAAATACAATGTATGTCTTACAGCCAAAAATTCTATCTCAAACCAGATGGATGCAGGAACCACATTCATAAGCCAATAATGTTTTTATTGTCATAGTTAAGACTCGTGTCTCCCCAGTTTACAGTCAAGAGCTAGTTTGCTGGGCTACAGAATTACAATGCTCTATTTTGTTCCCCTCTTACTTTGATTTTAGATGCCCTTATGGTTCCATCACTGCTGTTATAGTCAACTGTTTGGACTATTATTCTGGTTTCTGCTGTAGCTGTGACTTATTACTCCTGGCTGCAACTCATGAAGTGATGGAAAATGCAAAGGTGGTGCTTTTTGATATTCCTTTTATTGTTGAATAGGCTTCCTGTGGGCCAGACACAGACTTGGGAGCTGAGAGCAGCAATTGTTTTTTTAAAGCAAATGTTAATATTGCTTTCTTAAAGATTCTCCATATTCTCATCCATACAAAGTTTGACCTTTCTATATCTAGATGGATATAATACACTTTTCTGTTTATACCTTTAGCATATAGAAATTCTGACTAAATACTAACTCTACATTATTGCCTATTCTTTCAAACTTCCACACAGATTCAAAGTCACAAAAGTAGATATTGATTTTTTCCAGTGTTTTATTTTTATCTCCCAACTGATCCCCCTCAGCAGACAAATTATTGTAACCATAAAACCCCCAAATGACTGAATTTGAAGATTGAATAGCAATTGGACAATTAGACACTGATAGAATTTATTAACTTCAGATTGACAGATCACAAAATCAGAACCTTATAGTTTCACTCACAGCTTTGAATTCATATTAATAGGTATTCATATTATACATCCTTGGGTGCACAAAAGCTCCTATTGAAGTCCAAATAACACAGTCTTTCTGAAACATCAGAACACTAATTGAGGAACATGATATTAATCTTGACCTAGATTTCATTTGGAGAATTCAGCTTTGGTTTATGCCTATGATCCATTTTCCTTTAAATTGGTACTGGTAAACATATTAAGACTCTTGGAGGCTTTTCAGTTTTTCTTCCTTTCATTCACAGAATCACTGGCTGTTTGACGTTGAAAGGCACCTCTGGAGGTAGCCTTCTCCCACTGGAAAAGGTTGCTCAGGGCTGTATTCAGTTTGTTTTTTAATATCTCCATAAAAACAAACACTAGTATCTCTCTGGGAAATCTAGTGTTTGTCAGCTCTTATAGTAAAAAGGTGCTTGGCTGTGTTCAGCATAAATTTTGTGTGCTTTAATTTGTACCCCATTGCCTCATGTCCTGTTCTGGAAGTCCTGAGAAGTCTCATTCCCCCATCTTCATTCTAATATTTATACACATGCATAATATCATTTTTGTGGCTCTTTGCTAGATTCTCTCCCTTAAGTTCATGTCTTTATTGTACTGGGAATCCCAGAACTGAACATATCACTCCAGTTGAGTCATACTGCACATGACATTTTACTGTAGTCTACCAAAAGCTCTACACTGGGAGAAAGGCAATTCTTTTTGCAATGACAATAATTCTGTTGACAGCAGTTCCTGTTTCTGAGAAGACTGTTGCTGTTCTTTGTATACCTGTGAAACCAATGGTCTTGAATGTATCACTGATGCTCAAAGGGAGAAACACCCAGAGTCTTAATTTAGTTCATATACATTCTTATTCCTTTCTTCATCAGAATCCTGATGTTCAATTCTCAACTTGCAAGCATAGGGAAAGTATGCTTTTATCTATAGAAAAATAGGGTGTAGTCTGGAGAAGCTGAATAATTCACTGATGATTGGTCTTGGGCTACAGTGATGAATATCATTTTCCTTTAACAACTGGCTTTAAATAATCTCCTTCTGGCTTTTGATGATTTGTATCTAAAAAGAACTCAACCGCTTTCACTTCTCTTATTAATGGTTGACAACAATAGTTTGAAATACTTTTTCCACTGCTCCCTGGAGTTTTACTCTGTTCTGAGATTATAGATACCCTGTTCATTAACCTCCAACAAAATCCCCCTTTTCTCAATGGGAGTTTTTACATGACTAGAATAAATACTGTTAAATCAGAGTTCTTCTCATCAATCTGTACAGTTTCTGGTATACTCAGTCTGTATAGGAAGCATTTTAATTTTGTAGGTATTGAAGCTTAAATCATGCCTTTTCAGAATCCATTGCTGCACTTAGGTGCTTGCGTTTATCAATATATAGTTGTTAGCTTGGCTTGTTTTTCACAGAGAGAAAACCATTCCATATTTCATCAAGTCAAGATAATTGATGTTTTTCCACTAAGGACCTATATATGATCTCTGTAGAATATTAGGGCTGGTTTTGACAGTGCATGTTTTAAAATCCTCACATCTATACATTTCCCTCACAGAGTCTGTATTCTAAATCCAGAACTGAAACTGCAGTTTCCTAGTCAACCTGATATCTGTTTCTTTTCTCTCTTGGTAAAAAGTCCAGGAGACATAAACATCCTTTCAAAACACACATATTGGAGCAAAACAAGAAAGATCTCTGGCCATCAGATATGGCCACCATTTTATTCTTTTAGCTTTATTCTTTTAGCTTCTGGCAAATAAAGAGCTTTGTGAAAGAACGTGTTTCAGTAAATCAGACTCTTCTGGAGTTTTTTGAGTGGTTTCCAAAAAAACAGTCAGAGCAACGTTAGCGTACAGGTAGGTCTTGCATGCTCTCATACTTATTGCAAACATGATTATACAGGTACTGGTTCAGTATCTTTTTAAAATTAAATATTTTTAAAGTTCAGAAAAGCTCTTTGGCTGTAGAGGTTATTACCACTTAGTTACTATGGAAGGAAGCCTTGCTTCAATTTTCGGTTAGGATTTAGTTTGTGGGGTTTTGTTGGGGTTTTTTTTGTTTGTTTTTCTTTTTTACACTAAAAAGATGTGCACCTCCTAATTTAATTTTAAGCACTCTGTCCCTTATTCAATAAGGTCCTTAAGCATCTACTGTGTTTTAAGTGAATACTTAGAGGCTGTCTTGAATAAGACTCTTTCCTAAATGAGTAAACACATGCCAAATAAACTTAGTCATTTGTAAGCTAGAATAATGTATTTGGTTTAATTTTCAGTAAAGTGCATGGAATGAATAGAACGCTTTTCTTTTTTTGGCATGCAACACCAACTCAAATTCCACAGCCGAACACCTAAGGACAGAGCTGCTCTGTTTTTTCCATTAAATAGTTTTCCCAAAGGATTTTTCAGAACACTCCTCATCTCCTACTTTGTTACCCCTGCATAGCTACAGTCAAAACTTCCTATAGAGTGATAGATTCATTACCCTAACTATGCCTTCTGTCATGCCACTGTGGATTCAGAACCATGTTAGGCATGGGTTTAGCTGCATATCCAAAACTTTAAGTATGAACTGAGGAGAAGATGATGAAAGAGCTAGATTTTGATAAAAGAGAATGTTGACAGTTATTTCCACTCTTCATAGACTGGTTTTTCCAGATTGCACCAGGAACCACATAGTGCCTGCCAGGGCTAATCATATCCTAGTAGACTGTCATTGGATATCTCTGCAACACTTCCTAGCTACAGTGCTTACTATTTAAATCTTTTTGATGATTTTAGAGCAGGAATGGAACGTATGAAGATTTCAATCTGCATATATCTTTTACCTATTGCTTTGCAGTTATGGAAATTTCAGTTCTAGTGGCTGCCGTGAAGGCAACATTTCATTCGTGATCTTTTTTTAAAGTACAAATCATCTCAGGAAAATGCTTTCAGACCTTTTTTTGCTACTCTTGATGGGTTTCAGCACAGAAATAATAGTAAACTAGACACATCCATGAAACTCTATGCAGTAGCTCTACTAAGTAAGCACTGAAAGAGTAAGATCAATATATTATTTCCAATAAAGTTAAAAAAATAAAAATAGAAAAAGGGTGAGGAGAGCCTCCTACTAACCTTTGGATCAGTGGCCATGATTGAAGCTACTTGTTTTGTTGAGTGAATGAAAAAAAAAATTTAAAAGATGGCACAAGATTTTACCACTAAATATAAGGTTTAATCCCTGCTTGTATTAAAGGTATCTCAGCTCAAAGAACCAACACTACTCTTCAAGTGTTACAGAAGTTACTCTGAGCTAGAATTTAGTAATCATCTATCACAACAGTTATAAATTTCAAAACAAAAGCATATATCAATCTTCAAGTATCATCACATGGATAAATCATTAATTTTAATAGCCTGTTACAATTTTCTACTCCAGTTTTTATCTCCTTCATTAGCCATGATTTTTATGTTTTAATATCCAAACAACACATCAACTATATAAAAAAAAGAAAATTTAAAAGAAAAATTTAAAAACAGAAGGAAGAAAAATCATACCAATGAAATTAAGCCATAATTCCTCACTAATTCTGTCATGAATATTAGCCCCATGATTTCTCTTTAGACTATCTTAATTCAAAAAATGGTTAATTAATTTGAACAATAGTTTCATGATTCTTTATAAATTAAAATAATTGGTTTATAGGAAGATGTAGTTATCTCCTTTCAAAGTATTTGCAAAATTTCAACATCTCAGAAAAAAAAACCCCAGTCTAAAATGAGAGTTTGCATAAGTTTTCCATCTTCTTTCCCTGCAACTTTCTACTGTGCTAAGCCATTTTCTTGGTGTGAAGTTTATATTCACAGAAACTTGCAAAGATTGACTTGTTTCAAGACAGCAAGAAAAGCAGATGTTATCCAAATAGCTTTATTTGTTGGACATAAAGAGAACTGCATGTATCATTCAAAAAATATGTTTAAACTCTCTCATAAGGCCATTACAGTTCCTAAATGCTCCAAATTTTGCAGTGCTTCAATAAAAACCTATGGCACTTCTACACACAAAATGTCTACATGGAAAAAGAAAAAAAAAAAAGCCTATATATTGTTGTATGAACATTATTGTCCTCTTAGTAGGGTAAAAAATTTCAAATTGTGCCAAAGAATGCCTAAGTCCCCCATCCAGATGAGGGAGGCCAAACAACCAGAAAAACCAGAGGGATGCCAGGATGAACTGACTCCCAGACTCCCCCAATACTCTGAGCAGCCCAAAATGCAATTAAATTTGCATACACAATGATTCCAACCAAACTCAAACAATACAAAGATAGCCAGTTAGCCACATTGAAATACCTCAAACAAATTGCCCTGATTTTTAATTTTTTGAGATTTTTATTATTTCCTGATAGTTTCAAAGCTCACACATGACCTTAGGACCTTCCCTTCATTTTATAAACAGAGTCTAGTGGCTGAGTGCCTGAGGTAGAGAAGTGGCAGGCAAGAAAGGCACATTAAAAAGTGGAGAAGAAAGATGGGCCTGCCAACTTTTGCTTCTTCCAGGTTCTCCTTATCAAGGCACAATAAAAATCTCAAAGATTACATACTTAAAGCACTATAAGCATTTGGAAACATCATTAGAATTATACTTTCCTTAAAAGAAATGCGAAATTCAGAACAAGAAGTCAAAAATAATTCTGTTAAACTGAAAACTGCTACATTCTGGAAACAGTTAAATTCTGCCCCAATAATTTCATATAAGCAATGAAAGCAATAAAATACCTATATGTACAGATGAGTTGTCCTGCATTGCTGCTTGTGATTGGAAATAATTTTCTCCAGACTTTGACAAAGTTACCTAAATATGCCTCAAAAATTCATGTGGGATCTACTGACTACAAAAATTTGACTCTGCCTTGGCTGTCAATGCAGCAAATGTTAGAGAACCCACCAAAACTTCTTTAAGTGTCTCAAACTTCAAAATATTTCATACATCACAAGGAAACTGGTATAAAACTATTTCAAGAACATAGTCATCAAATTTCATCATCATGGCTAGGCTTTGTGAATGAAGGCTATTCGGTAAATAGCCATGGTTACCAAAATTTTGAAGGACTGTGCTGCCTCAATTTTTCGGATCATCCTAAGCCTATCCAGTCCCAGATTAACCACCTATATTCTCTGGTCCAGGAGATCCACCAGGGTGACCTTTTTCCATTGGTTGCCCCTCAGGGGCTTTTCTAAAAAGCTGATGTTGTTAAGCATTTTTTATGTTACTGTTCCTTGCCTGTGTCTCTCCCAGCGTGGCAGGTTGCATTAGAGCATGCAGGTGAGCTCGCCCATATGCTGCCATAGAAAATCAAAAACGGGGACATGTAGATACACTTCCCCTCGAAGACGGGGAAGAAACAGAAGCAGAGGTTTAAGGTTAAGTTTGCACTGTTTTAATCTGGTTCTGTTAGTTTTGGATTGAGTTCTCTGAGGGCTTTTCCTTGCATAGGTGGCAATTTCTGCCAACCCTGCCGATGAGGTTCCATCCCAGTGTTGCCATGGCAATGCCAATGGATCCTGCTGCGCATGTGCGGAGAGTGCCCGCTCCCCACCAGGCCCAGGAGTGCCCCTGCTGGGGGACCCCCCCTGCCCCCAAGTGTGGGCGGCGATGGCTGACAGCGCAGCCCCCTGGTGGGTGCCGCCACCCCTGGGAACTGTGGACACAAGCGATAGCGGTGCCATACCCTGCCACTGCCGATAAAGCACCACTGCCCCGGCATAGACAGCACAGGCCCTGGCAGGGTTATGCGGGTCGCAGAGCCGCTGGGGCCCCCAGCGGAGGGCCTCCCGGTGTAGTGTGAGCCCCAGCTGGGCTGGTAACACCCCTGGGACCCCCCACCAGGAAGCCCCAGTGCCGAGCTGAGTGGTGCAGGTCCCAGCCAGACAGCTGGGTGCCAGAGACGCGACATTCATGGCTGGTCAGCAGAGGCGGGCTGCAGCCACCATAACCATGCTAGTGCCAGGCGGTCGCCACGTGGTTTCATCCCTTTAACTCCTGCCCCTGCCTCTTCAAGCCTATCCCCTGAATCCAACCCTCAGATACTTTGTTATTGGTTGTATTAAGTTACTGACTGTTGCAGTATCGAACCTGTTCCAAGTTTACACCCCTTTGCCAAGCCACTCCCTTGTCCATATGCCTGAAGACTCCAGCCTTCATAAAGGCTTTTGGTGTGATTCATAAACCCTGCTTGTGTCTATTATTCCGGGAGCGGCTCCTACCCCAGTCCTGAGATTTGAAGATTGTTAACTTGGAGCCTCCTCCTTGGAATGCCACCTCTCTTATGTTTGGGCTTGAAGTGGAGGTAAAGTTTGCAATGCACAAGGCAGCGGTCTGTTTGGCATTCTGCGCTAGGCATCGCTTTAATATGACAGACATCACTAACATTTCTCTGTGGCACTAAGACATAGTCAATGAGGTGCCAGTGCTTGGATCAAGGATGTATCCAGGTTGTCTTCAGGCTGTCTTTCTGCTGAAAGATCGTGTTGGTGATGGTGAACTGCTGTTCTGCACAAAACTCTAGCAGGAGGCACCTGCTTGCCCAGTACTCCTTTCCAGGATTCAGAGTTCTTACCTACTCTGGCATTGAAGTCACCAAGGATTATGATCTTATCATCTGCAGGAACCTTTTGGGTGAAGCAGCGCAGATCGGTGTAGAATTTGTCTTTTTCCACTGTGTGAGTTTGGAGAGTTGGGGCATACACGCTAATAAGAA
>JAWWEV010000001.1:1828404-1850829 GCA_035583235.1 Hafferia zeledoni
CCGCTTTTCTAGCCTTGCTCCTGGGAGCGAAAACACCCGTCCACTGTATCAGTGGGAAACTACAATCCGTTGATAGTTATTGCCATACAGAAGATCAATATCGAGAAAAAGAAATAAATGTAATGGAGGTGACATGGGCTATCTGAGGTTGATGGCATGGTCTACAACACAGATCTCTGCTGCATTTTGTAACCCAGATCTTCAACCTTCATAAGGATCTGTTAACTGGTAAAAAAGCAGTCAGCTGAATGAAAAAAATAATATGATAAAAGGTAAAAAATACATTAAAAAAGCAGAGATTTTTAAGACTAAATCATTCAGGTTTCTTTAAATTTCTTTAAATTTACCCTCTTTCAGTTAAAAAATATCACCTCTTTTCCAGTCACTACAGGCTTTGGCAAAAAGTATGTTTTTCTTATAAGGCCGTTTTATATAATGAAAGTTTCAATAATAACTTCTAAGAAGCCTTTTTTCTCAAGACTGAATAACTTGAACTCTCTCAATCTTTCTTCATAGGAGACGTGTTTCAGCACTCTGATCTTTTTCACATTCACCCTCTGGACCTTCTCTCACAGACCCATGTCTTTCCTGTGCTGGGGATGCCAGAGCTGAACACAGCACTCCTGGTCTCCATGAGAATCCAGGCGTCCAATTTTTCATCCACCAGTTTCCCCAAATCCCCTTCTGCAGGACTGATTTCAATTCATTCATCCCTCAGTCTATGTTGATGGCCCTATTGCATTTCATGAGGTTCATACAGACCCACCTCTCCAGATTGTCACAGTCTGTCTGGTGTATCAACTACACCACTCAGCTTGATATCATCCTGAAACTTGCTGAGGGTGCACTTGATCCCACTGTCTATATCACTGATGAGGATATTAATTAATACTGATCCCACTGTGGACTCTTGAGAGACATCACTTGTTAGAGGTTTCCACTTGGACATCAAGCTGTTGATTGTAACTCCTTGAACACAGTCACCCAGACAATTTCTATCCATCTAACAGTCCATCCATCAAACCCATATCTTTCCAATTTAGCATCAAAGGTGTTGTGGATGACCTTATTGATGTCCAGGTAGTTGACAATTTGTATTACTTAGAGAGCTATAATGTCACTGCTATCCAAACTGAACTATGAAGTTCCCACCAATTTTATGTACAAAGCAAGTTTTCCCAGGTAGAGATTAATCAATAAATAAATTCAAATAAGAATGGACGTAAAACATAGAGAAAGGCTTTGTACTTATTTTTTTGTGGGAACCTACTCCCCAGAACTGTTTGAGTCACTTCCAGTTCTCTCACTACATGGACTTTTGCCAGAGGCCACAGCTCCTGTGTGGACACTTTTCAGCTTGAGAGCAAATCCAGGCATGCAACAAGCCCTGCAGAGAGATTTATTGCTCCTGACCCTTATGAAGTCTTTCATGAGGTCATGAAGTCTCTATAGAAATGGTTCCCAGTCAGCAAAACAGGGAAATAATTGAAGTGGCATAAGAAACAACCACTGAGTTTACCTCAGGATAAAGGGGGGGGAGGAGAAACACATATAATTATGAAAATTCCTTTGCGTCACCTAAATTCGCCCTGAAAAGTATTTAAACTGTTTCCAGTACATCTGGTACAGGACTGGCACTATATTTGTAAATATGTAACAGCCAATTACTTTTATACAAAAACATCACTTTGCATTGCCATTCAATATCCAAGATTCAAGTTCATACAAATTCCTTGACAAATTCAACAAGCAATGTGAACTCTATTCAACTGTCAAAAAATACAAATATTTACGGACAAATCTCATCAGCTTTACTCTCTGAAGCCCTTTACTTTTAAAGGGATTTGTGAATGAGTAAACATCAAGGTTGTAAGTGTATGGACAATATTGTCTTCACAAGTCAACTTGAAAGGAGTTGGGAAATAGAAAATACTCAGCACCCTTGAGTAGTTTTCATAGCCTTTTGTATTTCAGCAATTGTACATCCAGTCTAACAATCACCCACCCGCATCCACGGGGCACACGGCTTGTCCATCTTCCATATAATAGCCTTTGCTGGTTTGAGCAATGGCAGCAGATTGCCGGACAAACAGCATAAGGTAAGCCTGTGGTTTTGATTTCTGGGGCCAGGATGTTTGGCACTACCAGATGCTGAAGGGGAAATAGACTTAAAGGTTTAGAAGCTAATGGTCATCTGCAGTCATGTTCTCTTCTACGCTGCTGAACAAGGAACTCTCTGTTAGCAGACACTTAAGAAAAATCGCAGAAAGGCTGTCACATGAACATTACTCCCAGAACAAAAGCAATTTATGATGTTTCGCATCCCCTCCCCTCCAACATGTGCCCATTCCTGCCCCTCTGAAATTTAAGAGCCACTTCAAACATAAGGTTAGACTGTCATTCAGATTGCTGAAAAAATTCAGCTTTGAGGGGAAGGAAAAAACCCACATGTGCATACACACCTTATTCAGGATAAAAAAATAATCAGGAAAACAGCGAATGGGTTTGTTTCTTTTTCTTTTTTTCCAGTTCTGATTATTTCAGTGAATTTTTTTGCACTGCATCCCCACAAACAAATATGTGAGTGGTAAACTGTGCTACAGGATCTGACACAAGCAGCCAGGCAGCTGGTAAAAGGTCCCTATAATATACCCTCTGTTTATTTCAGGGCAATAGGTAAATTTCTAGGAATACCTGGTACCAGTGATTTGGGGGGCTTTGAGCTTACCTTCAGGGCTCTTAAAAAGGTATAGAATGCTGCTACAAAGACACTTTTGATACTCAGGATTACATCAGCAGAATATACCTAGTTTTTCAAATTAACAATGTCAAAACTGTGACCAAGAATTATGATGACATTCTTCATGTGAAAGTTATGATGTTCTGAGATATAAACCATTCATATATGTGTGAAAAATACATTACATAGGAAAAATAAAATATCCCTTGATGTTCTGATCAGCTACAGAATCACAAAAAGAAAAATAATATTTTGTCAAAAATGTCAAAGTTTTCAAGATTCCAAGTAGAGAAACATCTTGTTAACATCTTGTTTCCTGGGTGCATTGCTTGTCTTATTTTAACTCCTTAAGTTTTATCTCTGTATTAAATCTGTCTGATCATAAAGTCTAAACTAGATCCAGACTTCCATAGATGTACCAGGATAAAAACATCCAAGCCCAGTTGCTCTCATGGCCAAGATAATAGTCTGATGAGTACATAGCTATAAGGCCTTATGTTCAGGTCATACCACATTTGGTCTGTGAACTCTAAATTTAAACTTCTATAATCTGGGTACATTGAAAAACCATCTCTTTCTTTGACTCCTAAGGCACAGACTCTTGAGGACATTTTTCAGAAATGGGATAACATCACTCTGCCAGCAAAATCCTGCTCAGCCACCCAAAGAGACTGCCTCTTTTTGCCAAGTTCTATTTTTTTTGACACTCGTCAACAGCTCAGGACATGCATAAGCACATACAGTGAGTGTTACAGGTCGTTTTCTTAAACCAGGCACTCTTTAAGCTAAATAGCACTTGCAAAGGAGGTGTAGGCAAAACATGATTGATCACCTGCATGCTTTCCTTGCCCCACTTCTCTTGTCACTGCAGTATGTGCTTGAGATCAGCTTCCCTCAAGTCTGCCTTGGCTGAGAGCCTCTCTCCTATTGTTTTCTTCCTCTCAGTCTAACAGGACTCCCTCAACATGGAAACCATGTCCCTATGATTCTCTTTTGGGAGAGCTCCCATTCTCTGCTCTCTTCTCTGTGCAGAGGAGCCTGATGAAACTGAATTTTTCTCGTAGACACCCCATCAGCATCCTGCCCTGTGAGCACCTATGGGACAGTTCAGACAGAGTGGATACCAACAGTGCAAATTATAATTGCAATAGCTAGAAGTCCAGGCTGTACACAGGCTTCCAGGGCCTGCACCAGGTTAAGCATGCAAATGCCTGAAGGTATCATAGCAGGGCTCTGCAGGGTAATTCAGGGGAACATGTATTTCACTGAGCTAAGATGAAAATGTGGCAAATACATACCATCCTCACGCCCCTAAACCCCAGAAACCTCCTTTCAGCATACCAATAAGACTCTGACTATCCTGTGAAATAATTATCTTTTGTATCTAATCTTATGTTATATGAGGTGACACATTTTTTCATAGGCTGTATCAGCTATCCTGCAAGGAACTAAACATAACAGAGCATGAAAATTTGCCTCTAGTAAATGTGATGGGAATTTAACATTATGACTGTAAAAAAAATAAAATTACAGAGTAGAAGATATGGGTAGGAAATTATAGTGCAAAATTGATATTTTCTATTCAATATGGTTAAGAAGACTCAGATACAGGTCTAGAGCTGTCTGGAAAAACTCTAAGAGGGAGAAGAAAGAGACACTGACTTCACAGCTCCACGAGAGGAAAGGCAAGTATTAACATGGTGCTTTGTCATCCTAGAGACGCACCTAGACTAAGATACTGACCTGCAGCTGGGTCTTTCCCATCCTTACCCTCTCTTTCTCCATGAAAACCTTCAGAGATGAAAATCTTGTTTTGAAGAGAGCTCTATCCAGCTCTTACAAAGACTTATTTTGTAATTAAATGCTGCACATTTAATATTCTACAATTTTTAAAATGTTTATGAAATTCCATTTTCTTCCATTATCTGAAGGTTATTCCTTCAATATTCTTCAATTTTCTTCTGAATAGAGGTTGTAGCAAGATGGAAGTCAGCCTCTTCTGCCAGGCAGCCTGTGACAGGACAAGAGGACATAGCCTCAAGCTTCACCAGAGGAGGTTTAGGTTAGACATCAGTAAGAATTTTTTCACTGAAATGGTGGTCAGGCATTGTTGTGGTTTGCTCAAGGAGGTGGTGGAGTCACCATCCCTGGAGGTGGTCAAGAAATGAGCAGACATGGCAGTGAGTACTATAGTTTAGTTTACATGGTGGTGTCCAGTCAAAGGTAGGACTCAATGATCTCAGAGATCTTTTCCAATCTAAATAATCCCGTGGTTCTGTCTGCCCAAACTCTCTCCACTAGTATACTTCCCTTGATATCTACTTACCCCAAGCAATTATAGCTAAGATGTGTTCATCATAGACCTGCGTATCTATAAGAACCATTCCAATATTCCTAGTCTTAAATGCTCAATCATTGCCACAAGTGGAGCAACCTGAAGAGTGACTGCACACCTGAGGAGCTATTGGCTACTTTGTAAGCACACTTAGTATGTCTGCTGTGCTGGCTGCAGCAAGAAAAAAAAGACAACAGAGCTTTTAAGTAGTTTTTGGATCCGTCCAGGCAGACAGGATCATTCCTTGGCTCCTCGAGTTGGTGTCAGGGCAGTTTTGTGGCACGGGAATGATATAAAACGTTCTAATGCTCCAGAGGGCCTGGCCCAATGCATTCAGCAGAAAAGTAGGTCAGAAAGGAAATCTTGCTACTACAAACATCACAGTGGCAGCAGTCCATTGTATCATGCACAAGGCTTATGTGAGGCAGTGACTGGGGTTGCTTCACTCTGAGTTTCACAACCAGCAGAAGCAACGTGGTGCTAAGAATGCCTTACTGCTCCACACAAAAGCAGGAACCAGCTTGTGCACAAATATCGAAGGGCAAACATGTCACCAGTATCATAGTTCTGTGTTTGTGCTAATCTGTACATTCCAGCCTTTTCTGTCCTTCATTCACCAAAGATGCTCTAAAACAGAGGCAGTATCCTTGAAGAAATGACCAAAAATTCAGTCAGTGGTTACTTCCTGCTCCTTGGCTCTACTCCCAGATATTTCAGTGCTTGTACATGCCATCCCATGAGACTAAAGAGGATGTAATCAGCTCCCTGGCCCCTCTGAAAAAGATAAAACTAATGAATGGAAAGGGATGTCTGAGCAGTCTTCACCAGCTCTCACAAGAAGAGTGTATCAGCAGTGTAACCAGAGAAAGTCACACTGTTCCCACATTTTCCGCCATCAAAGGCTAATGAGAAGGAGGGGCAAAGAAATACAGAAAGTATTAGGTATGTCATGGGAGGTCCCACTCTGGTGATAAACTGGGAGTTAGTGGAGACTGAGCCAGATCTCATGACAAAGTATGTAAAAATATCTTAAAGCAACCTTATTTTACCTCCATCAGCAGGAGCATTGAGCTGCTGGGAAAGAGAAACTGGGATCTTCATGCTTCAAGCTACTTCCAGACTTCTACTGATTAAATAAACAGATTGGATTTAGAGATAGAACCTTATTCAGGGAACCAAATAACAAAATGGACACTTGACTTCACCGCAATATGAATATTCATTCCTCAGTAATTCTGCTACTGGCCTTGCTGACTGTGCTCTTTTTTGATCTTTACTTTTGATATGCTCCAGTTTCCAGAGCCAACACCTGAGCTGATTCCCAAAGGCAGCAGCATATGTTTGGCAGTGGCAGTACCCAGATGCTAAAATATATTTTGAAGTATCAGGACCTTCAGTACATTGGTAAGTAACCAGTTTGCTGGAAGTCATTCCCTTATATTTAACTGCCTTCCTGGAAATGGCTGATCAATCAAAAAAAGTCTCTTTCTCTAGTAAACATACCAGGTAAAATGACACAGGGAAATATATTCAACTTAAGAAATCCTCTGATGGATCACGTGCACATTTATTTTGACACAAAGAAAGAAGAATATTTCCTTCTGAATACTTCGGATTGTTCATAAACTTACGCTGGGCCAGGAACAACAACAGCAGAAAAGTCAACCTTGGCCTCCAGTCCCTGGAGCAGCCCATTCTCTGCCTTCAGAGTTTGCTTAGCAGAATGACACATTTTCTAACTCCTCTAGGCCTGACCTTTAACTTTTATCCCTCTGCTGACTGTAAACACCTGGGCAGGCAGGCAGGAGCACTAACTGTAAGACTTTAATATCCCTCATCTATCACAACAGATGATTAAAGCTGATGCCTATAAATACACAAACCATGGGGTTACTGGGTCCATTCCACAGCCATATGGTGGCGTTAATGCATTCCCTGCTATACTATTAAAAGAAAACTGCATTTCTTTAAATCTTTTTTGGGCCATGTTTCATTGCTTGAAAGTCAAGACAATGGCCTCTCAGAGCATTGAAGGAGCAACATAAATAGACTTTTGGAGATGTGGTGTCCTATAAGGGATTACAATGAATATTTCAAACTCTTAATGCCTGCAAACATTAGATGGATATCAGAGGCAGGAGTTCTAAGTAATGTGGATAAAAGCCTTAAAGAAAACAGTGAATGAAAGAACTGTGTTGCTGCAAGTTATTTAAGATGGTGTAATTTTGGTGCCTGGCAAATATGACATCTCTTCCAACCATCAACTTCTGTAATTTCTTTTGATTTTTATTTCTAGGAGCTAAGCATAACCAAGCACTTTATCAGATCCTTTGTTAGGTCCTCTCTAAAATGGAAAAGGGGTTTTCATAGACACTTTCTCTTGGGTACAGTTTCTTTGAGTGAGATTCCTAATGCCCTTGTACATAATTTTCAAGTGTTACAAAGTACTTAACAATTGGCATTGGAATGGAAATTTGCCAAATATTTATAACTTGGTTTTGTAAAAACATGCTTTTAAATAGTGTGTAACAGTTTAGACCCCATTACATTCAGCAGAGTTAGGGTGGCATTTTACATCTCTGATCAGTGCATATACTAGTCCAGTCATTACTTGTCAAAATAATTTTATACCCATAAATCTAAGAAAAATTTTTCATAGCAAGTCTTTTCATACATCAAAAATCTAGAAATCAGCAACAAAATTACTGTCAAGAAGTGTGACTAAATCCTGTGGTAATGTGAATTTTATGAGCTTGCTTGCTACTAGGGCTCATGATATTCACCAAAGAGCATTGTAATCATATTCACAGAAAATGCCTGAAATGTCTTATTTGGGAAAAAAGTCTCAATGAAGTAGGAGCAAAAACTTTTGTGCTAGCAACACCATTGACAAGGCAGAGATGAGCAGCAAGAGTCAGGAGGCAACTGATGTCTCTTTGGAAAGAGACAGAGAGGCATCCCCACCAAAATGTAAGGTCTCAGAAAATAAGCCATTTAATCAATCAAGTAGCTTTGGTATACTTTCACATATTTCCACCAGATTATTAAAAAAATCAGTCATCCCTTTTCAATGAAAAAGTGTGGCAGTGTTTGAGTTATCCTGTCAGAAAAATCAGTGTAGAGGAAGGGGGGCATAAAAGACCCCTGTTAGCACCAGCATATAGACATCTACTCTCTGACCTCTAAAATTCCTCTCACACTCATAAGCAAAAGAATATTTGCACCGTTTTCAGTCTGAAAGTAACTTCTTTCGTGCTGGTTGCTCATGCAGGGTAGTCACTTCATCACACCGCCAAAGGTGGTCATCAGGGATCTCCACAGTGACAGCCCTCTTCTTACTGTTTCTTTTTATTCCAGAAATCCAGAAAAGGAAATGAAAACTTTCTCTCACCTCTGTCAAGGTACAGTGGATCAACTTGATATAACATAAGGATGGGTGGTAGGTTTGCATTCACAAAAAGGCAGTTTGCTAATGGACCACTGGACTTTTTACAAAGTACCTGAAGGGAGCCTACAAGAAAGATGGAGAAAGACTATTTGCAAGAGCCTGTAGTAACAGGACATGGGGAAATGGCTTCAAACTGACAGAAAGTACATTTAGATTAGATATTAGGAAAAAATTCTTTTCTGTGAGTGTGGTGAGGCACTGGAACAGGTTGCCCAGAGAAGCTGTGGCTGCCCTATCCCTGGAAGTGTTACATCCAAGGCTAGCTTGGATGTAGCTTTGAGCAACTTGATCTAGTGGAAGTTCTCTGCCTATTGTAGGAGGGTTGGAACAGGGTGATCTTTAAGGTTCCTTCAAATTCAGGCCATTCTGTGATGATGATTATATGAAGGTAACACTTCTCAAAGGGCTCCTTTCACACATTTCAGACAGATGTTAGAGAACAGTAATTGCAGGCTCAATTTCTGCTCCCTCCATAACACTTCATTTTAGGCACACAACAAAATGCATTTCTGCCTCCCATTCTATTTAGAATAAAACATTAAAAGCTTCAGATTTCATGAGACTGCGATGCAGTTTTAGAGATTTTGAGGTCATGAGTTCCCTGATTTAGCAAACCCTTCTTGCAAAATGCAGACCACAAACTCAGCAATTTTTAATACTGATAGCATTGAGCTAAGTGTCTCTTATGAAGTTGTTTTATTTATGTAAGTCAAGACAGTACTCAATGGGAAAAAAAAAAAAAAGAAAAAGATTAATTTTCTTTTTAGCTAAAAAAGTTGCTCTAGCTGGAAAGAAATTCCACTAAAGATCACTTGACCTCAGAGGGATTAATCCAGATTTACAGTGGCAGAAGAACAGAGTCCAGGAGCTGGTCTTAGTTGGTAGATACAAATGTGTTTCGCCTAACTGAGCCTATAAAGGATAGCAAACTGTACTACAGTACTCTGCACTGGCATGAGATTCACTCAGACACACCTGATGACCATAGATAAGTTAATGCAAAGTGATCTCATTATAGATTTTAGGGTCCTGCTACTTTTTTGTTGTTGTTTTCGGGGGTTTTTTTGTTTTTTTTTTTTTTTTAATTCCTAGTAGCATCATTATGTAGCATAGCAAAAAATTACCCTGGAATCTGCCGCCCTTTTTTTTTTTTTTTACAACAGGACTGGATTTAATACAAGATACAGTCTTCAAGATACAGTGCTTTTATGTTTCAACTAGAAGGCTATAATACAGACAAAACTACACAAATATCTTTCATAATAATGTCTTGCTTTTGGAAGTTCTAAGCATGGTTTAAATAAAGGTGCACTTTCTCTGTTAGAAATGAAGACTATCACAAGTCAAAGGAAGTACATGACTGGGAAAAGCCAGCACTGTTTCACCAAGGGCAAATCATTCTCTACAAACGTGATCCCCTTCCATGAAAAAGTAACCTGGTTAGTACAGTGGTGGATTTTTCCAAGGCTTTTGATACAGTTTCAACCTCCTCTCTAGGAGGAGGAGAAACTGCTCCTCGCAATGGGTAGGGAATGGGAAGACCAAACTGTATTTTCTAACTGTCAGCCTGTCACAAGTTTGGTCCTCCAGGGATCTATACTGGGTCACAGCTGTTTAATTAATCTTCATAAGTGATCTGGATGATGGGATCAATTGTACCCTGAGAAATTTTGCTAACGATACCAAGTTGAAGTGGAGAATTGAACATTTCAGAGGGGAGAGCCACCTTGCAGGAAGACCTGCATAGGCTGGAAGAGTCGGCTAGGGAAGAACCTTAAGGACTTCAACAAGTGTAAGGTCTTGCATATGGGAAAATACAGTCCAGGTGTGCAGCACAAGCTGGGATCTATCTGGATGGGGAGCAGCTCTGTGGAAAGAGACCTGGGGGTCATCATGGACAAGTCCAATATGAGTGAACAGTGTGCAGCAGCAAAGAAAACCATCACCAGCAGAGATAAAAAAGTCACTATCCCACTCAGCACTAGCCAGACCACACCTGGAATACAATATTCAATTTTGAACCCAGCTACACAAAAAACATGTGGACAGGCTGAGAGAGTCTAGAGAAGGACCACAAAGATGATCCAAAGTCTGGGAAGACTGTCATGTGAGAAAAGGTTGAGAAACCTGGGTTTGTTCAGTTTTGAGAAAAGAAGACTTAGGGAAGACCTCATCACCATGTTCTAGTATTTAAAGGATGGCTACAAAAGTGGAGACTCCCTTTTTAAAATAAGTCACTTGGAAGAGATAAAGGATGATGTGTACAAGTTAATCTTGGCAAGATTCTGATTCGACACAAGAGGAAAGGTTTGCACAATGAGAACAATTAGCCATTGGAGTAATCTCCACAGGGAAATGGTGGGTTGTCCAACACTGGACAATTTTAAGATTCAGTAGGATAGGGGGCTGGGCTGTCTTGTCTAGAGTGTGCTTTTGCCAAGAAGGCTTTGACCAGATGATGCTTGAGGTCCCTTCCAACCAAGTATTCTATGGCTTACTTTCCCCTAGTTATTGAGATTTTATTATAAAAGCTAAGCAGATGTTGACCAGAAACAGTTGTTTGGCTTCAGTGCATTTTATATCAGACACCAAATCTTGCTTTATTTCTAGGTATTATTAATTAAAAATTGTCTATGCAAGTAGTTCTATATGATACATATAATTAGGCATCCTCAAACTGGTATGAAACATGCTAACAGCTGCTGGAGTTAAACAGAAGGAAACAAAAGAGTTTCAGAAAAATTTTGAGTGACTCCAATTACTGTTTCCTAAGAAAAGATTGGTCTTTATGATATTAGCATGTGAATTATTCTCTCTCACCAGTAATTTTTTAAAATTTATTTTGAAAATAAAAGTCATGTGTATCAATGAACTAAAACCAAAATTAAGCACATAGCAACATTTACTTAAAATAAAAATGCAAAATTGAAAACTAAGGTTTTATTCTGTATGAGCACACCAAAGTAGAGTTAGGAAAGAGGTAGTTATCTCGCTATTGCCCCAGTGATATCAGAATCTTATTTCTATGTTTTCATTTTGTTTATTGAGATATGTCATTATAGGCCATAATTCTATAATTTTGTACTTAGTCATGAACTTTCCATCTTTGAGTAAACTAGTATTTAAAGTTTAAATTGACCAATAATCCAATCCATCAATGAAGTTTTCACTTTCTAAAAATTCTAGACAAGGCAAACTATTTTGGATGTATTGAATAAATTTAACTAAATCTTGAAACAGATTCTAGGTTATTACTAAATTCATCATATCAAATATAACCTATTAATTCTAAATTATTAGTAAAATCTGAGACACGTACCTGTGAAATTTGAGTTATAATTCTTAATTCTGATTTACATGGCTGTATAATTATCATTTGCTCTGTGAAACTATGAGTTCCACAAGTGTATTATGAAGTGAACTGGTTCCTATTTCAAAATTGAAAAGAAATTATTTACTGTATTGTGGGGTTTTTCTTCTGAAAAAGATGTGAAATGTTGCTATAAGAAACTCCTTGTCCTAATCCAGGAAATTGCTTTTTCTTCAATCTCCAGTCAGAATAATCTGCATCAACCAGAAAGGATGAACGTAGCTAAGCTTAATTGTTTACACCAGTGAGTAATTGCTCAACTTCTTCACTGCTTTAAACAAATATTGTCAATTTGATTGTCCTCTCTCTTAATCCATCTTCTCATCACCAGCAACAACTGAGACTAGTTACTGAGCCAGTCTTGGCTATTGTTTATCTCTACTTTGACCCTAGTTACAAGTGAGGTGTTATTTAGTCCTATCACTACATTTTGCTACCTGGCACTTCTATACTTCTCTTTTCTAAAGCTGTTTAAACTAGATAACAAAACTATAGGTAAACCCCTTGCACTATTTCAGTCCTCAGATGTCACTTCGGGTGCCATTTTCCATAGCAAGGGATTCAGGTCTGTTTCAGTAGTTGTAGTCCCTTTGACAGCAGTAGGTTAAGAGCTGACATGAACCCCTGTCATGATTTAATGCCAGCCAGAAGCCAGGCCCCTCACAAACAACCACTTCCACCACCAGAGAGTAAGAATTGAAGAGTAAAAGATGGAAAACTCTTGGGTTGAGATACAGACAGTTTAACAGAGAAACCAAAAGTCCTACACACAAGCAAAGCAAAATGCAGAATTAATTCACTGTTTCCCACATGCAGGCAGTTGTTCAGCCATCCCCAGGAGAGCAGGGCCCCATTACATGTTAGTTACTTGGGAAGACAAATTCTGTTATTCCAAATGTTCCCCCTCTTTCTCCCTCTGCCCCCCACTTTCTATACTGAGTATGATGCCATATGGCGTGGAATGTCCCTTTGGTCAGCTTGGGTGACTTGTCCTGGCTGTGTCTCCTTCCAGCCTCCCATGCACCCACAACTTCCTCATCAGTGTGGCAGCGTGAAAACCAGAAAAGGCCTTGGCTCTGTGCAAGTTCTATTCAGCAATAACAAAAACATCTCTGTTATCAACCCTGTATTCAGCACAAATTCAAAACCTGTTATGTGCTGGGAAGAAAATTAAGTCAAACACAGCCAAAGCAGCACAGCCTCAAATATCGAACAATAAACAGAAAGAATGCTTGAGTTCACCTCAATCATGTCAAAAGTAGAAATATAGAAAGAGAAGATTGCAATTAGTATGTTCTCATACAAATATCAGAGCAGTTTTCTGAGAATTTTGGCTCAGATTCTCTTTCTTGAATATAACCATAGAAATGAAATTTATTTCAAATATAAGAAGAATGAGATCTATGAGATTCCTACATTAACTCATTTACTGTATTTTTTCCCCCTTCATCTGTACATCCTTTTGCGAAATTTAATATATGTTCTACAATTGAGTCTTATTTCTTTAGCTTTAAAAAATTAAAATATTAATCATATTAATAGTGGTAGTACAGCTTTATGAGCTAATATGTTGATCTGGAAAGCTTTTTTTTAATCCAGATGTCATCTATGATGACCAGCATTTCAGATGGAAAGAAAGGAAGAAATTAAAAAAAAAAAGGCATAGGAGAATACATAAGTAATAGACTAACCTCTAGCCAAGGCAAGCACAGGTTAGGCAGATGATTTGTTATACATAGATGGTCTTTTTTTGTCCTTCCTGATGAAAACCCAAAATAATCTAGCACTTCAGAGCTTCAAAACATCACCAAATACCATGTATTACTTCAGGGAATTATATTTGTGAATTTAAACAGAAATAGCAGTTTCTGTATAGCTTTCAAAAATAAATCAGATTTTGGACTGAGATAACTACAGTAAAAAACCAATTGCAATAATGTGGTGAAATGTCTCGGGGGCTGGGGGGGCAGTAGGTTATTGTATCTGTTAGCTTTACTTCAAATTTTTGAGTGGTTCCAGTTTTCAACAGTTTAATGACATATTCCTACGAAACAGTCTTATAAAATTTCCCTTCCAACACAAACAATTTATGATTCTGTGATAGTACCCAATGAAAAGAAAAATTAATTCTAATGGAGAAAATCTTATAATTATTCCAAATCTATCCTGGTGGAAATCAACTGGCCATAGCAGAGTAGCTGCATCACAGAGAATAAAATTTAGATGGCTTTGTATTTATTTTACTGCAAGTTTTCTATGACAGAACTGTACTTTCTTATGTATCCTGGATTATGTCATCATTTGTTCTCCATATGTAAGATAATCATGGTAGAAGTTTCATTTGTATCAATGGCTTTGGTCACTGGAGTTAATCAGGTAACTGAATGTCTTGCAAGAAGGCAGCTGTCATGGTTTAATCCTCACATAGTTTAACTACCTTTCAGCTGCTTGCTTACCCCCTCTGCCTAATGGTGAGATAGGGAGGAGAGTTGAAAATAAAAAGGTAAAAACCACAGAGTTAATGAAGAACATGTTAATAATTAGAATGTGTGCTGGTTTAGAGGTAAACCGACAGGAGAAATGAGCTCTACGCAAAAGAGATTATAAGTCAGAGTTACAATTTTAATAACAATATTACAACAAATACAATGGCACAAGGAGAAATTGGTTTTAACCCACAAAACCCAGTATGACCCACTACCCTGGGGTACAAACCCCACATGGTTCCCCCAAGTCCCAAAATAGAAGGAAGTGAAAAACCTGTTCATACAAATGATAGTCCCACTCTGGTCGAGAGTAGTGGCCACAAGCTGGTTGAAAGTGACAGTCTCCTCCTGTCAAGGTCCTGCTGCTCCTCTGGATCCGACAAGTGGTCCCTGAAGTCTCCTGACCCCCCGCTTATGTACCCTCAGGGAACACCCAGTCCCTCCCCCAGGGCGGGGACTCATACAATGGGTGATTAACTCTGTGAGTCATGGGGTATTGTTGAACTGTTGATGGCCCATTAGCAGCCACGCCCCTTCAGGCTGGGTGTGAAGGTGCTAACGACTCCCTGGGCAGCTGCTGCAAATGGTCCATTGTTCTTGGGAAATGAATAGAGGGGGTAGAATACATAGCTTGGATCTCCCCTATGCAGTGATAACTGGTCCCACCTGCTGAACTAGGACATTATGTAATAATAATAACAACAATAATGATGTAATGAAAAGGAAGACTACAAAAACATAAGGAGAAATAAAACTCAAGACAGGCAATTGATGCCCAATACAGATGTTCACCACCTGCTGACCAATGCCTAGCCCATCCCCCAGCAGCACCAGTCTCTCCCAGCCAACTCCACCAGTTTATATACTGGGCATGGCATTCCATGGTGTGGAACGGAACATTCCTTTTGGATTGGCTGTCCTGTCTGTGTCACCAAATGGTTTCTTGTGCACCTCCTCCCTACATGTGGAAAACTGAGTACTTCTTGACTTAATTTAAGCACTAAGCCATCAATGTGTTATCAACATTACTCTCATACTAAATCCAAAACACAGCACTGTGTGGGCTACTAGGAAGACAATTAACTCTACTTGAGCCCAAACCATAACAGCAGCTTTCAAGATTCAAAAAGCCAGTGCAGTAATCCTTGCTATCTTTTCAACATGGAAAATGTTACCGTACCTATATAGTACAGTGTTTCATTTAGGTAAAATAAGATATTATGCAACATTTTGTATATTTGAGTATGTGCTTCGGGATTGTTACATTTTCTTTAGGATACCAATAATGTTGAGTCAATAAACCTGTCAGGTATCAAAATAAGATTATAACCTGAAAGATCATTTACTTTTTCTTTTTTTTTCATTAATATCTTGGTGATTGAAATTGCTTCACTATTGCAAGAATTTATGAAGACTATTGGCATGATGTTTAGCAATGCTGGAAGTCAACATCTCTTTTACTTCTCTGTTCAAGCTTGGACAGGTGCACTGTTTGCTGGGTAAAAAATTGCCTAAATGGCTGGGTCCAAAGAGTGGTGATATATCAAGTTACATCCAGCTGGCAGCTGGTCACCAGACTTAATATTGGGCCCAGTCCTATTTAACATCTTTGTTGATGATCTGGACAAAGAGCTCAAGTGTACCCTCACTAAGTTTGCAGACAGCAGTAAGTCAGACTGTGCCGCAGTCTGTATTAAGAGGCGTACTCCAAATGCCGACAAAGTAACAACTTTATTAACAACTACAAGTAGCAAGCAAGCAATCCCAGAGGCCCAAAAGCCCTCCTTAACAGAAGCCTTAACTCTTTATAGTCTCTGTCTACCGTCCACATACACATATATTGTTAATTGGCTAAGAGTCTTTGTTCACGAGCCTTGGCTCAAGTCTGGATAGTGGTTCATATCTCTCTCCATGTTGGCAGTTCTCAAAACACATCGTGTTATTTTACAGATGTTTTTCCTTTTCTCTGTTTTCTCACGCTACAGGTAGATCCATTCTGGACAGGCTGGACTGATGGACCAAGGTCAACAGTGTGAAGTTCAACAAGGGAAAGTACTGGGTCCTGTACTTGGGTCACAACAACTTCAGGAAGTGCTGCACGTTTGGGCCAGGGGAAAAGGATCTGGGAGTGCTGGTTGATAGCAGCTGAACATGAGCCAGTGTGTGCCCAGGTAGGCCAATGGCACCTGGCCTGTATCAGGTGGGAATAGTGTGGCCAGCATGACCAGGGTACTGATTGTCCCCCTGTATACAGTACTGCTGTGGCTTCATCACAAATTCTGAGATCGGTTTTTTCCCTTGATGATAAAAAGGACACCGAGGCGCTGGAGCGTGTCCGGAGAAGGGCAAAGGACCTGGGGAAGGAAGAACCTAGAGCACAAGTGTGATGAAAAATGGCTGAGGGAGCTGGGGGTGTTTAGCCTGAAGAAAAGGATGCTCAGGGGAGACATTGTCGTTCTCTACAACTACCTGAAAGGAGGTGGCTCTTGATCTATTTTCCCTAGTAGCAAGCAAGAGGACAAGAGGAAAATGCCTCAAGTTGCAAGAGAAGAGTTTTAGATTGGATATTAGGAAAAATTTTGTCAGCAAAAGAGTTGGCAGGCTCTGGAACAGGCTGCCCATCTGTGGAAGTATTTAAAAACCATCTAGATATGTGGCACTTGAGGACAATGGTTAGCCACAGGTGGGCTTGGCAGTGCTAGGGGAACTGTTGGATTCAACAGTCTTAAACAATCTTTTCTAATTTCAGCCATTCTGTGATTCTCTAATTCTGTCAAACAGTGGTTGCCTCTAATGATGCAGTCTGGTACTATTTCATGCTGCCTAAATCACTTTTATAAACTAATGACTCTCTGTAAAAATCCACCCTTACCAATAGTAAAGAAGCCTCCAGCTATATGTCCAAATACAAGTAAAAATTCTTTCCTATGTCTAGGAAAACTAAAAGACAAGAAAGTGGGTTCCACCAATAAGAACTGTAGATGGTCATATGACTATTTGTGGTGTTTATTTTTTATGGTCATCAAAATATATATTTTAATGGTGTATTGGGTTTGCTTGGCATGGTTTTGGTAGCAGGAGAGCTACAGGGATGGCTTCTGTAAGAATCTACTGTAAGCTTTCCCCATGTCCAGCAGAATCAATGCCATCCAGGTCAAAGATGGACTCACCACTGGCCAAGGCTGAGCACATCGGGATGGTAGTAACACCTCTGTGATAACATATTTAAGAAGGTGAAAAATTTATTGCACAGGAATAAATTGTGGCCAGAGATGAGAGAAGTGAGAATATCTGAGAGAAATGGCCATGCAGATAGCAAGGTCAGTAGAAAGGAGGGGCAGGAGGTGCTTCAGGCACTTGAACAGAAATTCCCTTGAAGCCTGTGATGAAGACCATGGTAAGGCAGGTTGTCTCCATGCAGACCATGGAGGCCCATGATGGATCAGATATACACCTGCAGCCCATGAAGGACCTGTTGCTGGAACAGGGAGATGCCTATAGGAGTCTGTGATCCTGTGAAAAGCCCACAATGAAGCAGGCTTCTTGCAGAAACTGTGGACCCATGTAAAGGGGAGTCCACACTGGAGCAAGGTTTCCTGGTAGGACTTGTGGCCTCACAGGGGATACACCTGGGGGCACTGTGTTCCTGAAAGACTGTACCCTGTAGAGAACTATCTTCCATGCTGGAGCAGGGGGAGAGTGTGAGGAATCCTCCGCCTGGGTAGGAAAGAGTGGCAGAGACAGTAAGTGATGAACTGACCTCAATTCTCACCCCCTGTATCTCTGTGGGGAAGAGGTAGAGAAAATTAGGACTGAAGGTAAGCCAAGGAAAAAGGAAGGGGTGGGTGGAAGTTGCTTTTAAGATTGGATTTTATTTCTCATTATCCTACTCTGATTTGATTCGTAATAAATTAAACTAATTTCCCCAAGCTGAGTCTGTTTTGCCCATGTTGATAACTGGTGAGTGATCTCTCCCTGCCCTTCTTTTGCTTCAAGGGTCTTTTGCTATATTTTTTCTCCGCTATCCAGCTGAGAAGGGCAGTGACAGAGAAGCTTTGGTGAGCACCTGGCATTCAGCCAGGGTCAACCCACCATGCATGATTCCAGCACTGTCAGAATTCACCCTTATTTTTCCAGAGTTTATGACACCATAAACATCTTTGATGCTTGCACAGACCAACTCGACCATCTTGTAAAATCTCACATTTTTTACTACCAAGAAGGAATTACTGAGACATTTTATTAAAGACATTTTGAAGATTTTAAATTACAAATTCTAGTCATTTAAATTTCACAGAAAACTAAGGAAACGTTTACATTCAGTAGGTTTTTCCCTGAGATTTCAGAGGCAGACATTCTCATATGCAGCAGCATATGAGGAAGGGAAGCAACCATCTAGAACTGCCAAATGTGACCTCTAAGCAAAAGAAAGAAATTAAAGCATTTTGTTACCATTGTAAGCAAAAGGATCTGTGCAAGGACCTACCTGTGCATGTCTTGCAGCTATTATTGAAATAAAGCCTATGACATTTAATAGAGCTCTTAAAAAGGTAAAGACACTTCTAAGGACTGCAATAAAAATATTTTCTTTCAGCTTTTTATTTTCCCTATTGCAATATATTCTTCCTAGGGGATCTATTTATCATAATACATCAAGATATATTAGCTTGTTTGATATAAATATAAAATATAAAACATAAAATATATAGCTTGTCTAAGTTTAGAAAGGAGCAACATTAAGAGAGAAAAATACCATCTGACAATGGAAAATACACCACATTTGAAATCAGTCTCAATGCAACTTGGAAAAAATCACCTCAGGCAAAGAACTACTAAAGACACAACTTGTATCTGAAACTAATTTAAAAAAGAGGTCAGAAGGTGATTAAATATAAATTTTATTGTAAGGAAAACTTCTGCCGAGATATAAAGGCCCTTTACTACATCTAAAATTTACTTGCCATGTTTTTTATCTTTCTTTTCCCTAGCATCAGTGAAGAGCATTCTTTCAGAAGATAAAGGGAAGTCAAAGCCTAGCCTCAGGATCTCATATTAGCCAGCTCATCCCCCTACAGAAATTCCAGCCTGGATGTCTCTATTGTTCTTTTACAGGGCTGGCAGAAGAAGCTGGCACAGTGCAGACTGACACTTAGTCTGACAAAGGGAGCACATCGAGAATGTGTCACTCTCCAGTGATCCTATGCTGGAGCATATTTTTTATGGATGAGAGGGGATTTCCTTTCCTGGAAGGATGTTTGAATTGGACCTTTGAGAAGAACCTGTGAGCACAGAGTCAAGCACTGCCTTATGGATTTGTACCACTGACAAGCACGGACAGTGCTTCATACAGCCTTTCAAGTTATTTTCCTCCTCCAAACAGTATTGTCTGTCTTGCCTTCCTCTCTTTCTCCCCTTCAACCCCCAGTACTCTTCATGCAGATGCTAATCTCTTGCTGAAATAGTGTCGCCTGGTGTCTATGCTTCTACTTGGCTGGATCAGGATAGGTAGTAGGACATCAGCAGATGAATCATGCCATAGAGTTTTAATATTCTTTCAAATGAAATGAGAAGAGGCAACCCTGTGGCTGCTCCAAGGGCAGCAGCTGAGCAAAGAGGAGCATTAACTTGATAGAAGACTGGTAAGCCATTGCAACATGGCTGTGAGTGCTGAAGAGGTGCTATGCACATCTCCAGCACTATAGCTTCTGCCCACTTACTTGCAAAGAAAGAAAAACAGCAGACTCCTCCCTCATGAGAGGATCATTACACAGAAGGTTAGGATGGTCTCACAGCAGGTCTGCCCACACAAAACTGATTGTACATGTGGATTCTTTGAAGTCAGCTGTGCTCCAGCTGCACAGAAAATAAGTACTTGGACAGGGCTGGACCCTCAGTCTGACCACTGCATGCAGTGTTTTCTCTTTGCTGCAACAAGCACAAACCCCCACATTTGAGACTGCCCTCTGGGGTTTGGACACAGCCTTTAGCTAATATCTGGACATGGAAGCACCTGACTTGGTGATCAAGCTGGTGGGTGGCATAGCTTTGCACCAGCATCAGAACCTTACAGAGCAGAAACTGACAATAAATTCAAATGGGGAGAGAAGATGAACCATGGCCCAGTGCTGCCCTGGAGCTCAGAGAGAAAGGTGGTTTAACAGAAGGGTACTGAATCCCTCAGGCTTCTCTTCTCCAGTCAGTAGGTAATGGTACACTTCTACTGCAGGTAGATTGAGCTGTGTAGCCAGGGATACATAAGCTGAAAATACTCTTTGCATGAAGAAAACAGGCTTAAAGTGCAGCCAGTACCTCAGAAAATTCCCTTCTGACTGGAGCTAGTATAGTCCCTTTATGTACTCTAACCTGCATTGGGACATATCATTGTACAGGCAAACAGCAGAACAGTTTCTTCGTGAGTGAAAAAGGAAATAAGAGAAGACACAGAAAATGTTGAGGGATCACTTGATTTCATGGAAAGCATGTGCCATATCCATTGAACTTCTGATTTGGAGCTTCACACAAACTGCACATGAGCCTATTTTAAATACATGACACTTTTACTATTGCCTTCACTCTCTTTCTTACTATTTTACAGTTAGTTCTTGTTTTCCTGTCTTTAATTAAGCTGTAAGTTGTTCATAGCAACATCATGACTACTCCTATTTGTACAATGTTTGGCACAGAGATTCTGAGGCATTGCCAAATGTGGAGAGGAAAAAAAAAAGAAACACAAGACAGCAAACTATTATGAAGCAAGTTCTGACTTAGAAGTCTGTTTTTCTAGACTATATAAACTTTGGGGATTCAGCTGTGGGAAAGCAAAATCAGAGAAATTAGTGGGAAAACAATCCATAGAGAGGAATATATAGCAAGACATGCACATGCCCAGGGAAATGGAAATATAAGCAAGCAAGAATAGCTACATTAGAGAGCCCAGCCTTGGATCAGTAAGGCAGCACAGTATAAACAGGTGTCTTGTAACAGGAAGTCAAGTAATTACTATGCCTCAGAATAAAACAAAAATAAACAGTCTTTATAACTGCTCCCCTGAATTGTGTCAAGGAGCAGGTTGCTCTACAGTTTAGGGAGCAGTCACTGCCCTCCAGAGCATTTTGAATCTTCAGGTAGGGTATGGGACCTAAATCACATACAGACCTTCACTTCTCAGAGGAGATTATATCTGAAATCAGGATAAAATTACACAGATGAGATCAGGATCAACCCATGTAATTTCCTATATTTTTACTAGGCTTTTTCCTCAACAGTATAGTTCCAGAAACATCTGTCCTCAAGTAGTGCTAATAAGAAAGCATCCTGTAGCACAAAAACAGGCCCCATATAATTCTCCTTGGTAGATTTGATTTAGTTCAATAAAATTTAAACAGTTCAATAAATTTATATAATGGTGAAACAGATTTTTTAAAAAACAGCAAACAAACCCAACTTTTATCTAGCTGAGCCTTCACTACAGACAAGTCTCTAATTTCAAACTCCTCTTAAATTCTTCTTAAATATATTTGGTTATACAAATCTAGGTTCCACTCCAGCCCCATCCATATTGTGATCAATAGATCTAACACAGCCTGTTATCAGTCTCTGCACAATCAGTAATTTTATCTTTTTGCTGATCTTGCAAGTATAGTACATGAGGGTATAACACTCCAGACCTGAAGCCTCAAGCTTTGCTGGGAGTATAAGTAATACTCTAAAATAATTTGCCACCTAATTCTTTTGCAAAGCCTTTTAGTTCTTCAGCACCTACAGGTCATGTAAAGAGAAAGCACATATGATTCTCCAAAAGATTTCCTTTAATTTAGTGAGAAAATATGCATTTTGGCAAAAGGTTCACAGTGGTAACACACAACCAAGGCAGAAGATTCCACAAAGCACCTAGCAAACACCAACCCACAATTCAGTAAAATATAACTCATCAGTTTCAAGTTACCCAAAAGACATTAAGGAATAATACAGAAAGGAATAGTGCTAAAAAGAGGAAAGAAAGGAAAAGAAAGAAAAGAGAAAGAAAAGAGAAGAAAGAGAAAGAAA
>JAWWEV010000001.1:1850929-1870929 GCA_035583235.1 Hafferia zeledoni
AGAGAAGAAAGAGAAGAAAGAGAAGAAAGAGAAGAAAGAGAAGAAAGAGAAGAAAGAGAAGAAAGAGAAGAAAGAGAAGAAAGAGATTAGAATAAGAGGATTGCATAGCTACCATCCAAGAGTTTTATTGACATCTGGGCCTTCATATGACGATGGCAGATGCAAAGAGAGGGCAATATGGAGCCCCTATGCTCCTGTATTTATCTGCTTTGGCAATCGTAGCCAGCCCTCCCAGGTGGGACATCTGGCTCACTGACCACTATATAGCTCCAGGTCAGAGTGAGAGGCAGTGTAGCCAGTCAGAGGATAGGTCAGGTGTCCCCAGGGGCATGGTGTGGGTGGGCTACCAGGCAGGCCTTTTGATTGGCAGCTCTGCCACATGGCTTCCAATTCTGCCTTGGGACTGCAGGCCACCTGTGTTCAGTAGCAAGCCTGGTCATGTGGATTCCAACCTAGTCCCATTCCCAACACACACAAGTTGGTTGACTTGACTTGGTAATTACATAATCTAGTGAGATTCAGTGTCTCACAGAGGGTACCTGAAAAAAACTAGTTTAAACTGGTTATGTCAATGTGCTGGTTTAAAGGTAAACTTGCAGGAGAAATGAACCCAACTCAAAAGAGATTGTAAGTCAGAGTTACAATTTAATAAAAATATTACAATGAATGCAATGATACAAAGAGAAATTGGTTTTAACCCACAAAACCCAGAAGTATAACCCAGCACCTTGGGGCACAAAGAGAAAGGTGTTCATTATCCCCTGTGCTGAGCCCCAACATGGTTCCTCCAAGTCCAAAGTAAAAAGAAAAGAAAAGCCTGTTGGTGCAGATGACAGTTGCAGTCTGGTTGAGAGTGGTGGTCACAGTTCTGTCAAGGTTCTGGTCCTCCTCTGGATCCAAAGAATGGTACCCTAAGTCCCCAAACCCCAAGATCATATACCCTCTGGTTCAGGTGGGAATGCCCAGTACCTCCCCCAGGGCGGGGAGTTCCACAATGGGTGAGCTAACTCTGTGAGTCATGGGGTATTTTTGGAATCATTGATGGCCCATTAGCAGACACACCCCCTCAGGATGGTTGTGAAGGTGCTTACAACTCCGTGGAGGGGAGTTATCACCGTTCCTACCTCACAGGCTCCTTTAACACCCAGCTTACAGCCTGAGGGATCAGATGTGCCCTGGGCAGCTGCTGCAAATGTTCACGAGTTAACAGTTCACAAGAAATGGCATAAAAGGTTTAGAATACACATCTTTGGTCACACCCACACCGTGATAAACTGGTCCCAGGTTGCTGAACTAGGACAGTCAGTAACTTCCCATAAAAGATCAAAAGATTAAAAAATACCTTTTGTTTGGGGAGAAAAAAACCCAAACAAACAAACAAAAAATTCAAACAAAAAAATCACAAGAAAATGGTCCTAACTGGGGACCAAATAAGCCATTGACATCAAAGGACAAAGATACTATGCAATATTCTTTTTTTCTAAGATTAAGACCTTTCAGCTACAGAACATCTTAAAAAAAATAGACAAAAAGAAAAAAAGAAAAAAAAATAACATCTTGAAACAACATCCACGAGTCTCAATAGGCAGCTGTATGTGAACATTTTACACATCTTAACTTCTGTGATTTGTTTTGGAATATGTTACTAGACTTTCCACAGTGGTTACCTCATCACTCAGTCTTAGCAACTGCTGCTGCACTGACCAAGGAACAGCATAGGGATTGCAGGGGGAATCTAAACACTTGCCTAGGAGTAGAGAAGGATGATATGCTCCAGAAAAGCTTTTTCCTGGAGCAGAAATGGCAAACAGATGGAAAGAATCAAGTCCAAAACACAGTGTATGACCTATTTTAGATAGAGTCTCCTCGTGTTTCACTTTGGCAAAGCTCGAGTATCCCTGATGCCAACAGAATGTTCCTGAGATGCGGATCTTGTCAGCAGGCTCCAAGCTGCAGTCCTCCCACTATCAGGACTTAATGGACCTTATAGTCCAGCAGTAAATATTTATTTGAGAGAAACTTATACAAATAGCATTACAGAAAAACAAAATGAGACTGAGTTTTAAAAGTCAAGGGAACCCATTTTTGCCATCCAGCTATGTGACAGGCCCAGTTTCATATTGGCCAGACCAGGCAACTGTGCCAAGGCTCTTAAAATCCAAAGATAGGAAAGAAAATTAACTCTGAATAGGATTGTGCCCATTTGTTAATCTACATAAATCAATGTGTGGAAACAGGGCTTTCTTTCTCTGTTTGACAACAGTATGACAACATCCTAAGTGTAAAATCGAAAGCCTTGGAGCCTCGCAGAGATTTGTAACAGACAAATTGGTCAGAAAATCAGGAACCAAGACTGCCAGCATAGTAGCTGGTATCTGAAGGACCCAGCTCTGCACTTGTGAAGCCTTTGGTTATTTAATACCTGTTCTCTAGAAAGGAGTCATAAGCCTTTCATGGCTGCTAAAAGACAGTGATAAAATCTGAGAGAGAAAACAGAAGAAAGGGAAAGAAGGCTACAAAATGGCAAAATCTCCAACTGAAGTCATCCTGTGTGGCCTGTCTTCTTTTGTGTGAGTTAGGAAGAGAAACTATCACACAGAAAAATGTCATTGATATTGATAATCAAGAGGAGAGTAACACAAAACATTCACAATTTTTACAGTCCCAGAATTTTACAGTCTTTGAGTGTGCCAGAAGCTACCTCTCTTTTCAATCTGCCGTCTCTGCTTCTTTTGCAAGCTTCCTCCAAACTGTTTCAGCAAAAGCAAACTGGGCTGCCTTGGACGATCTGAGAAGCCAGCCCACCCTATTTTGAAAGAAATGAGCACAAATGTACTAGCCAACAGCCCAGAAAGAACTGAAAGCCATGGGGAGGAGGAGAAGTGATAACAAGCAGCTTGAGAAGGAATCCTCTTCAGCAGGGATATGTTCTGACTCACAGCACATGTGACTGCATCCCAGAACCAGCAACTTTTTCCTTTCCAATCCTTTATGCCTGCACAGCTGTTTTTCTCTCCTTTTTGGCTGTTCCCTACTTGTGTCAGTTGCGAATGCTTATATGCCTTGGACATACAGGGAAGGTGTGAAAAACTTTCTTTACTTTTTGCTTCCCTCTCAAAGCAGTTCACCTCAGAATGAGAGAAATCAAATCTACTCTCTGGGTATTTATAGCTTTTTGTCATCTCCAGTCAGATATACCTACTAACCCAGAGAATAGTGGCTGAAGTTGCAGTCTTTTTTCTCTGGTGTAGTTCTGATTTTCTCCAATGTTTGTCTTGTGTCAAACATTTTTGCAGCCACTGAAATATGAAACAATCCCTACCTCTCCTTGCATCCACTGTACTAGAACACCTGCCCTGAAAATGAATTTGTCTTTGGCTGCCATGGAGGGCTGTACCAGGCACAACCTCTGGAGCCTGAGTGGGGTTTACTTCCTGAGATCCACACTCTATATTCAAAGGCCTCCTCCAGTCTGGAGAGGCAAGTGCCACTGGACCCATATATCTTCTGCAGCAGCCAGTTGTTATCAGAGCATGACTAACTTGGGGAGGTGCTTAAGGCGCCAATTTCTGAATCACCAAAGATCTTTGTCTTCCTCCTGCTTGTTTATTAAGGGTACTTCTGAGCCTGTGGAGGAGCAGTGGGTTCAACACGGGGTGCTTTCTGTTCATTTTAGATAACCCTCTGTGACTTCTGTGTTGTCTCTGTCCTTTCAGAAGTAGGATGGTCTTGAAAATGGGCTAGTCTTAGTCAATCTCAATCTGGACACTGAGGTCCTCCTAAATCCTCCTTTAGTCATTTTAAAATGCTATAAGTTTTTCTGTGACAGGGACTGTTTCTATCTTTTTATACTGTGGGAACAATGGGATTCAGATGTGGAAGAAGGCCTGTAGGGATTAGCGTAACAGAAAAAATACATTAGTATGACATGCCGCTTGAAGTGTGAAAGCCATAGTACAGAATCCTAACAGCTGCATTCCTTTGCTGTTCTGGCAAATGACCTAAATTGCAAGCACAGAAAATGAATGTAGGTGCACCTAAAGCAAAACTGTCTTCCTACCCAAGAGAGGTGTAGTGGAAACCGCTGGGCAGTGTGTGCCAAGTCAATGTCCTGAGTGAGCTGCCTTTCCCACATACCTCCCTTGGGCAACAAAAGAGTAGGATGCCAGGGCTTTTGCCAACTTGGTGTTACGCAAAAAGCCCATGGAGTGGGTACAATGGAATTTAGGCTGGGCACAGAGGCAGGATACAGCAGCATGAGTCTCCAGCAAACAATAGCAACAGCAGGATCAAAACAGCAGGCAGAAAGTATATGCACAATTACCAAAACAAAATTGCATTCCTAGCCATGTCTCCAAGCAGAATCCCGCTGTTGTAAATGTAACCAGACATGTATTTCACATTATGCAATGTATATTATCTGAAAAGGAAGGTGAAAAGAAGAGGGATTAACCTAAAGCAACAAATTCCAATCAATTTCTCCAGGTTAACACTGTAGTAAAAAAGCCAGAGTTGAGACTTCATCACATAACAGAGGTACAGCATCAATGCACTGAAGTATCAGGACAGTTGACAGAAACAGAATCTGGTACAGAAGAGAGCAGGGAAATAAACACAGTCATATTTGAATCATAAGTGCCTATATGAGAAACACTGGAAAAGTCCTCTGATTTGTAAGGAAACCTGACAATTTAATACTCCCTTTTAGAGGGAAGAAGGAGGAGGGGGCAAAACCGGTTTCTACTCTCTGTCTTGGTTGACTAGACCATAAACATAATAGTTGAAAAACAGCTTATTTGTTTTGGGACACTTTGGGGAAGAAAAAAATATGTTTTGAAAATGTTCAATTCAAAATATGAATCCCTTCCCTTCTTAATGTTGGTAAGAAAAGCATTTCTAGGTTTAAAGCTTCTGAAAGATACCTGCTCTGTAGAAGGTCTGACTTCTGCCCCACCTTTTTTCATACTGGCGTTGAGAAGATAGGTAGAGATAAGGATCAAAATGAAAATATGGCAAGTAGAAATTGGAGACTGATTTGTTTTGTTTTGTTTTTGCAAAACTGTGAATAATTTTGTTGGGAAAAAGCTGAATTTAGGGGGCATTCTGTGCTGGATGTGAAAGCTCTGACCAGTAATGTTGACCACGTCTCCATCAGTGAATCAAGGGCATTTTCATAGTCATTACAATTCAGCACACCCAGGTAGCAGCCTATGAAACTGACTATCCTTGGAGATTTAGACTCTGTTGGTGTTCCACAACAAGAAGACAAGAAAAGGACAGAGAAAATTTGTCACATTCTTGTAACTAGCAAAAATGCTGTTGATATCTTCCATATTTGATGTAGATTTTAGCATTAGACCTCTCCTTTGTCTTTCTCAGGAAATTTTCTTGTAAGTGACACATGCTCTCCTGAAGTTAGAAAACAGCTAAAAAAAACAACCTGAATAATTGCATGTTGTCCATACTATGTGGACGCCCAATAATTATTCCTCAAATGCTACATGAAAGCTTGAATGAGGAATTAAATACTGTTTAATTTTGAGGGGGCCTTGCAAATAAAAAGGCCTTCAGTATATATAAAAAATAACACATGCAGCTACTTAAAAACATTTCTCCCTCTTCACAGTAGAGCAGTTCAGGCCTGCCAGCTTGGCACTTCTCAGCTTAACAAGTGATAGACACAGAATAGCTTTCAGTTGACTTACAGAAGAAAATTGTCAAGACCGAGGACAGTATGTGCTATACATTTCAGAATCAGCTGCCCGGTTTAATTCTGATTTTAGGTAGCTAGAGGAGATTTCTAAACGTACTCCTGTCACTATAAAGCAAGAATCTTTGGATGGAAATGGAAAGCAAGTTTAACAATATTTTTGCAAATACCACCTTTTTGATTCCTATATCTTAATCTCTCATTATAATTGTAAAGACCAGGATCCTTAAGTCCAACAGCCATGACTTTCCACAATTTTACCTGGCTTGCAAAGAGATAAAATATCCATATCTAAAAAGACATGGAAATTCCTGACAGGAATCAGTCAGTGAATATCAGCTTCTGATTACAGAGGAGCAAACCAGAGTCAGTGCATCAGTGTTCATCCCCCTTTGTTTGAACATTTGGCCCTAACGTGAAACCGGCTTTCAGAAGGGTCTCATACCAAATGAAAATGAAAGGTTTAGCAGCAGCTTGGTGCTATTATATGTGGCCAAGACTCTTTTATATAAGCTTAGCAGGCAAATAGCAGAGTAACAGTTGCTGATTAAAACTAATAAGCAGCTCTTTAAGGCCTACCTGGAGCTTACTTCCTAAAATGGCCTATGTCTCATATTTTTTTCAGTGCCTGATGGCCAAAAAAATGTTAAGAAAATAAAAATAAGAACTAAAGTAGCCAGGAATCCCAGTCGGTGTTAGGGGGAGGGAGGGGGGGAAGAAGGAGGGGGGGGGGGTGCAGGGTGGTTCTTTCTGGTTTTGATATAGAAAGTTCTTTTAAAAATTTAAAAATACTTTATTAACAGTTTCTGTGATATTCCAGATGTCAGAAACTAATGCTCCAAAATCTGCTGAAACATTAAATCCTCTTTTTCATTAAGCATTGGGGTCAGCACTAAACTTCTTCATACAGCCTCAAACGTCAAGTGAAAAAAGTTATTACTCAGATCTGATCTGCCATATGACTCATCTATTCTTGACATTTTCCCAGTAGCTGAAAGGAAAAGTGATACAAAGCCTTATTCTTCAAGAGAGAAAGTCAGCACATCATTCTGTGCAAGCAGATGGCCAGTTCTTTCTAACGATTTTTGTGCTGATGTTGTTCTCAGGTTTATGAGCACAAGCCCAGAGTGAGGGGCGGGTGGGAGAGGGGGAGAGGAGCTGCTCCCAGTTACAGAGTAAACAGAGGGTAAGCAGAGGCTTGACCACTTTGACTCTCATCTGGAGGCAGGCTGATTGCTGAAACCATTAGAGTAGCAGCCTTGGCAGCAAGCAGTTCTTCAGCCTCCAGGCCACCATAAAACAGGAGCTCCTTTTTTTTCCATAAGAAGAAAAGGCCAGTGTCTTTGAAGCAAGCACTTTACCACATGGTCCTTTTGGTGGAGAGAGAAAGCCTGACACCATACCTCAGAAAGTAGGGAGGAGGAGAAGAAAAACCTGCTCTTTTCCAGTGCTCCTGTACAGCCTTCTTCTTTGTAAAGAAGAAAATACAGGCAATGCAAACACACCAGACAAATATTTGTAACTGTAATATAGTTCCTTTTCTAAGTTCTTTATCACCGCTTTTCTACAGAGCCCCAACACCAAACCTGTTTAAGGACTCCACAGCATTACAGCGAAACCTTTTCCATCTCCAGAGCTCAAGGTATCTAATACAGATACCTTCAAGGTATCCCTCAGGGGTGGGTGGGCTTTGGTCTCTACCACAAAACACCCTGGCAACCCCCAACCTGCACTGCAGGGTCCAGACTGTCCTTTGTTAACATGCTGCTACTGGTAAATAATAATTCTGTTCTTCCTACAGGGAAAAGGAGTCAGGAAAAGCTGGATAATCGATCTAAAGGCAGAAATAAACACTGCCATGATCTCCCAAGACTCAGTTGTGAGTGTGTGGTGCCTCTTACTCTGGCAGATCAGTGTTTGCTGCTGGAGGCCTTACTGAAAACATGCAGATACATCAAGATATCTAAACAAAATGACCTCTAATTGTGTACTGCCATCATGCAAGAGTTACAACCTTTATTTACACAGTTGGATCCATGTGACAACAAGGTTCACAACTGGGATCTCAGCTAATGTAGCTACTCAATTTATTATTCTTTGTGTGTGTGTGTGTGTGTGTGTGTGTGTGTGTGTGTGTGTGTAAGATTCCAATGTATCTGGTAGACTTTTAACTTAAAAAGTGACATAGGATCCCTGCTTATCAAGAGCTAGGCATGTCAGGGTAACTCTAAAGAACTAGAATCCTTTTCCTCTATTTTCATACTTTGAACATGCTTTGGTTATAGCAAAAGTGTTGCAGTGTTGCTGTGATTCTCAGTCATGTTTCGCTGACATAACTGGAAATAATGCAGCAGCAAACTACCTCAACGTCAAGTGTCTGCCAATGATTTCTGCCTACCAACACTCCTCAATCTTGTAAACTCTGCATGTGAAATCTTTAATAATTTTTCACTGATTTCATAAAACTACTTTTTTTTTTTTTTTTTTTTTTTTTTCCCTGTGTAGGCCAGCACCTACCTACATGCTCACAAATTCACTTCATCAGCTTTAAACATCTTGTCTGGGACCTGCTTGTGTTATTGCTTGAAGAAAAGGTTTAGCTCAATACCTTGAGGAAGGAGAAGATTTATATATCAATAAATGATCACATCTCAAAAAGCCAAGTGACCATAACACAAGTTAGGCAGATCTGAGCTTGAGGTCTGCCTGCATATGTCATGTTTTCCCCTTCCAGAATGTAACAGAGCTGATGTCAGAGAAGTCAGCTATGAACACCTTTTTCTAGAGCCCTTACATCAGGAGCTGGAAATGCTTCCATCAGCTATGGCTTTTCCCACTGTTAATTCGTGGTTTTCAATAACAATAATATTTACTTCCTTTCTGGCAGTTTAATTCTTATATCCCAAGGAGGTTTGAAAACCCCAGTATTCCTATTTGTAATGAAGGCATGGCAAGGGAAATGGTTTCTTAAAGGCACCCACAGGGTTTATAGTAGAACTGGGAACCCACTTTGCACCTCCCAGGTAAATGACAAGTGCTTTTACTGCTAGTCCAAACTCGTACTGTATTTAACCAGCTCAGTCACATGTGGTCTGGCTCTCTGCTGCAGACATAGCTTAAAATATACACCAAAAGAAGTGACAGAGTTTTGAAATGGAGTTTGCAAAAAATTATCTGGAAGAAATATTTTGAAATTCAGATTTTTGTTCATACTTTTCAGTGGTGTTCAGTAATTTTGCAGTGGAGCCAAACAAGACTTCAAGTTGAAGCAGTCAAAGCAGAGACATTTAGGGAATGTTTTCATCAGCATTTTGAACAGGTTTCCTCAGATCTTATATCCCTCATGCTCGTTGATTGCTTACTCTAATTCCTCCCACACATTTCTCAATTTCTTCATTCCCTCCCCAGTAAAGACTAAAATAAAATTGCTATTGTTGTGTTTGCATGTAATATTTCTTCTCTTTGCTTTTTGTTCCAGCTATTTAAAATCACAATCTATTCAAAAGACAGAGGCTGTCTGGTTTTCTGTGTTGGTAAATTATGTGACATATGATACCCAAACTGAAAATGGGCCCTCAGCAACTAGCAAATATTGGCACTTCTTGATGAAGTGCTAATGCGTTTCTGCCAGTGATCACTGTTATTCTGAAACAAAGGGAGATATATACTTGCTCTCCAGACATCTCTCTTCACTGCTCAGTAATAACACGAGCAGCTTCCAACTGTCTATACAAGTTACTGGGCCAGGCTGCGCATTGTAAGAACCAAGGAAAAACAATCAAAATGTTCATCCATATCTTCCAAACTATTTTCCTCAACTGCAAATCCCCATTTCTTAGAGGGAAAATGTTAGTACCGGCACGTTTAACACTTCAGAAGAATTTACACCAAATGGATTGATTGTACAGCTCCTTCCTAAACAGTTTCAGTTTGAAGGGAGGTGTTGTAGGAACCATAGAAATTTCTCCGTAGCAACAAAAGGGTTTGTGTTGTATTCCTGGTTCTACCATCTCAAAGACAAGAATAATTTAGCAATTAAATACTTAGAAGGAATTGTTCACTGGCCTGAAGCACAACTAGGCAAACTCAACTTCTGCTGAGTTTGAGAGCTAGATTTCTAATTATCCCTATGATTTGAACAATTCTCACTCCAAAATATTACAAATACACCTTGTAGTGGATGAATAGGTAATAACACCATTATTTACATTCTCATAGGGTTTAATGCTTACACATTACAGCACAGCATATCAGAAACAGGACTTGAGACACATTTGGTGGTTTCTCAGTTTCCCTTCCCTGGCTGCCACAGGCACTGCCACAAACCCTGTGCCTAACATGCTCTAGTGAGACCAAGGTTCCTGGGCATGACTCTTGCCCATTCACCTGCACTGTCCAAGGGACTGGGCAAGAGAAAAGCAGTTCTGTCTACCACTTTCCTTACTGGCAGATAGTTTCCAAGGTTTCTGTCTCTGCATCCACCATGTTAAATTGCCCAGTCTGAGAAGAGGAGCTATTATTGGCCATGGGGACAAAAAGGTTGCTCAGAGCCCAAGTTAGTTGGAAGGGTGACACCCAGATACCTAGCATACTTTCCTGAGCAAGGTTTGTAGTGCTGCCCTAGTGTTGCTGCAGGCTGGGGAATGCAAACAAACCCAGAGAGGAGTTTGGACCACCAAAGGCTAATGCTTTTCCCTTGTGAACCCCATTGTGGAAAAAAAAAGAATTAGGGGACAGAAAAAGAGATGTTTTGGGATCCAACCATCTCCATAAACATAACGCTGTCATTTCTTGTTTCCTTCTCTCCGAAAGACGTGTTAGCCAGGAAGAGCTGCACTGCCCACAGATCAGGTAAAAAGAAATTAGTAGGGAAGTCCTATGGTAGAAAACAAAGTAAAGAAAGGAGTCAGGGAAAAAACATCGATTTCTGATTTTCAAACCCTTTTCTTTCTACAGCATTGATTTCTATCCTTCCTATTAGGTTTACCAAGAGTTATCCTCCCTTCCTAACCTTACCCTTACCCTTACATCATGAGCATCCAACCAGCTATGAGGATGCCTTAGAGCCAATCAATGGATTTGTATCCTGTTAGGCCACTTTTATCCACCATCAGTATTTGTTATGTGCACTGCCCAATTAATCTCTCAGTTCAAGTCTATGCACAGCTCAAGGTTCTGCAGTCCTCCTCTCTTCCTGGGGCCAGAAGGGGTTTATGAATTTCACTGGATATCAGTGGTTAGCCTGTGGAACAGCCCTAGATTTTGCAGTCAAGAAGGACTGATTCAGAAAGTCAGTCTTAAACACTTCATTTCTCTTTTTATTATGATTGAAGATGTATCTTTATAAATAGTTCTCTCTGTAAATGTGCAAGGGCATGGATCACTACACATTTTTTCAAGATTATATAAGAACATGTCTTTTATCACTGAAAATATGAAAGGATAGACTTATCTATTCCATATTCTTAATTTGTTTTGTGAAAGAGGATTCATTTAATCAACGCAGAACTTTCTGCTTGCCTAATCTTTCTCCCTCAGAGTTTCCCAATCCACATTCCTCTGAAAGTAGAAAGGGCCTTAAGCAATGACATGTTTGAAGTTTACCTGGCAAGGAAGGAAATCTTTGAACTGAAATATCTGTCCATAGGAAATGAACACTTCCATGTGTTATGAAATTTACAGTTTTTACTACTGGACAGCTAGACAGCATTATTTCAAATATTGGCTGAACACTATTTACTAATTACTTATAGATACAGAAAAAAATTATGTCATAGTTTGGAGCTGCTTTTTATTTGTTTTACATCAGTGAAATCTTCAACAAAAGAGTGTAGAATGACTTCCTTTTTATGCTATAAAGCAGAAAGAACTTGAAAAGCAGGTTATGAAGAGCTTTAAAAACAAAAGCAGACTTAAAAATAGGGTTTTTTACTTTGTGTAAAAATAATTAGTTTTGGTTGCTTCAGCAAACCCTTAAATCATGTATGAAGTGCTCATTATATGAAAGAAATAATGGATTTTTACCTCCTTGGAGAAACTTACAGCTGAACTCCAAAGGTAGTAGACATATTTTGATCTGATATACATTTAAGAAAAAGAAATATGACACTTGTTATCATTTGCAACTAGCATAAAGTTTATCAAACATCTTACAAGATTATAAAAAAAATTAAAAATTAAAAAAGCTTATTTAAAAAATTTTGTAAAAATCTGAATTTTACTAAAATCTTCCAGCCACTTTATATTTCTTTGTAAAAGCCTGTATAATAATACCTCTTCTTTCAGGGTCTAGGTTATCTTCCATTTAGAGTTTCATCCTATCTTGGCAGACCTTTCCTGTCTCACTTTTTGGCTCAGGATACTCCATTCCCTTTTGTTTGAGTAGTAGGAAATTCACAGTTCCAACAGGAAGACCCCACCTTCCAAATGAAATCAGATGTTATTCTGTGACTCATGTTTCATGGATAACCTTGATGTGAAATACAATTAACTAAAAAAAAAAAAGCCAAACCAAGAAAAAAAGCCTCAAAAGAGTTTTATCTGAGTGTTGGCTACTCCTCTTTTCTTGCCTTAAATTTTACATAAACGTGCCACATTTTCTTTTTCCTTCAATGGAAGGAAAAAGGTTCCATTTCTCACTGTTTATTAAAGAATGAACAAAATTTTGACTTGTTTTCTCAGTCTTTACATGCAATATGTATGTAATTGAAGGCAATTTCAGTTTTTTATGTACTTAATAGTGCAGCTTGATACTTGTGGGCTGAAAACTAGGGGACATAGGGAACTTCAGTCAGTTGCTTATGCTTAGATATACAGATACAGAGCTTATTATTCTGGACTAAGTCAGGAGGCTACAGGTAAAACACAGAAGCTCTATTGCTTCTGAAGTAACGTTTGAAGGCCAGGAAGGATATAACAGAGTATTTAAAAAACATGCCATGCTTAACATTAGGCAACTAAATTAAGCATATCAGGTCTAAATACACAAATTATGTTAACTATAACCATGTTAAAATCTCCTGTCTTAAAATCTCATGCCATTTGTATGATCTAAGACCATAAAAATTTATTCTGTTCACCCTTCTGTTAAAGAATTCACCTAGCAATACAAATTAACATGATATAACTAAAGATTTCAGGTTGTAAGAAAGAAAATGGAAACTCTACAAGAGTCTAATGTAATTAGGGAACATAAATCCTGTTATGGTTGCAGGTTGCTAGATGTTCAAGAGAAAATGATACAGGTTTCTTAGTCTGAAGTATTGCAGCAAAAGCAGGAAATATTTGACAGCTCTTTATAGCTTTCCCTGTGATAGCTGAGATAAGCAAAGATCCTCAGGGATCAAATCCCAAGTAAAACTATGTGTGTGAGAAAAAACATTACTTAAAATAGTATTGAAAAGTAAAAGAAGCTTCATGCTAACTTCTGGAAGATTTACTGTAATTTTTGAGTTTTAAATGGTAGAAGTGGATTATGGCTAAGAACAACTCATGTCTGCTGCAGCATAAATTCTATTGTGTTAAAAGTGTAAGTGATTTGACATTATAAATTGTACTCAGTTACATCAAGGAAACCTTTAATTGGGAAGGAAGTCCAAGTCCACTGGTTATCTCAAGGATCCTTCATTGACAGGAGTGAGGTTCATCCCTACTCCCCCATGGATCACGAAAGTCTCATTCCAGCTTTTCAGATGGCTCAGCCATGCTTCCATTTGCTTTGACTCATCTACTCAGTGACTTGCCAGGGACTTCTGGCGCTTCTACTTATCCTGCCAGGGAAACTTCAGCTTCAGCAGTTGAAATGGGTGGCTGTGTCCCAAAAGTCATGAAGCTCAGGCTTACTGGCCTCACTTGAAATAGGGGTGAGGTTCTTGTCTGGCCTTTCACAAGTTATATAGCTGCCTGGCAGTGCAGAGGGTCTCTTTTCTATATTTACCTTGATGGTGAGGAGGACACTGGTGATGAGGAAGTGGGGTTACAGCTCAGGGCAAGGCCTACTGCCCTGGGCCACTCAGTGCCACTCATGGCACTTTTCATGTTCCATCCTCAAACCTGGAGATTATTCTGGCATTTCCTATTTAAGTGGCCAGGACAGTGGCAAGGGAGAGACAGTGGGACTTTTGGGCAGTACTCACCTGGCTCTTTTCCTCTCCTGCAGTACTCACTGTGGCAGTAGGAAATGGGTAGGACAGAGATAAAGGAGGAGGAGGCAACTCCCTCCCACCCTGTTGTCTGGCTGGCAGAGAGGGCAGAAACATTTCTTTAGCCAAGTCACATATAGGTTAGTCTTTATTAGTCTACACCACAGTTTACCTATATATCCTTGCCAGGGATGAGTGAGAGAAGAAAGATAACTTCCTTTGCCATATTTGCTCCATATGGGAGAGGAACATGGGAAAAGTGGAAAGAGGCAAGATGGGGTCTGGAGTTAGACCCAAGAGTTATCTGTCAGAGATAGGTCTTTTCATCAGAGGCCAAAGAGAATACGTTTTTGGTGCTGTCCTGTGCAGAGCCAGGAATTGGACTTGATCTTTGTGGTCCCTTCCACTTCAGGATATTCTGTGATTCTGTAACTGAGTAGCTTGGCATTCTCAGTGATACTTAAGGAGGAATGGGTGCTGCTTGACACTGTAGCCTCAGGCAGAGCTGCAACAGCCAACCCAGCCATCTGCAGAAGACTAGGAAAGTTCCCACAGCAAGGCTGGGAATGAGCATCTTCCAGGGCAGTCTTGCTCTGAAGATCAAATGATCTTTGCAAACGCTGAGGGTGAAGCTGTGTGAAGTGGGCAGAGTCCCTAGCTGGGCTGCAATGAATATCCTTCAGCAAGACCCTGCCCAATGGTCAGGACTCCAGCTTGCAAGGCAAAGGAACTGAATGATGTAATAGGACCTGATGTAGATGGAGGTGTTAGTTAACAGAGATCAGGAACAACTCCAGTGCCTAGGAGATTGCTCTGTCTCTCTCTGACTGGCATCAGGGAAGAGTTGTGGTGATGGTTGACTGGGAAGCATCACAGGACAATTTTTCTTCATCTTGTGCGGGCAATGGAATGCAGGTGAGTAAAGACTGGAAATGGAGAGGAGGAGAGAGATCCACAGACTGTTCTTTAGTTTTGAGGAGATGCCAGCAGCCATGATTTAACTTATTTTAAATTCACATCTTTGCAGCAAAAGTGGGAGAGTGAGGTCTGTAGCCAAGGAATGGGTAGAACAGCCTCACCAGCTTCCTTGCCCAGGCTGGTTCAGGAAAGATGACCATGGCCGCCACAGGTAGCATGAGGATAGCCAAGAGTGGCAGGGTATTGCTAAGTGCTTGGGGGTTCCACCTGGGTTGCATGGCTGAGAGTTGTGTTAGTGACACAAAGGGATCCAAAGTGACTTAGATAGCTGAGAAGTTTCTCAGAAACTGGTACCTCTTGTGAGGAAGAGGGCTGGCTCATAAATCTGGACTTGGAAAGGTATAGAAAACAATTGATATTGTCAAAAAGAAATCCGTATTAATTCAGTATCAGTACTTTGACCTTGGAGTAATGAGATCTCTACCACTAAGTAAGACTAACATACTGTAACATATTTCTATCCTCAACTATTCAGTTATAGAAATTAATCAATTACACTGGTAGCCCTCTGTGATCTTTATTTTCAGATACATTTAGTTTCAAAAAGCTGTTTGGATTTCATTGTGATGTCTGTGAGACATATGAAAGTTAAATCCTACACTTTTTCTCGAAAAATTCTTATAGAATCCTAAACCTGAGTTTACATCAGTGGTTCAACACTCCTGGACTTAACTTTTTGCCTGGAAGTGATGAGATGAACTCTGCTCTCAATGTGTGTAATGGCATAAATTCATGGCACTTGAATTTACTTTTCAGTTGTTCATTCCCTGGTGATGAACCCCTTTTGTTCACAATCTCTACACTTGCCTTATGCATATACATGCACTGCCATGTAATATCAGTCAGCATCCTGTTATCCTACAAAGATCACACTGGAGTTAAAAGTAGGAATTCTTCATGAGGAAAACTAATCCAGTGACATTTTCAGTGTGACAAGAACCAGGACACACAGTAATTCTAACCAGACAATCTGTTATTAGAAGATACATGGTCCAATTTCTTGTCTAAAATGCAGTTTTTAATAGGGACCAGAACTTTGGAGTGCTAATCTAAACCAAATTAAACTTTGTGTGTTTTGAGCCTTAACTATCATTACCATGTTGTGGACTTCAAAATTGTGTAACTCTTTCACTGTTTCTTGCTTGCCATGTAATGTGTTCTTTTTTTTTGTTCTTTTTTTTCTTTTTTTTTTAAATGAAAACAAATGCAAAAGTCAGAGGGAAAAAAAGAAGTGGCTCTAAATGTTATGCATCAGTTACACTTTAATATATTTAAATTAAATTGTTTATCATTATTATATGATTAATTCAGGAAAAGAAAATGTCTTCTGCCTGATTATATAGGAGAGTAAAATTTGTATGGGAAATTCAAGGAAAACAGGAGGCCATTGTAGCAGCACAGTGCTGGTGTCTGAAGATAAAGTCAGCTGGCTAGAAGTCTTAATTTACAGTGTTCTTTGGCAACGTTTTTTCTGTTAAAAAAATTCATGTTGAGGTTGGAAGATATGGTCAATAGAAAAACAACAATTTTTCTATAGGCATGATTGACTAATCTGTGTTCTGTATGTTGGGACTGAGTCCCTTAAACTAGAAAATTGCCAGTCTGCCCAGAAAGTTGCCATTGAACTGCATATATTATGCAGACCAAAGTCTCAGTAGTGATGTTTTCTAACTACATCCATCTGGATCACTGAGTTCTGAACTACATAACAAACCTTTCCCATTTGGATTGAAATTCTGACCAGAGCATTATATATTCCAGAACCGATGGGCCAAGGGAATTTGCGTCATTAAAATGTCCCAAGAATTTGTATTACTGAAGGTGTAAATCATAGGTTGCTGTTTACCACAAAATGCTATGGGTTACACTGGCTAGTACCAAACCAAAATGAGGAAATACAAATGCATTTATACACTCTATATCCTGAATTGACATATATAGCAGCATTGTTTGTGGAGTAGAGTTTCCTTCTGGGAACATCTGGAAAAGTTACAAGTCCTTTTAAGATGATCTCAGAACTTGTAACACTTTACATCTCCAAGACACAAAAAGCCAAAATCAAACTCGTTCCAGTGCTCCAAGTTGTTTCTTTCACTGAGTCCCACAGCTATGACAGGACTCTGACTCCTCCAAGCACCCAGTGTTTGGCTTCCTAGGCTTAGGGTCAGCCTAGAAGCAGTGCAGCTGGTGGCCTTGAAATAAAGAACCAGAAGCAGGTGGTCTCCCCCTTCTTTACGCATGGCTACTGCTAAGTAGAATCTCCTGTTCCTGCTTCCAGTCCCTGCCCATGCTGGAGCCACAGTCACCCTGCAGGCTGTCCTGCCCCTCATGCAGACCAGGACCTAGTTGACCTCCATGACTTTCCTGGTGATTCTGGGAGATGATGGTTACCATTTGTAAGAATGAGACCCAAAGCCACATGAGACATGTGGTGAAAGGATTTCCATGAGATGTGCCATGAGATGTGTGGCAAAGGGATTACCATGGGTGTGATGGCATGCTGAGGGGATGGTAGGTGCCCTGACAAGGTAGAAAAGGAAGAGGTAAAGTCTCATGGTTCTGTTATTGTCCCTGCATAAGACCTTTGTAATCTCTCTCTTTGTAACTCTAGATATCCCTCATTTACATATTAATTGGCTGACTCCCCCCACTTATTATATCAGTAACAGGATATTTGACTACAGTTTCATTTCTACTTCCACTTCTCAAAAAAGTATAAATTGACATTTGAAATGTTCAGTGGCAAAGGATGATAATACAACCATCTTCAGACAAGTTGACAAGCTTGCTCATCTCTCATCGGCAAAGCAGAGGTAAGATTTGTGCCTCCAACCTCATTGGAGTATACCCAGGAATACTTGTGCATAGTGTTACACACTCATATTTTGTAGATCTATTGCAGTTGTCACTGGCAATCTAACAGGAATCTAAAACCTCTTGCTTCAATAAATCTCACTATTGGTGAACCTACTTGTGAAAGTTCTTATTGAACTTGATCAGAATTAGAGTGTTGAGTTGGTAAATCACATTGCTGGTGAAACTGTGATCATGAATGAGACCAGACAGAATGTAACCCATACTACTGGTGCTTCTGGGATCCTATTACATGTGACCAAACTTAAAGTGCGGAGTTGGCTGTTATGAGAAATTAAGCCTAGCTGCTCCCAGGCTCTGTGATTTCCAAGGACCAGCTGGAAAGTACGGGGACTTACTTTCTGCCAAATTTTTGTAATCTTAATGCAACAGTGTCACTGCACTTGACCTTTTCCTTGCCCTGGGGGCTGCCTTTCTGGCCAGGCCTGGGGGCTGTGGTGGTGGTTTGCAAAGGTCAGGCTGTGACTGTCTCTTGTCACTGTCCTGGGCCCATTCCAGCCTGCTTTGCAGGGCACAGACTTGCTGGCCTCTCTCCAGCCCTCAGTCCATGACAATCCCTTTATCTGGCATTTAACAGATAGATTAAAAGGCATTGAATAAAATAGTGTTGATTTAATCTCTTCTCTGAATAGCAACATCTCATATGAGCAGCATTTATCTCTAGCTCTGGGTGACAAAGAAATTGATTGCAAATATTGCAAAGCTGTGTTCAGATGAGACACTCCTGTCAGCCATGGTGAAGGTGCAAACTGATAAGGATGATTAATATTTTCCATCCAAATGCAAGTACAATGGTGGAATGTGAAAGGATTTATGAGAAATACCAGGCTGGCCCTGCTGGAAGCTCCATTCTTCAGTTTTTCCACAGACTCAGTGCAAAACAGACGGCGGCAATAAAGTGGTGTTCTCACTCTGCTGAAAAGTGTGTTTTAAACAACTGCTACATGGGGTGGAAAGTTTACCTCTGTCTCGGTGCCCATTCTATGTTTGGCCTTTCGACTGAGGCTGCTGAGGAGCAGGTTGTGTAAGGTTACTTTACATTATATGTATAGTTAAGTGTCCCCCAGCTGCTGGCATCTGACTGCCTATCACATCTGACTATCACATATGTCTGCATGCCCTTCAAGCCCTCAAACACGTACACAGCCAATAGTACTGCAATCACTACCAGCTTGGTCCACGTTTGAATAAATGCCTTTAACTCTATCCACTATAAATCCCTGGGTCAACATGTTCTGCAATTAAAAAAATTCTGAGCTGAAGGTCCTTTTTGTTTATCCACATATTGAAGACTTGGACCTATGGCTGAAAAATTAAAAAAATAGAACGTTTGATGTGTCACAATGTTCATTTAATCCATGCATGATATAAAATGAATTTCATGTTGGTTCCTATAGGTGTCAAGAAATTTCAAACTGAATTTATCTGCAAGATGTCTGGCATACATCTACATTCACATATAGCTAAATTTCTCTTGATGAACATAAACACCCTTCTAAAGGGTCTAAAGTTTTAAACTATAATAACATTCTTATTTTTATAACATAAACACCTCAGTTTTAGATGTCACTATATTTGTTTTTATTCAACAGATCACTGAATCTTATGTATAATAATTTCCAAAAAACACAATAGATTTGTTTCTGTAAACTAAGAAAGAAATGACAGATATAGTACTAGCAGAAACAACAAAGCTTCCTGTTTAAATAAGCTATTACATAGATATAAATAATCCCAAAGTAATTTTTTTTGTTTACATCATATGCTGTGATTTATTATAATCACTTTAAATAGGTCCCAAACTTGTTTTTTTCTGTTCATTTTCTGTTTGGCACTTAAGCACAAAAGCCACAGATGACATACAAACTGACCAGTCTTCTCACTGGTTGCAGACAAGGATTTTAGGACAGTGCTAACTAAGGTATATATACATCTTATTAAACCATCTCTTTTAATTTTCTTGCCGTTTGAGAATGTAAGACATGTGTGTGCTTGGAACAACACTAACATTAATGAAAAGGTCAAAAAAAGTGCTTATAATGAGCCAACAAAGCTGGGATCTGAGCCAGACATTTATGGACTAGCTTTGGCATAAAAGTAGACTTTCCACTCTCCTGAAAGCCAGATATACTTGGTTGCTCTCCTCACCACTGCAATCAGAATTCTTTGATGATTCTGGAACTAGCAAATTACTCTTTAACCAATTATTCAGTTCCTCCCTGTTATGGTTTCACCTAGATGGACCTAAATTTGAGTTTTTTGAGGTTCGGCCTGGGCCTGGGGGCTGTCAGCTGATC
>JAWWEV010000001.1:1872037-1892820 GCA_035583235.1 Hafferia zeledoni
CTCGGTGTTGGGGGTGGGGGGAGGCTCTGACTCTCTGTCTTGGAGGGCTGGCAGTTTGCCAGCTCAAACCACGACACACCCTTACATATATCCCAGGAACTGGAGTACTGTCCTCTTCTGTCCTTGGCTTTATCTTGTATTTGCACAGGCAACCCCCTCTGCTACCTCTGTAAAAGGAGTAAAGGAAGGGACAATTGTGTACAAAGACCTCCAACCTCTGAACAGGACAGATGAGAAAATAATTAGCAACCTCCATCTGTCTGACATCATATAATGGCCTGGGTTGGAAGTGACCTTAGTTGCTCAGAGGCCCATTCAACCTGGCCTTAAACATTTCTAGGGATGAGGCACTGACAGCTTCTCTGGGTAACCTGTTCCAGTGCCTCACCACCTTCATTGAAAAGAATTTCTAATATCCAATCTAAACATACTCTCTTTCAGTTTGAAGCCATTCCCCCTTGTATGGTCACTACAGGCCCTGGTATATAATCTCTCTTCATCTTTCCTGTAGGCTCCCTTTAGATACTGAAAGGCCACAATTAGGTCACCCCAAAGCCTTCTCCAGGCTGAGCAATCCCAGTTATCTCTCAGCCTTTCCTCATGGGAGACATGCTGCATCCCTCTAGTCATCTTGATGTCTCTCCTCTGGACTTGCTTCAGAGTGGGTACAGGTTGCCCGTAAAGGTGTCCTTGAAGGTTTTCAGGACCTGATTAGACCTTGAAAAGTCTTACCTGCTGTCAAATCCCACAGTTGACTTTTATATGAGTAGCAGGTTAGACTAGAGATCTCCTGAGGACTCTTCCCACCTGGGCAACTTTATGATTCTCTTCCTAATCTGAGGATGTAGTGAAACCATAAACAAGAGTTTTTCTTGCTCTCTAGCATCCCTTCCACTGTTGCCCAAGCATAATGGCACAGTTCCCATTTCAGGTGCCCATGACATATAGGGAATTTATGGTTCAGACATCAAAGATAACATATCTTACAGCTTATGGTAATATCTTTGCAACGTCTTCTAGCACATTGCAAATTATTGGCTCTCATTTCTGAACCCTATGAACTGCAGGGAGTGTTCCATAGCCTGGCACACACATAAAAGCTAAAGTGAAACACCTATGCCAGCAACACCTATGCATTGAGAAAATACATGTATTTATGTTCAGTCCTGAAATGGGGATCCATTGAAGGGAGATTCTTTTAGAGCAGTGACTACCAAAGCATGAAACTGCTGAAGGTGAAGCTATCATTTGAAAATAAACTAGAAGGAAAGTTAAAAAAAATATTTTCTGTTACAAAACTTTTGGTGGAATATTTATGGGGGGGGGGGGGGGGTGTTCCCTTTAAAAACACAAAGTACTTTTAATATGTTTTGATCCTTATTTAGTATACATTTTATTCAATCATACCAAGCAACTTGATGATTAAAACAATGTTATGTTTTGACCTTATTCTACTGCCTCTGTGGCTGTAGTTAGGTTGTGGCTGCTAAAAAAGGAGCACTGATCACAGGTGACACACAAAGATAGTTTATTATATCACACCATGAAGAAGGAAAATAAAGGGGAAAAAAACAGCAAAAAGAGGGTTCTTTCTAACTACAAGTTACACCATATATATTGTAAAATCCCACCCATGGCCAGCAGCCATGGGTAGAATAGCAGTGTCCATTAACTTTATTACAACTTCTAATTGGATGGTAGCACCTTTGTTTGATGAGACATTTATCTCTTTACATTCCGTCTCATGCTTGCTTCTCTTAAATCCTCTTTATCTCACTTTGGTTTTAGTTAGCCTGCTAGTCTTTCACACAGGGTTTATTAACTTTCAGTGTTCTCATCTCATACCAAAAGGTACCAGCCTACTGAGGCCTAGAGGGCTTCCTGCAGCCCCAAAAGCCTTCCTAACTCAAAAAACCTTGATAATCCTCACATGGCTCATTCATTGCCTGTGTGGGAGATGTTAATTCAAAATACAAGCACTAGTTCAAGAGCTGGGAGATACTAGACGTGTTGCCTCTTTGTTCTTAACAAAATGTTGGTCCAGGGTTTTTATATTTCAACACCTGATGGTTTAAAAATCATTGCAAAACAAACCTCAAAACTACTAGAAATAAGTGATCAAGGAGAATTAAGCTAAGTGAGTTAACCAGACTACAAGAAGGCCTTGTTATGGGGCTTCATCATTTTCTGGAACAAGCATCTTGATTTTGAATAGAAAGGGTTGCCTGGACACCTTCAGAAACATGCAGGAGTCTAATAAAACAAACAAAAAAATACAGTTTCTCCACCCTATGGCTGTATATGCACATAAGGTTCTCCCTAAGCTGTTCCTTTTGAAAAGGTCTTGTGGATGGACTGGCAAGGATCAGACAGCACAGCATGTGAGGACATTGATTTTCCAGGCTGTGAAAATGACATTGGGATATAATATCTTGTAATATCTAATGGTTAAATTAGCTTAATGAGATTCAAACAGATATACTCAGACCATGAATAAATTCTTCACATACTAAAAGAGTTCAGTTAAGACACCCAACATTATCACAGACATAAAATATAAGTAAAAATAAAGCTTTGTAAGGTTTGCTTTTGCAAAATAAAATGTAATTGCCTTTCATTTTGACATCAAAGGCATAAATCATAATTTAAAATAATCATACTGCCTTTTGAAGTCCATGTTAAAATAAGGCATTGTCCCAATGTGCATATCCTACTTCCGTAAGGAAATATTTTATTTTTGGTTGTAGCTAAAAATAGAATTCTATTTTTTTAGATAAAATTCCTCTTTTTCAAGTTAACAGTTTAAAGGAGTTGAACATTAAAAGAAAATAGAGATGTGTTTTATTTCTGACTTTTTCCAGTCAGTTTCTTTATTTGAAGACTTAAGCTTTCCTGAGCTTTCTATATGACTGTCATGGGCCTGATAGAGGTCAACCAGAAAGCAAAAAAAGTCAGAAAATTGAAGAAATGTATCAAAGAGTTAAATTTAAAAAAAAAAAAGGCAGCAAAAAAATTCCAGCTGTAAAAGGTCTATAAATGCAAAGTTTGAGAATCCAGCTGTAAAAGAAGGTCTATAAATGCAAAATTTGAGAATCAGAAAGGAAAAAAAAGAGATTAGTAAAAGAGGAAGTACGCAAAAGATCTTCCCAGAATCTTTTACATAAACTGCCTTAACATCTTTTAAAAAATGGGTTTGTGGTTGGCATTTCCCTGCTTTTTCTGGCTTTCTGTGCTTCCCAAAATCTTGGAAGAAATAGAGTAGTATTTTGTGCAGGAGGCAATGAATACCTGAGTTCAACAAGGTGAGCAGGAGATTCGATTGTGAGGCAGCAGCTCTAAAATTCTGCAGAATTCCTACTTTCACAAATCCCAAACAAATCATAGGTTTGGCAAAAGGACTGGAATGTAAATTAAATAATTTGGAGACAGGTGTATCTTCTAGAAAATGCGAAGCATGTCAGTACTCCCCAAGAAAGAAATCCCTCACCAAAGGGGAACTAATACTGGGCAAGAGAACTCTGAATGCTCCACATTGAATCTTCTTTGGAAGGAGTCATACAGAAAACAGCATTTTTTACAGAAGTTTAAAGTGACATCTGATATGACAATTGAAAGTTGCATCCCATCAGGCAGGCCAAAAAAACCAGAGGTATGGTAATTTTCTGCTGACATCAATGCAAGTCCTGCCACTTGTCTGAGACCAGGGCCAGAATTTTTTCTCAGGTGATTTATCATAATTTTTCTTATTTGGCAGTTTCATAGCTGAGAACCCACTTTACTTTTTAATATATTGCATTAGAATGTATTAGTGTTGTTTGTAATTGGTTTTCTAATAGCTGAAACATATGTTAGAGGAAGATATGAAACACAAAGATGGGTACTGAAATCATGCTACTGTGTTATTTACCCTTCTAATTGTGGTTGCTTCTGTTTGCATTAGAGGGTGTCTTGTGAATTTGCTGTAGATTTGTTTCTTCTTTTTGTGGTTCCTGGTCATCATCAACATTTGAATAAGAACTCCCATTCACAGAGAGGTAACTCTTGGAGCTGAGGATAATGCTATTTCAGTTTGTTGAATCCTAATGGTAGAGTTCAGCTTCTACTTCTGAGAGCACAGACTCTAGACACAGTAAAATGCAAATAGTATTTTTAGGTTAACATGAACTTTGAGATGTCCCATCTAAACACCATGAAACAAAAATATTTTCTCTCTTTACTAAGTATGCAGTCAAATAACTCTTATAAATTCTCTGCAGAAATAAATCAAATTACAAATAAATACTTTTGAGATTTTCTGGTAAGGACACATCCTTTCTGTTAAAGTCATACTACATTAATGCCTATGAATCTATAGGAAGTTGGTAGAACTATGGTAGCGCATAAATATTTTCAAACACTTGAATGAGCATTCAGGTAGAGTCTTTACCTTATAGACTATATAGACTGTGTTTTGCTTGTTCTTATATTCATGAGAACATGCAAAATGGGAATACCTTTGTTTCAGTGATGTGCGCTAGTTCTTGGATTTCAAAAGTTCCGTTTTTCTTCAAATTTTCATTTCAACTGAAATAGAAAATTTGTGCAAAGCAGTTTAAGGTGAAGGGAGCCGAACTTAAAATCCTCTTAGAATATCTATACTGTTTCTCCTTTTAATACAAGAGCAAAAATGCACCACTTGCCATGTCCCATATACATCCCATATACACAAAAGGAAAATTCAAGTAGCAATCAGGTTATTTTTAGAAAATATTGATTTGGATATTAAAAGTAATATTCCAACCTAATTGATCAAATAAAAGGAAATAAAGCAGAGTGCGCATGACTTACTGTGTAAAGTTTCTTTCGAACCAGAAAGTGAAGGGCTAGGAAATGCTAATAGAATATGAAAAACATGATTTGTTCTTTTGGGTTAACATTGTCTTCACATCAGTTGTTTGCACAAACCACGGACACTTGTCATTATGTTCATCTTTAAGTTGTTTTGTCAGTCCAGTTCAACTGGTTTGAATCACAAGACTTTTTTTAAATATTAGCATCTTTATCTATCTGTGTATATAAAAGAACTGACAACTATATTTTATATTAAGTTAAATATCCAGGAGCAGGTCATTGAAGTTTTATATATGATGAAAGGAAAATAGAGCACAAAAAGAGTGTTTGTACTTCCTAGCAAAGATCAATCCATTGAAAGATGTTTCATATGATCTGCACTGGCCTAAAACCATAGGGGTTTTTATATTTAATGTAGCAAAGTACTTATTTTATTATGCTGATGAATTAAAAAAATTCCAGAAGGTCTAGAAAAAACATAAATAGAAACTTTGAAGACAGTGGGATAACTTACAAAATAGCATGTTGCTAGGGTTTTTATTTTTTGGCTACAAATTGAAAAGGTATACCAAAATACTAAAAAGCAGGTGACTTCCAGATGACTTCCATGATTTTTATAAAGTCATAAATGTAACATAATTAACCTAAAAGGAGAAGCATTTTAAAAGATACTAATCAGTTGCCAGTGCTTACCTACTTGATTGGAACTAGCACAAGCTAACACGTAATTAACTATAATTCAACAATTTAACATAAAGCATAACTAATTAATGAAACAAATGCTTGAGGATATTTTCATGGATAAAGAATGTGGAATTTCATACTGTGTTCTCTTATTTCATATAAAATGCAATTCTATAAGCAGAATTTCTACATACATCTGATTTCCAAGATTTATTTTCAAAGTGGCATGTTTATACAGGTACAGGTATGTTCATACAGGTAAAGAGTCATGTTTTAGGAAGACAGGACAATAGAGTCTCATAAATGCATATAAATACTTCTATGAAAACAACCACCAGCTAGTGGTTGCTAGTGTAAAGTAATGAGAGAAAATTGGCTTTGAGAAATGAAGTAAGACAATGCAGAAGAAATACAGTGTCTTGTTATTTTCCCTGATGAGTAGACAGAGAGGTGTATCGAGACTTGGTGGAACAGCAGAACCCAGAAGATCCTAATCAGTGGCACAGAGTCTGGTTGGAGGTCTGTGACTAGTGGTGTCCTCCAAGGTTCAGTACTGGCCCAGTGGTGTTTCATTTATTCATCGATTGCTTGGATGAAGGGGCAAATGTCTCCTCAGCAAGTTCATTGATTACAGAGCTGGAATGAGTGGCCAGTACCCTAGAGGACTGGGCAGTCCTTCAGAAGGACCTTGACAGGTTAGAGAGATGGGTTCCAGAAACGTGAAATTTAACGAAGGCAAAGGCAGGGTCCTATACCTGGGGCAGAATAAATCCAGGCTCCAAGACAGGCTGAGGGCTCACCTGCTGGAAAACAGCTTTGCAGAGAAGGACCTGGGAGTCCTGGTGGACCACAGGGTGTCCATGAACCAGCAGTATGCCCTTCTTGCTAAGAAGGCCAGCAGTGTCCATGGTGCATTAGGATGAGTATTGCCCACAGGTCTGGGAGGTGATCCTGCTCCTCTACTCAGCCCTTGTGAGGCACATCTGGAGTTCTGTGTCCAGTTCTGGGCTCCTTAGCACAAGACAGACATGGAGCTCCTGGAGCTGGTCGAGCGTAGGGTACCTAAGATGATTAAGGGACTGGAGCATCTCTCAGGATGCTCAGGAAAGGCTGAGGGAGGTAGGCCTGTTCAGCCTCAAGAAGGGATGACTGAGACCTCATCACTGTCTATCAGTGTCTGAAGGGATGTGTCAGAGGATGAAGCACGATCTGCTCACTGATGCAGAGCAGCAGGATAAGAGGCAACGGACAGAAACTGATGAACAGGAAGCTCCACCTGAACATGAGGAAGGACTTCTTTTCTGCATGTGTGACTACACACTGGAATACATCACTCAGAGAGGTTGTGAAGTCTCCTTCTTTGTAGATGTCCAGAACCATCTGGATGCAAAAGCCATGTGCTTTTGGATGGCCCTTGTTGACCAGGGAGGTTGGACTAGGTGATCCACTGTGGTCCCTTCCAACCTTACCCATTCCAGGAACCTATAATGTTGTGATTCATGCAGGCAATGTTGAATCCCTTCCACAACAAAGTGTTCAACTGCATAACCAACCTTCAGGACAGAGTTAGGATACCTCAGAAAAGAGCATATATGTTGCTGAGGTGGTCAGAAACTAGCTAAGAGACACTGTATACCATGAAAAAGATAGTAGGGTTGAATATGGAGGGGATAATACTTTCACAGCAGAAACAGACTTTTGAAATATGTTTGGTGTTTACCTTACAAACAGATAGGGAATATTTTAAGATTTTGTAATTGTTGTCATATAACAAATACAGTTTCAGTTCTTTAGGGCAGAACGTACATGGTGAGTGTATGCACTTGATTACTAAGGCACACTTGATTACTAAAAATACAATATCGATCAAAATCACTTGCAGAAAAGTCCACAATGTGAGATTACCAAATTCAAACATAGGAAAGCAAACATGTGACATCCCCTCAGAAAAAAAAAAAAAACAAACATAAAAAGGAGACCTGGGAATGACATGTAATATATATTTTGTTTATACTTGCAGATGAAAATACTTTCACGATTCACTGTTTTAGAACTGTAATGACCTATATTTCTACAGATAAAAAGCCAGATGGATGAGTCAGTATCAGATCTCCAGATCTGATTTCTTGTCAGTTACATATAAGGAAGTTTAACAAATATGCTCAATCCAGAAGTCATTATTTTTTATTTCTGCTTTGGATTAAGCACACCAAAACCAAGACTGTTATTTGATTCCCAGTGAGCAACACACATCTTCATCCATTTCATGGTACAATGCTCAGAGTTTAGCATGAATCTAAACTTGCAATAATACAGAAAACAGCACTGCAGAATTAAATTAACACCAGGAGACTCAGCTAACACTGACACAGGCAGGTCAGCTATTTTCTTAGCTATCTATATTTGGTTTTCTCATTTAAAAGGAACATGTAAAAACTAAACAAGTCTACTTGTATTCTAAATAAATTACTTCAAAAATAATTTTAAAAAATTAAACTACATGAAAGCTATTCTACAACACAACATATCATAACCAGTGGATTCAGCAGCTAATTTTTTGGTGTTCAAATACATTTGGAAATGCTAGGCAAAGAAGAATTAAAATAAAAATGTCACAAGCTGGTCATTGGCATCACTAATATTTTTTTCAGGAGTAGAATTTAAGGTTAGTTGCAATATTTCCAATTCTTGCACAAATCTTCTGTTGAGGTACTTTAAAAATTAAAATGAAGTCTAATACACTGACAATGGATATGCACTAAATAATTTTTATATTAATTCAACTGTTAAGTTTCCATATTTCACAAAGTATTATACACTACCATCTCCCCACAGACTTAGATCTAGTCCTCAAAATGTCCTTGGCTCCAGAATGGCTTACAATAAAGTTTTGAGCCAAAGAAGGCATTTTCTTGGCATTAGGTATGACTGTCTCTGCACATCCCAGAGAAAGTGTTGCAATAAACAGGACTAAGTTTACAATTTTAAACAATAAATATATTAACTATTTACTCAATTATTTGCAAAAAGAAAAGGAAAAAAGTAGTGTTTGATAGAAGAAATATACAGGGCAAGGGCAATGTATGTGAGTTGTTTAAAGAAGGGGAGGTTATGGATAAAAAAAGCAGTGAATGTGACTTCTCCTTAAAATACTGAAAGAATTCTACTGTACTGATATATAAATTCTGATAACTGCTGTCCTTTAATCAGAGTCCAACAGAAAGTGAACTAGAAATCTGGCAAAATAAAGATGTGCTCTTCCTCTAGCTTGATTTATCCATGTAGGCTAGGACTAAGTACCAAAACAAGTGTTTCTGCCAGTTTACAAGTAGACAGAAAACCTTGAGCTTCCTCATTGGATTCATCTTTTGTTGAGAAAGATATCAGTGTCTTGGCTTTTGTCTTATCAGGGTGTTTCAAGTAATTAGATTTTATTTAGGCCTCCATTTAAAAGAAGACCAGAAAAAAAAAAAAAAAAAGATCATCTTAGTCAAACAGTCTGATTTGTATTAAAAATCAGCAGGATGGTTCTACACTCACACCCAATGAGCACGACATAGAATCAGTTGCACAATTACTGCTTGTTTATAAACAGCAAAACCCTGTATATGTTTCCTATTATAAAAACTTTAAAGAGTCCAGAACCCTTTCCTGCAGGAAAAATAAATTTAAAAAAAAACAAACAAACAAAACAAACAAACAAACAAAAAAACCCACCAAAACAAAACACAAACCACAAAAAAGAGGAAAACAAAGGCAAAAATTTAACATTTTGAAGCATATTCAACTTGGACTATTGCTGCTGTATTACCTCACTGCTGGGAAGCCGCTGTACTGTGGTCATTTACTGGAAAACTAAATGCATAGAATATGGAAGACATAAAAATTTAATAAGTTCAAGGTAAAAGCAGTGAACTCTGCTAAAGTCAATTTCTGAGGGATTTTAATTAAACTCAACAAATTTATATGCAGAAACCAAAAACAGTCTTGAAAATTTTCACTTTCTTTTCATGGTTACAGACAGGTCAAAGGCTTTCAAAAACTATTATTTACTTGTATTTTACTTAATCTTTCATTTAATGTCATTAACATACGGTTAACCTCAAATATATTAACACCAACTTTACAGCTTAAAATAAATACAGTGTTCCAACTCTGTTAATTTGTTTCAAAGCCCAAGCTGTGGGAGAAGGAACAATTCCAGTGCACCTTTAAAATCAATGACATTCTCCTGTTGACTGAAGACAATATTGACTCAAGCCATCCATCCAGAGCCTCAGGTTTCAGGTGATGCAACTTAACTCATGTACATTGGAGAACCAGTGACTGGGATCCCTGATAGGTCCTCAGTTCTGTCCCCTAAAGTACAGAGCAATATGAGAACAGTGTCTTCCCTACTTGTGGGGTGATGGGCTGATAAGCCTTGATGAGTTGAGGGAAATGCCTCAGCCCCCTGGAGGGGTGGTCCCAGCAGAAGACAAAAGCTTTCAAACTGGTAAGATTAACAAAAGGTGGAGTGTTGTAAAGAATGACATGGCCCTCCTTTGCAGATGTCTTTTATGACCACTCAAAGAGCCACCATCCTCAGGCATCTGTATCACCCCCTCAGCATTGACTTAGTCACATGAAACCACATGAAGAAATAAAAGGTATAAAAACTGTGGAGTTTAAACTCAAGCAGAGGGGAGAAAAACTTCCACCTCTGGGAGGGCAACCCATGAGCTACCCTGTCTCCCCCATTCCATCAACATTGCAGGGGTAAGCAACCAAATTCTTACTTTATTTTCCTATGCCTTGCTAATTATAATTTGTTATAGCTCACTGGGAGCTATATACGTGTTAATGGGAAGAGGCTATATTTTTCCTGTTGCTTTTCTTTTGGGTTACTGAGTGTGTTTACATGTGGTGTTCAACTGTTGTGTTTCTGTTTAGTGATCCTCTGTTAGTTAAGTTTCTCATGGGAGTGGTATACTGCTGGAGTGGCCTGTAAAATGTGTGTTGTACTGGTGTCTTTTGGGGTATTTTGTACAATCTTGCAGCTAAATGTTATCACCAACTAAGTAATCCATATAGTCATTGTCACGTACCTGTATTAATAAATGTTATTTCGGGAGCTATCGTGGGGAAAGTTCTTTTCTTGCTATTAAGTGTTGCCTCATAGCGGAGGTCAAAAATCCTTCCAATCTGTGTGCTAGCTGTGTTGTTAGGCAGTGTCGGGTTCATAAGGGTCTAATTTTCTGGAGGCTCTTATTTAGCTGATGAGTTCTTCCTGGCTTAAGTGAGGTCCTCATAGGGAGTCAAAAGTCTTTCCAGCCTGTATTCTATCCTAGTTTCGATAGGCAGTGCTGGGCTCATAAAGTTTTGATTATCCCGAGGGCGCTTATAGCTATTAACTTTATATTAATACAGTTAAGACTAGAAATCTTTGCATTTCTGTCTCTCCTCCATTTCACATTACACTACTGTCATTTTGGCAGTAAGGCTGAATGGACATATGTGACTAAACATTGCAGTCATGAGTGACATCTGAGTCATGAAATGAAACACAGCAAAAGGCAGCCTGCCATGACATCAATAACCACCAGTTCCCTGGAGGCAGATTAAGCATCAAACCGGTTATCTCTTCATTGCAAACCTCATCTGATCTTGTTTTGTGCCAGAGATACAGTAAATGTATGAAATAATATCTTCATTGAAACTTATGTTCATTAGGAATGGATTTTAAAAGTTGCCTTTGATGTCTAATATGTCCCATGTAACTTCAGGCCTAGCATTCTGCTGATCAGAAATTGGCAGAATGCTTAATTCTATGTCTTCTGCCATGTTATTACTGCAATCTATGCTGTCACATCACATTTAATTAACAAGTGCACTCAAATAAGAGGTGTAAGCACCTGCTTAAACCTCCTTTAGCTGCACCAACCAGCTTCCTGAGCAACCATTTTAGCCTGCTGAATGGTGACATGAAACTGGCAGTACCAATTCAGTGATGTGAGAAGAGGATGGTACCCACCACTCTGCACTGTGGCAGAGCAGTTCTGACAAGCCCTAAATGAGGTGGCTGCTGGGAGACACTCAGAGACAAAATGCCAGCAAAACTCATTGCTCATTCAGAGTATCCTTGAGCTCATCTGATGTTACTGTACAGTAGAAATTCAGATTCAATCATGCAAACAAAGGTTACCACATTGCAGGTCTTAACTGTAAATCTTCTAATTTTAAAGCAATATTGAATGAAGTAAGGTTTTTGATTCATAGAGGAAGTATTTTGTCAGGCTCTGAAGTCATATTCTCCATAAAAATAATTTCAAAAATGGTGCATATAATCATAGAATCGATCGATTGGGTTGGAAAAGACCTCCGAGATCATCGAGTCCAACCCTTGGTCCAACTCCAGTCCCTTTACCAGATCATGGCACTCAGTGCCACGTCCAATCTGCGTTTAAAAATCTCCAGGGATGGTGAATCCACCACCTCTCTGGGCAGCATTTGCTCTTCTTTTTTGCATTTGCTGGTTTCATATAAACACCTAAAATGTAGAATGCCTGCCTTTGAAAAAGTATATAAAATTTCTATACATTAATTTTCACCAGAAAGTTCAGCACCTCATTGCAGTCAGTTACCTTTCTCACTGATGCATGTTTTCAGCAGTTTGGTGAAAATAGTTATTGGAGAGAAATGCTATTTATATTCTGCACCAAATAGTCATAGAATCATAGAACCACAGAATAATTTGAGTTGAAAGGGACCTTCAAAGGTCATTTAGTCCAACTCACCTGCAATGAGCAGGGACATCTTCCACTAGACCACATTACTCAGAACCCCATCCAACCTGACCTGGAATATTTCCAGGGATAGACTAGAACATACCACTTTTCTGGGAAACCTGTTTCAGTGTTTCACCACCCTAACTGTAAATTTTTTTCCTTACATCTTGTCGACAACAATTCTTGATAAGAATTTTTCCCTATCTTTCTTGTAGGCACCCTTTAGGTACTGGAAGGCTGCTATAAGAACCTCCTGAAGCCTTCTGTTTCCTAGGCTGAACAGCCCCAACTTTTTCAATGTTTTTTCATAGGAGAAAAACAGTCTCCTGATCATTTTTGTAGCCGTCCTCTGGACTTCCTCCAACAGGTCCATGTCCTTCCTGTGCTGGGGACCCCAGAGCTGGAGGCAGCACTGCAGGTGGAGGTTCACCTGCTGCCCACACTGCTTTGGATGCAGCCCAGGGCATGGGTGGAGACAATAATTTCAGCAGAAATAAGCAAAGAAAAATTGGTGCACCTAATATCTGAAAGAGTTGTCTTATAGTCTTGGAAGCAGCCTGAAGTATTTCAGGGAAGTTCAGTGAACTGTAACCAACTGCAAGTTTAATATCCAAAAGAATACTGCTGATACTGGATTTTTAGATTCCCTTACTTAGTTTGTAAGAAGATGACATCCACTGAAGGCTGAGATTACTGGATATTGAAGGATAGTTTATCTACACCTTTCAATCTAGACTGCAGCTGAGAATATTTAAGCAGGTACAGCACAAGGCATGACTAACTACGTCCAGCTTGCTGATGCTGGAAATGTGATTTTTCTTCACAACATTTAAAAAGTTTCATTCCTATCTGTCCAGTTTCATTTTGCATAAAATTCAGGTTTGACAGAACAGACAAGAGGCAAGGAAAGGCAAAGCAAATATGGAAATATGAGGGCTGCATGTCACATTCAAATTTTTCTTTTTTTTTTTTCTGTTACCATTTTGCCTGTCCTTTCTGTTTCTCCCATTACATTCTGTAATAAGCAAACCTCAAAAAAGGACTGATTTAATGCTCATTCAGGTAAATACAGAGATCCCTAGACAGCTACTCAGTGAGTACTGAAATGGACTGGAGGATAGGGAAGGAGAATTATTTTTATTGGAATTCCATTCCCAGGCAGAAGAGAGAATATAATGAGTTCACAGTAGACATCCTCCCATTGCAGACTAATCTCTCATTATGGAACACAGTCCATAATGAGGAATAATTGTTGCCCATCACATCTAAATAATTTTTCTGATATCAAATCTTTGTGGATGCCTCACAGAAAGGGAGAAAAAGTGACCAGAGGTATGTCTCAGAAAATTACCAGAAAAAACTAAATGGGCCTGTTGGTAAATATATGTATTGCACCAGCCCAGAGTTTCACTGCAAAAGCCATTCTCTGTAGTATTTTCCCATCTTGAAAAGTGGTCCCTCCAGATGAGAACTGATGAGGATAACAAACGGTGTTAAATATGTTTTAATTTCCTTACACATGGCTGGAACACCTTTCTATGTGCAACATTCTTTCTCCATCAAGGTGTATTTTCTGTTCACACAGAATTTATTAAAGGTATTTAAAGTAAGGAGCCACCAAGGTTACAGCGCAAAGTCAAAGATTCCGCTTCACAGAAGTAATGATCAATGCTCTAATTTATTGTTTATTACACACAAACTTATACTTCTAAAAGCACGTGAATAATACAAGCACATTATTGGCTAATAGCTAGTGTCCATGCCTTATAACACAATTTGATTGGTCTCTGCTTGCTGCTGCTTACTGCAAGTCTGTTTACTTTTGAAACTATCTCAAGGACACAGGCCTTCTATTTTCTGCATAGGCTGGGTTGGGCATACAGACCTCTAACACCAGGCTGTGGCCTGTACTGTTCAAATTTCCCCCAACAGGTATTTTCAGCCCACTTTTCTAAAGATATTCCCAGGGAGATAACATGGGAACAGGCAGCGATAATGGCATGACTGTTCTCCAAAAGACACGTGACCATATGGTGCATTGTAAGAAAATTCTGGTAGCAGAAACACTAGCAAAAAATGGTAGTAAAGATGGTGTTGCTGACTCTCCAAATCAAATGTGAACACAAAGAAGTGAATACTACATTTTAACATGACCACTGACTTTGGTGAAAAACTGGTGACAAATTATTTATCTATATAAAAAAGCTCACAAAAATCTAGTGACCCCCATTTTCACTTAAATTACAGTGATTTAGGTAGAGTTGATGACACATGACCATAGCCATGCACTGCCTAAACAAGGTGCTGGGTCTACGTTAGTAACTTAGACCCTTCTTGAATAAGTGGGTTCTTTTGATTTCAAAAAAATCTACAATATTTCAAAAGATACTTCAATGAAGAGTAATTACACTGAAGACCACAAGGACAACCTATCATAGAAATATCAAGGTTAAAAAAGACCTGAAAGATAATTGAGTCCAACCTTCAACAGAAAACCATCATGTCAACTAAACCATAACACTGAGTGCCATGTCCAGTTGATTCTTAGACACTTTCAGGGATGGTGATTCCACCACTTCCCTGGACAACCTATTCCAAAGTTTAACTACCTTTTCAGTAAAGAAATTATTTCTGATGTCCAACTTGATCCTCCCCTGGCACAGCTTGAAGGTATGTCCTGTTATGCTGTTACTGCTTGCCTGGGAGAAGAGGCTGATCATGACTTGGCTATGCCTTCCTTTCAAGCAGTTGAGAGGAATAATGTCTCCCCTGAGCCTCCTTTTCTGAAGGCTTAACAACCACATCTCCCTCAGCTCTTCCTCCTCTCCAAACCTTTCCCTAGCTCCACTTCCTTCTCTAGACACGCTCCAGCCCCTCAGCGTCTGTTTTGTAGTGAGGGACCCAGAACTAGACATAGCAATTGATGTGTGGCCTCAGCAGTGCTGAGTACAGAGGGGCAATCACGGTCCTGGTCCTGCTGGCTGCACTAGTGGTTGTGGGTGGGGGTTTAGAAATGTTGCATTAGCCTTAAATATTTGTACCTCAAGAAACATGAAAGAAATTAATATGAAGTGCCTGTGCAATGTCTGTGTAAAAAAGAGAAGCCTATATTTTGAATCACACCTTAGCTTTGTTATTCAAAACTACCTGCTTTGAAAGAACTGCCTGTTGTTTTCATTCCTAGATTTCAGGAGAGATGTAACAGAATGCAAAAACCAGATGAGAGAGAATTCTCACTTTGACAGTTAACCTAGTGTTTTATCTAGTGTTTTTATCTAGTGCACTTATCTAGTGATTTACAGATGGATTTTCTTCCAACCTAAGCGTATATGAAGTAGCAAAAATGAGATCCAAAGGAGTAACATGAATCCATTCATGAAAGAAAACAGTCTTAGATCCAATAGTTAAAGAATGAAAGTAAGAGAATTCTTCCAGAGATGAGGCAAGCCAAGAAGAATAAGGAACTGTATTTTTAGTTCTGTACATATATTTTAAAAATATTCATAAATTCTTATATACACTTCAGACTAAGCCACCTTTACAGGGAATTTGCTAAGTTGTAACAGAACAGAATGCTACTAAATACACAGTCTTATTCATATCCCCAGGCATTCTGAAATTGCTACAACTATTACAATGACTAGTTAAGTAAGAACAAGAAAATAATGCCAATTTCAACATCTATATTATATTTTTAATTATGGCAGCAATTCTAATCAACTCCCTGCCTTCATTTGATTCTTGGAACCAGCCTTTTGTACCAAGGAGTATTGGGCTGTCAGTGTCTGCTTCTTTCAAAGTAGCATTTGCTGCTAAGTAAGTTTAAAACACTGTCATCTATTTTGTGTCTCTGGAGCTTCAGAAGTCAAGTTCATTGTGGTAGTACAGCTTTAAATTGTGGTGGCCAAAAAGAAAGGGACACAGCTTGTAGGTGTCACACACGAGATAGTTTACTAAATCACTCCATGAAGAAAGAAAAATAAAAGAAAAAAGACAAGCAGGAAAGAATAAAAGATACACTCTAACTCCAAATTACACAATATATATTTTCAAATCCCACCCATAGCCAAGTTCTATAGGTTGTATCACAGTGTCTATATATTACAGCTTCTAAATGGATGTTACTTTCTGCACAGATGTTCTCTCTCCTGTGAGAAACATCTCTTCAACATTCTTTTCTCATGGAAATCTTCTCCCAAAGCCTTCTTATCTCATTTTGGTTTTGCTAGCTTGATGGCTTTTCTCACAGGACTAATTGGACACTCAGTGTTCACATCCCTGTACTAACAGGTACCATCTTTTAGGCCTCTGACACTGCCTGCAGCCCCAAAACCTTTCCTAAGTCATAAACCTTTTCTTATCCTCACAGTTCATTATATGACTATGCAAAGTATATCATATATATTCAGTTCTGCTGTCCAATATCCTACGATTATACCTATTTTGTGTTTGGGTTTATGTTCTCATAATTTCCTTTTTTTTTTTTTTGGTATACAAAATTCTGAATTCTTATTGTCCAGTATCCAATATTTTTAACAATGTGTTGCCATCATAACTATTTAGAACATCTTAATTCTCAGGACAGGTACTAGAATCTGTTTAATAAGGAAATAATTATTATCAAGGAAACAGAGTTTTCTCCTGAGTTGATTGTTTTGGTTTTTGGAATTTCCTTTTGGTAACTTGTCTCATCATATCAGAGGGATATAATAAATCTCAGCCTTTGCCTGAGTTATGGAAAAAGAAAAATTAATGTCTTATTTTTGGAGTAGCAGGTCTTCAGAATTTGCTTCAAATTCAAAAGAATGACCATGTTTTCATGTTGTTTCATTAACCTTAAACAATGAGGAAAAAATGCCCAGAAATGTGCATTTCATTAATAGGTGTGGTGATAACTGGGAGGAAAAATGAAGGAATAGAAACATTTCCAATTCTGTAAATCAGCCTTGACAGAAGCAGATAGAATCACGTCCTGCCTCTGATAAAACTATTATCTCCATCACCAGGGCATTTAATGAAAACTGCCTGAAACATCTGATGAGGTGTTTACAAGGTAAATTAGAAGCACCTTGCATTGCTGTGCTTGCCCTGAGAACTTACACAGATCTACTAGCATATATTTGGCGAGAATTTGTTAATGAGTGATACTATGGGAAACTGATCTCATGTCATAGTACGAGGCTGAACAGACACCTAAGAAAAAATCTAGAATAGTGATTGTATTCTTTGTTAATGAAATTCTCTGTTAACCCCACTGAAATGATGGACAACCGCAAGAGAATAGACACAGATCCTTGGAAAACATCAGTCTGAGAAATCAAGCTTTGTAACTAATGTTTCCTGCTAATCAAGTGATCTACACCATTATTGGAGGAGGAGAGGGAATGAAGCTCTCTGAAGAAGATAAGCAGTTCTGTAACTATGCTTGGTCAAGTAGAAAAAAGAAAATTGTGAATTCTGAAAGTCCCTTTGGAGAATTCAGCTACCAAAAGCTTTTCTTCTTCTTCATCCCTGTTTGCTGAAATGACTGTGGATCACCACCACCATCTCAGTCACCATTTCAAACTGACCTCAAGAAATAGGCTGCATACATCTCTCTTCCTTTACAACCATCTGTTTGCTCTCTGCTCCTTTGTCTATGTCAGGCCTGTCCATTGGTATCTGATATGTCAGAAATTGTATCATCTTTCAGTGAAATTATACTGTTCTCTTCCACAGTGGACCATTCTCAAACAAATTAGAATTTGTTAGCTGTAGGGGTAAATACCTTTTTTCTGGAAGATTTCACTATGAGGAGTCAGTTAGTTATTTCACTTAGGAAAGGTTCTTCTGCCACTTTCTCAAGACAATTGCTGTTCTGTCCTCCTGCATCTCTCTGATACATGAGGAGAGAGAAAACATTCAGACATGATACAGGGCTTGCTGTGGTCCAGAGAGAGCCTGGGGCCCAGTGATAATAAAGCCTGAAGAAGGAACAGGAGGTGTGTCTTTCTGAGGTCCAGTGCTCTTGCAGCTATTGCTGATTCTCTTTGTAAGTTTTCAGTATTCTTGACTTCAGAATAAACCTTTTGGATTCTTTCTACTGCTTTGGCATTTTTTTCTTTTTTTTTTTTTTTTCTCTTTTCTCCTTTCTCCTTTCTCTTTTCATTTCACTTTTCTTTTCTCTTTCCTATCCTTTCCTCGCCTTACCTCCCCTCGCCTCCTCATTGTTCTTTTGACAATGAACATCTCCAAGTCTTGGGATGTCATGCATGCCTATGGATCTCCTGAAGAAGAAAAAGCAGAAAAAGAGTGATTAAATCCCTCTTGAAGCTTTGGGAAGAGAGCTCTAGTACAAACTCCATGTCTTTTTTCTAAGTACAAAATGATGCTGAGTTGAACATTTTAGACAAGAAGCTAAAGATAATGACTTTTTTTACAGATAAATGTAAGCACAAAAATGTAGTATGGAGCAACACGCAATAGGGCTGTCTGACTGCTTGATGGTTCTTATTATCAATATTTGCAATTATACATAACATCACTGTAATAACTATCTTAAAAAAATACCCAATCTCCACACACAAAAACTCTTACTCTCTGTGGGTAAATCTTGGTGATCCTTCCTTTACTACTTTTCCTACTTTTCCCAGAATATATTTGCCCATTTACAATTTTTTAAATCTCATGTCCCAGTGGCAAAATTGCATTACTAACAGCAAAACAGAATACTGAGAGATCACAGAAAGCTACTTTGAAGTACAGAACCAGACACAGTTCCATTTGAAACATTGGGTCTGTATATTATACTGAAGTTTTAAAAAGGAAAAAATATTAAAAAGAAATACTATAAAGGTAATGATGAAACAAATAAAGAAACTGAAGACTATTTTTCCTTAAGAGAGCTATACAGAATACTATCCTATCATCAAAATATTAAAAATTTGTGCAAGGCATAAAAACAAATATTTTGTAGAAAAAATATTAAGAAGACCTAATTCTAGTTTTTAGGCTGAGAGTTATCTGTCTCCAGAGATTTCTTATAGAAGATCTTAAATAGTTCTTAAAAAGTGCACAAGTCTTATGTCAGCACTCAAAACAGGTATAAATTTCATTAACTTAGCAGTGTAAATCCCATTTGAGAGAATATCTACTTCTCACACTTTTTGTCAGGCTTTTCCTCTCTTTCTATAACAGAGAGAATTTTATTGTCTTGGTTTCTTTTAAGAGGAGGAGGAACCACATCCATACAGAAAAGTAGTAAATAAATAACAGAGAAAAATATGTTCATAATTGTACAGTATTTGGGTTTCCATTATCCCCGCTTTATAAGCATACTTCTGTACAGAAAATGTAGAATACTAATAAATTCTAGGAAAGATTACACCTTAATTTGTCAAAGATTAGAAATAATTACACTGCTCCAGTTGTTACTAAAAGAAATGATAGTCATGGGACTATCTTCCAAATAAATTTTTAAGCCTTCTAAAATATTTTCATTCTTAAATTCATGTGTTTTTTAATACTGTTATTGTGGTTTCAGATTCCCTATTACCTCAGTACTTGAAATAAGGAAAAAGCATTCCAGTCTTTCTTAACTTTATATACAGCCCCTGTTTTCGCTGCAGAGTGGGCATTGTTTGATGCTGTCAGCATCCCTGCCCATCAGAATTATCTGAACGATACACAGGAGAAATAATTACGGACCATGAAATGAGTAAGTGGGAAAATGTGTTGTCCTGTTACTTCACAAGCAAGCAATCTCACTGAATACAAGATGAAAATAAGCATCTAATGGTGGGCCAGACAGGTAAATGCCAAGACACCTTTTCTTAGCCATAGACTCCTACTCACTTTTAGGTAAATTGCAGGCCATTTGTATACGTTAATAACTATTCTATCCCACATTTCTTCCATGATACATATAAGAAAGAAGTTATTCCCAGAAAGGTAATTAAAGTCCATGTTTCCATAGCCTAAGTATACATAAATCTAATTTACTGTCCTAGGCCACCTTCTATGAATTATTAAAGTTAATATATTAATTTTACTTCACGAAAGTAGAATCATAGAATCAACTGGGTTGGAAAAGACCTCCAAGATCAAGTCCAACCCTTGGGCCAACTCCAGTTCGTTTACCAGATGATGGTGCTCAGTGCCACATCCAATCTCAGTTTAAAGTGAATACACCACCTTTCCAGGCAGACCATTCCAATGCTTGATTACTCTATCTGCAAAGAATTTTTTTCTGATATCCAACTTAAACTTCCCTTGGCAGAGCTTAAGCCCATGCCCCCTTGTCCTATTGCTGACTGCCTGGGAGAAGACACCAATCCCCACCTGGCTAGAACTTCCCTTCAGGTAGTTATAGACAATGATGAGATCACCTCTAAGCCTCCTCTTCTCCAAGCTAAACAACCCCAGCTCCTTCAGCCTCTCCCCATAAGACTTGTGCTCCAGTCCCTTCACCAGCCTTGTTGCTCTTCTCTGGACCCACTCCAGCACCTCAATATCTTTCCTGAA
>JAWWEV010000001.1:1899747-1912121 GCA_035583235.1 Hafferia zeledoni
CCCTCATCTAAATCATCAATAAAGATGTTAAACAGGACTGGACCCAACACAGACCCCTGGGGGACACCACTGGTGACTGGCCACCAACTGGATGCAGCCCTATTTACCAGGACTCACTGGGTTCGGCCATCCAGCCAGCTCCTAACCCAGCAGAGAGTGCCCCTGTCCAAGCTACGGGCTGTCAGCTTTTCTAGCAGTATGCTGTGGGAGACAGTGTCAAAGGCCTTGCTAAAGTACAGATAGACCATATCCACAGCCTTACCCTCATCCACCAGGTGGGTCACCTGATCGTAAAAGGAGATCAGGTTGGTCAGACATCTCATCTAGAAATCTCAGTATACCATAGAAATAACAGTATTTGGGCTGGTATGCATACAGGTTGTAGTCATAGTCTGGCTTCAGAAACAGGTTTTGTCCCTGAAGATCAACATTAAAAGGAATAATTCACACTACGTTAATTATATGTTATACAAAAAATGTCTAGAAATTTGTAAGTGTAATAACAAATTTTTATTCATCTTAGTTATAAACTAAAACTAAAAGAAAAAAGGAAACTAACACATATTTGTGTGAAGGCACAAAATATTTCAGCAGAAAGAAGTCTGACAGGAATGTCTGCAAAACCTTGGGAAAACATCAGGACTTTGGCAAGCCAGGCCTGGACACGATAGGACCTAATCCAGGCTGGAGACGCTGGCTCATCTCTTGTCCTTGCATTTGAAAAGACTTGTAGTTCCTGTGTATTCTCTGTTCTGTATCAAACCTGTTTTGCAACATCTATTGTTTCCCTGCCTCCTTGTGTTCATGAATAATGGAATAGCTCTAGATAGCTGTCCCCCAGGTGATTAGCATACTGTAATCCCTTAGTTACCATAAATCTTCTCATGCTTAGAATAACCCTGCCTCCTAATAATTCTAACCCTATATTAGACTGGACATTTCTACAATAAAGTTGTCTTTATTCTTCCCTCAAATAAAGTCTGCTCTTGACCACCACATAATTGTACAGTTGGGATATGCTGAAACTGATGAACTGCAGCTCAGGGAGCCTTTTATTTTAACCAATAAAGCATATGAAAAACCCCTGGGAACTGATAGGGTAGTTTAGATGTTTTAATCACCTGCTAAATGAAGTCTATAAGGCAGTTCAGTGATGTCAAAAAAAAATTAGTTCTCAAGAAAGATTCATAATAAGCTATGATTACATGAATATCTCTCCTAGGGAACCCCTTGTTATTTTTTATGACTTTTTAATTTTTCTTTTGTTTGTAAGGAGAAAACACATTAAAATATTCTCTAGGTTTTCTCCTGTCTTTTTTCTTTGTTTGATAAATCATCCCCTCTTTAGGCTAAATCCACAACCCGCTAACTCTCAAATAAAAAAATATGTGGTCTGTGTAGTCATTTTGCCTTCCAATGTGTTCAACCATTTTCTAAGAAAAACTAAGCATGTGAATTAATCATAAATACGATGCAATTCATGTAATTTATACTGACATCCACTAGCCCAATGTATAACTTTCCAAAGTCCATAACTCAAAAATAACTTTCAGTTAGTAAGCAACAGATTTCCAGTAACTCAAAAAACTGAAATAAGGTTTGCTACTTAAGTATATCTTACAAATACCAAGCAACATTTTTCTTTCTGAAACACTGTTTTCTCTTTGGTGCTGCTGAAATGAGAAAGAAATAACTGGGCTGAGTAGACCCATTCAGTGTTTTAACATTGTACACCAGGAGGGAAATGCAAGAGTCAAACCAATTTCTTTCACTCTTTCTACTTCCCTTTACATTTCAGGACTAATACCAGTTTTAATGGACGCCAGTTGGACTTAGGTCCTAGCAAAGGTTTGACCCAAAGTGAAAGTTCAGTTCACAAAAAAGTCGTAGACCAGAAGAGAATCCACTTTAAAAGGCTCATGCAGTTCAGAAGGGTTTTTTCTTCTTTTGTCTTTTATGACTGATTTATAATTTAAATAAAGAAGGGAACATGAGCCTGGAGCATGCAGATTTTCAGGATATAAAACAGAACTTACTTGTATTTCACGTTAACTGCTGTGCTGTAAGGCACATTTAATGTTGTGCTACAAGGTCAGCCCCTAAGAGTGTTCATAAAGATCCATAAATAGTATCAATTAATGAATTGAGATAGAACAAATAGAAAATGTGTCATAGATTTCAGAAAACTTGAAGGTAAGAAAAACTCCTCTTAAGCTTGAAACAGTTAATGGCATTTACTAGTCCATCAGTGCAAAAAATGTATTTTTGTCAAGGAAATCAAAGGTGTAGTTCTCATGCCTTTGCATATCACACAGTGATTGCACCTCAGGAAGCATTATCTTCGCTGCTTTGGGTCATCCCAATTTCGATTGTTGCTTCTTCTGCAACTTTCCATTCTTTTCCTTGTCGTTTTTTGTGGAACTGACCAGCTCTGGAACTTTTAATTCTCCCTGGGGGCATCAACAGTGATTAAAGTAAACAGTGTGGGGTTTTTCCAATGTACATGCAAGCCAGAGAAAAGCTTGAATCTTGGCATCCCTCATGAAGGCTGCTTCATGCTAAGCTGCGAGTACAAAGACACTTCAACAAAGATGGCTTTGGTAGTGCCTGACATTTCCCTCATTTTGAGGGAGTCTTTGGCTGGTTTAAAGGTAAACTGGCAGGATAAACAAAACCACCACAACAGAGATTATAAATCAGATTACAATTCAATAACAATATTACAATAAATGCAATAGCACAAAGAGAAAATGGTTTAAACCCACAAAACCCAGAAGTGTAACCCAGAACCCTGGGCACAAATAAACATAATGGCGTTTGTTAGCCACTGTGCTGAGCCCCACATGGTTCCCTGAGTACAAAGTTGGTACAGATGGTGGTCAGAGCCTGGTTGAGAGTGGTGGTCTCCTCCTGTCGAGATTCTGGTCCTCCTCTGGATCTGCTGAGTGGTCCCCCAGGTCCCAAACCCCCCAAGATTATATCCCCTCAGGTCCAGGTGGGACCACCCAGTACCTCCCCCAGAGCGGGAAATTACAAAATCGGTGATCTCACTCTGTGAGTCACAGGGTATTTTGGAATCACTGATGGCCCATTGGCAGACATGACACCTCAAGCTGGGTGTGGAGGTGCAAATGACTTCCTGGAAGGGAGTTATCACAGCTCTTCTCTCAGTCTTCTTTCACACTCAGCTCGCACCCTGAGGTGTCAGGTGTGTCCTGGGCAGCAACTGCAAATGGTCCATTGTTAACAGTTCTTGGGAAAAGGCATAGAGGGTTTAGAATACACAGCTTTGGTCACACCCACACAGTGATAAACTGGTTCCAGCTTGCTGAACTAGGACATAGAACAATGGCACCCTGGACAAATAATCGTCTCACCAGATTTACTCCTGGAGAGTAAAGTGGGTTGAAAGCTGGTTTTAAGGTACAGTTAAGTGAAAAAAATTGTACCTCAAGTGCTGTTCTAGAGATTAAGCACTGAAATTTGCTCAAAGGAGGGATCTTGTAGCTGGATTTAAATTGAGGCAGTCTTGATCCTATACCAAAGTATGCTGGGGCAGAGTATGCCAGGATGCTGCAGATAGTGTTCAGTCAGTTTTGTTATCCCATGTCACATTTTGTACCATGTGAAATTTGGCTGGATCTACCAGTTTTGTCATTAGATGGTTGCAGTCCACTGCTTCACTGAAGAATTCCAAAAAAACTTAATTCTTGGTTATATATCAGTACTGCCACTCCTTGTTTCACTTGTAATATGCAACAAACACCAACTACAATTCTAAACACCAGTATGGAAAGTTCACAGATTTGTTTTTTTATTTAGGTCATAGCCTTCTACAAGTGCCCTCAAGGATGAGGATGTAGTTTTAAGAAAAACAGTCTGGGTGTGTTATGGAATGCACTTAAACATGGCAACAAATACCCTTTCTTTATTTTGTAGTGCCTGCTGGCATTGCTCTGATGGTTCTTCTTGCTTGGATTACATCCACTAAAACTTTCTGAACATACAATAATTTATGAAGATAATGCAATTTGCTGCAACAATAAGGTCATTGTTTTCATGCTGAGCTCACAAATCATTCTCCTACACACTCCATGTTTCAAAGTAACATTTAGCATATGCAAATGTTTTGTGCTGTTCTATTTTGGTATTATGCTTCTGTGTTCTCTGTTCTTAGAGCTTTTATTTATATGTGCTGTACTATCTCAGACTATACACATGAGCAAATATTTCAAAGTTTTGAAAGTTTTCCAAACTGATCCTCAGTCTTGAGAAAATTCATGCGCATCTTGTCTGAATAGGATTAATTTAGTCTTGTTCATCTTTGAATAATTCATGGGAAGTCCGTTTCATAATCCTAAGAATAAGCCAAATATATCAGCAGTCCTTTCACTAAAAGTACTGCCACATAACATTAGTCTCTGAGTTGGTAGATTCTTCAGTTTGCTTAAAGTCTTCTGTAGGGGGGACAGCTATGGCCTCAGTGCTGCTTTTATATCTGCACAGATACCTCCTTTCCTTCCAAGCCTGGCTAAACCTCTGAGAAATATAAAGTTATGTGCACTCAGATATAATGACACACTACGGATTTTTAATAATGAATTTTCCCAGTCAGGCTTGCAGGGCAACTGTAAACCAAAAACATTGGTGGCTTAGAAATTCAATTCTAGGCCCAGGATTAGGGGGAAGAAATTGCACCTTCCAAGTCTTTGACACACGTGCACACATCAGATGTTGAAAAGCCATTTTACTTTTCCACTGTGGTCTACTTTAAGTTTGTAATGGAAAATTTTACATGCACTTATAGATGTGAAAAATAGCATTTCTTCTTCAAACAATGCTGCACTGATCGCATGTGCAGCAAATCTAACATATCATTCAATGATGAGAAAAACATAGAGATTTACATTTAGCCCTTTTTATTTGGACACAAAGACTTGCATGGCTTTAAGGAATTGAATTTACCTTGTTTCTAACTTTATTGATCCAGATTTGAAATGTTATCAGAGAATGTCTGTGTAAAAACAAGTGTTCACACTGTGCTGAACCCTTCCAAACAGGATTTCCAAAAAGAGAGGAAATTTACCAGAAAAGGGATAAAGAGGAAGGGAGTGGGACAACATTTTTTCTTTGAATATTGGTGCCCTTACCCATTTTAAACAACTTAACTGTGATCCAAGATCCAACCTTCAAAACCCCAGTGCATTTGCTTTTACAGTGCCTCTATTCCTCATCCTCAATTCTATTTTGCAGTCAGGGCACCCTGCCAAAAGAGGAGGAGAGCTCAGCACACAGTTTCAGTGTTTGAAAATGAAAATTCAGACCTTCATCTCTCAGACTTTGATCTACTGAAAAAAAAAGTCTACTGATTTTTGAGCAGATCATTTGTAACAGGACCAGAAAAACAAACACACAGCTAGATACCAGGAGAAGACTCCTCTGCATGAAGGAAAAGCAATAGTACACAGGAATTTGATCACAAAAGATTCATGAAATTAATGAGACAGAAAAAGTGCTTCACAGTGACACTTCTTGGACTTTCTTGTGTGTCTTGATGTAGGTTTGAGGAACGGCTTATAAAAGAAGTTTTATGCTTGCAATAAGTTTAAACTGCCAAAATTTCTTCACTGTGCAATTGGAAACTGGACTTCTGTGTTCAAAATGTATATTTAGAAACTGGGAAATCTTGTATGTTTCCTGGCAGCAACATCATCCTTTGTCTTGCTCCTGAATATATTTCTCCAAATCTGGACATCATGACTGCAAAACCCAGTGTGATAATTTAGTATTAGTGCCAGGAAAGATGATCATGTCAGCAAATTTCTGTTTGTCAGCTTGTTTGTTTTTGCTAGAGTGCTGGATTCTCAGCCCAGCTTCAGAGCCCCCACCAAAATAAACAAGTAAAACCAAAAATCACTATTCTGTGTACATATTGACCTTTCCTTGTTTGTGACACTGGCATTTGCCTTGTTGCTTTTGTGTATATAAAATGCACGTATATGATCTTTTAATTAGTATTGTTGATTATGGCTTTGTTCTGTCATACAGTTGAGGAAAAATTAGAAAGAAAATTGAGCATTTTGTATGCACAACAACAGCCTAAACATGTATCACCTTTACAGTTTATTGAAAGAGCAATAGGGAGCTCCACATCTGCTTAAAAAGGAGCTACCTGATGCAGTAGCAGAAAACTCTCTTGTGAAGCTTAAATAATTTAATCAGCTGTTCTTTCACTGATATTACTTAGCAACTAATTAAACATATAATCTAGAAGTGGTCTTTCATTTACTGGCATTCAGGAGACATGTTAGGACAAACCAAATTGTCTGCTCAGCCCAGTTTACAGAAGGTTACTTTATTAGGCACTGAATCAAACTGACAAAGTTCACTGCCACATACCATGCTGAAACAAGTAATGATAGGTCCCACAATATCGCTACCATTTTTATTTCTGTGTGTCCTAGTGTTTTAGAGAGAAATTAGTATGTGATTTTTCTCAGTGTTAGGGCCCTCAATTAATTTGCATAATGAAAAGTTTTCTAAGCTTTTAATGTAGGTCGGACTAAAATCCTAACAGTGTAAACAACCACCATGCAGCTTTTAAGTTTCCCTTTAGAACCTTCTCTTTTCCTAAGCCAAGAGCCCTGACTCAGTGCTGCAATTATAAACTTCAAATTCCAAAATTAGTAAGTGGTAAAGGTGAAAAAGGATAGAAGCATAACACCCCCATGATTTATTATTCATTTAATGAGATCCAGTATTGGATGGGAAAACTAACAAGCACTTCATACTTAGAGCTGACTTGACTGTTTCTACAAAATTCATAGAAAGGGTAATTTTCATTGGATGCACAGCAAGCATAGCTCCCAATCCACAGGTAAAGATTCTCCCTCTTGCATTAGTATGGAACACTGGTGGCTTCAGCTGGTGAGGGGCCTTCACGAGATCTATGCAGAGATGAGTACAGACACACTGCAAGTGCAGGTGTTGGGCGTTCCGTTAGCTTTGCTTGGGTTTCTGGCAGAGATCAAAGCAGCTACTTCATAGAAACAGTAAAACTTCTGTAAATTTGAAACTGAAATATTTAAATATTTTTTCACTTAAGATAGCAGTTCTTTATCAGTAAAAGAGAAGTATCTGGGCAAAAGGAAAATCAGTTATTTATTTATATATAACAATGTATTCTGAGAAAAGTGGGTGGATGTGATGGAGGCCTTTTCCAAATTCAGAAATGAGATTTCCTAATCTGAACATCTATCTTCTTGCACAATAAACAGACTTTATTAAAACAACAAGGGAAATCTATTAATATTTTCCTTATTTGCTGCTTAACTGCATTCCTTTGCTTTTATCATGAGCAATAATTCCTCCTCACATACCCTCCCCTTCAGCCACAGAGTTTTCACATTGCTATCGAAGAACTTCAGTGCTGTTTAGCATAGAACTAGCATCAGATTACTCACCTTAAAATAATATTTCACTAGAGTTTAATAATTGTAGTCAAAGGATGCTTTATTTGTATTTCAGGTAGTATTTTTCCTTTTTGTATTTGAAAAGAATTTTAAAAACCTAGGTTGAGAACAAGCTAAGCCCTTGTGTTGCTCAGAAGGTCTGAACTCTGCTTGAAAAAAACCCCAACCCAACAATTCAAAATCTTCAAGACTCCAAGTCATACTTGTACTGTCAGAGCTGGATCTTAATACAGAGCAGAGAGCAGGAGGCAGCCCATAAAGGAGCCATTGTATGGGAAGCAGCAGTATACAATTAAGCATTTATGGAGGATTGACTGTTCTCTCAATTTTTTAATCAAGAGCTGTCTCGAAGACCTATGGTCAAATATCCAAGCAGCACCTCTCCTTTCAAGTGCATTCTTCACTTGATTCTCAGTGTAATACACCCTTTATTGACAGTCTGTGCTTTCTTTTAATAATTAGATCACCTTGTCTTCTTTCCCTTCACCACCTTCATTGCCTTGAACTGGGATGTTCTTTTAAGCTACCATACTGATTTCTAGTGCCATTTTTATAAGAAATTTTCTCTTTCTCAGGATAAGCACTAATAACTAAATAGAGCTACATTTTTTAAAGTTATATTTTTTGTGTCTTGCCAAATTACTAGCTTTTTTGAAGGCATCTTGGATCTTAAAAAAAAAAAAAAAAAAAAAAAGAGATACAATTGCTGTTTTGCTTCTCTCCAAGCATTTTTTTTTTTCCTAAAAGAAACATTTGAGAGAAAAAATTGTGATGAGAAAGATCTACCTTCCACAGCTGCTAAGGGCCTGGGTACTCATTACTACAGCTTTTTAAACCGGTTTGTTTGAAATTGATTTTCAAACTCTACAAATATCCTGTAAATCATGGGCAACTTTTTTATTTTGCCTAATTATACCACCTTGTTACTACCTGTATTCATCTGAAACCACCAATTTCCATAAAGAACAAACAGTACCTTCTCAGTTAATGCAATTCTGTTTAATTTGTCTTTAACTATAGACAGAGCAGGGAAAGCAAAATTGCAATCACTTTTTTAAAGAATAGTGTCAAGGTTTAGGAACAGTCTGCTCCAGTTTAGTGCTCCCACTAAAACTACACACTGCTGACCTCAGTTCCCCCAGTCCTCTTCCCCCTTGTAGTGGGATGGAGAGGAGGATTGGAGGCAGAAAAGGCAAAGATCATGGGTTGTGATAAAAGCAGCTTACTGGAAACATCAATGAGATAAGAAAATGGACAGGAACAGCAACAATATTAATAACAAATGTGTACTAAAGAGGGAGTGATCCATGGGCAAAAATGCTTACTGCGGAATTCCTATCCTTGACTTGACCGTAGCCACACCACCCTGACCACTCCCTCCAGCTCAGAATCAGCACTACCCAACTTGCGCCTTCTAGCTCAGAATCAGCATTACCCAACCACTTCCTCTGGCTCAGAACCAGCACTACCCACCTGCTCCTGTCATCACACTTACTCCAGTGGAAGGAACCCCTTCTCCCTGGAAGAGACTCCCTTACCCCTGCCCACGGCAATGATGTGAGGTGGTGCAGAATAACCTTCTGGTCCTGGCCATGCCCCCTTCTGGCTACTGCAAAAATTACCCCTGTCCTGGCTGGCATCAACTGCCTCATAAGTCTGGAAATTACAGAAAAGGTATAACTTCATTTTCTCTTGCTGCTTTTGGTCTTTGTAATCAGAAAACTATTTCTCATTGACAAGGTTCTATGATAACATATGGCAGATGCTACTAACACATTTTTCAGGAAAATGGTCCCCTCTTAAACAGTGATATTTTTATGTGAGTATAAAGGACATTGGATTAGTTTATACACAAATGTAATGCATGTATGTCCAATGTTTGGTTGTGCAGACTCTATTGGTTAAAAACATTTCTGTTGTTTTACTGCAATATGAGCTTCATTGTTGATGCTGACATACTTATATAAAATGTGAGAAACAAAAAATATTGTGAAAATGAATACTGGTGTTTACTTTACTTACAATGATCCTCGAGAAATTAGCTTCTTGACTAGTCATGGATGGTGTTTTCTATTCCATAACTGGACATAGTGACTCCACATTCTGATGGTAGTACACTGAAGGAGACTGAGAAAATCCATCATGTTTAAAACAGCTTTGTCTGACTCACACGTACAGACAGAGTACATTTTCTCCTTCCATGCATTGGTGATAACTGCCTTTTAACCTCTTGGCATTCAGTCAGAGTAGGTCCTTAGTTGATCATTTATAACTTATGACATACCCCTGCAGGTTTTCTTTTTATTTTTTTCCCAGAATAACCATATATAAGAATGAGTAATAAATAATTTATAAAGACAGATTTATTATGGGTGATATAAATAGGAGTTTCTATATCTGCAATTGTAGTTGTAACCATCTCAATCCTATGACTAGTAAGAAGCTGAATGTGGAAGTAAAAATCACAGAATCATGGAATCATAGAATTGTTTGGCTTGGGAGGTGCCTCAAAGACCATTTCATTCCAGTCCACCTGCCATGCGCAGGGACACATCCCACTAGACCAGGTTGCTCAATGCCCCATCCAACCCGGCCTTGAAGACTGGCCAAATGTTTGAATACAAAATGTTTTTATTCTTTCCTCCCAGCAAACAAGAAAGAAAAAAAAAACAACACACCAAACCTGGAACATATTTCTTATGCATAAAGAGGGCAAATTAATTTTTCATCAGTAAACTTGCCATTTCTTAAAGTCTGACCATTCTACTGCTGTTATATTTGTCTACCACATAACATAACTCAACGGAAAATTCTTACGAGAATACATTTTGAAGCTATAATTTTTATCACGTCAACATTACAGAATTTGCTTAAACAAAGCAAGCTGGAGTTCTTTAAGTTTTTCTCAAATAGAAGATACCAAATTAGCTAGATGTAAAAGACTAGAAGCACCAGCACTGTGGATGGAGGAATCTATTACACCATGGTATCTGACTCACCGTAAGGGTAAAGCTTCTGTTAAAATGGAAGAGGCAAACTAAATATCCATAGAAAACAGACATAATCCTTTATCTCCATGACTGTGGCAGCAATACTACAGGCCAGAAATTGCACATGTGAGATATACTAATAGAAGAAATCCTTTGTTGATGATTTGAGCTCACATATTAATTAGGAACAAGTAAACTGATGAGGTGAATGAAGTACCCCTAAAACTAAGGTACAAACCCATGACAGAGTAACCATGTGAATTGCTACTCCTCTCTGTAAGAAAGAACATCTGGTCCTGCCAAGGATCAAAAAAATTGATTGCTATAATTTTAAACAATGTCAAAACATAGCTGCAATTCATAGTAAGATGAATGGAAGGTGCTCAGAATGTAGAAATCTAGCATAAAGGTGGACATTACATAGCATTCTTTGCTCAAAGATGAAAAAAATAGGGACAATTACATACTGACAGAGAACAGAGCATAGTATGTGGGCTGGTTTAAAGGTAAACCAGCAGGAGAAATGAACTCAATTCAAAAAGTGATTACAAGTCAGAGTTACAATTTAATAAAAATATTACAATAAATGCAATGATACAAAGAGAAATTGGTTTTAACCCACAATAACCAGAAGTATAACCCAGCATCCTGGGGAGCAAACAGAATGATGTTCGTTAGCCCCTGTGCTGAGTGCCACATGGTCCCCCTGAGTCCAAAGTAAAAGGAAAGGAGAAAACCTGTTGGTGCAGATGACGGTTGCAGTCTGGTCAAGAGTGGTGGTTGCAGTCCTGTCAAGGCCTGGTACTCCTCTGAATACGACAAGTGGAACCAGAAGTCCTAAGCCCCAAGGTTATATATGCTTAGGTTCAGATGGGAATGCTCAGTACCTTCCCCAGGGCTAGGAGTTTCACAATGGGCTATGTGAGTCATGGGATATTTATAAACTCCTTGATGGCCCATTAGCAGACACGATCCCTCATGCTGGGTGTGAAGTTGCTAATGCCTCCCTGGAGGGGAGTTATCACACCTGGGTTATTGGTGTGAAGTTACTCTAAATATTATCCTGATGGAAGGTGGTGTATTGTTCAATAAATAACAAAACAAAACAAAGAAAAAAACCAAATAACCCCACACACACCCTAACCCCCAAAAAGAAAATTCCATAACCTCTTACTTGATAAAGTCCACAATAGCTAGCTCTATTGCTGACACATGTTTTGCTCCTCTCACATTCCCTCTCTTTAAGTGAAAAGATAAGGATCTTAGGGACCACATATAGCTCTCAGTTAGACTGTTAGAGGTCTTCAGGAACTCATCTAATTTGCACTACCACTGTTAATATTACAAATTGGATCTAACATTTTAAAACATGGATCATCATCGTTGCCATAGTCTGGTCCTACTAGTCTTATCCATATATATACATCCAGTAATGGAATGTTAGGTTACTAGTTAAACCTTTCTTCCAGTTTCAGTTCATGATGCTTCTATTGCAAAAAAAACCCCAAAACCCAACAAGTATAGGTGGATTCTTACTGTGGCCAACAAAAATAACAGAAGCTTTACTGTGAAGGACAGGGTAATGAAGGTTTGAATTCATGGAGCGAGTTCCACCCAATGTGGGTGCATTATTGGAAAATTGCCCTTGGGAGTCCGGAAATGGCATAGAAATAGATAAAAAATTCAGCTGGCGGCCGGTCATTAGTGGTGTTCCCCAGGTGTCAGTGTTGGGTCCAGTCCTGTTTAACATCTTCATTGATGATTTAGATGAAGGGATTGAGTCCATCATCAGCAAATTTGCTGATGACACCAAGTTGGGAGGGAGTGTCGACCTTCTGGAAGGCAGGAGGGCTCTGCAGAGGGATCTGGATAGACTGGAGAGATGGGCTGATTCCAATGGGATGAAGTTCAA
>JAWWEV010000001.1:1917363-1946228 GCA_035583235.1 Hafferia zeledoni
AGGGGAAATTTAAGTTGGAGATCAGAAAAAAATTCTTTCCAGAGAGAGTAATCAGGCATTGGAATGGTCTGCCCAGAAAGGTGGTGCATTCACTGTCCCTGGAGGTTTTTAAACTGAGATTGGACGTGGCACTGAGTGCCATGATCTAGTAAAGGGACTGGAGTTGGCCCAAGGGTTGGACTTGATGATCTCAGATGTCTTTTCCAACCCGATCGATTCTATGATTGTATGATTCTATAAGCCCTATCACAGAAGATTTTAAGGAGCTTATTCTCTCCCCATCCCCCAAAAAAATCCCAAGAACCAAAATCTATCAACTTGCATCTGTATCTATATCCACACACACATACATTTGCCTTATTTTGTGTCTTTATACTCTAACTGAAAAATATCAAATGACTGGTTTATTTCCTCAATCACTAGCAGAAACAGGATTGTCATATGAGGCGTCCATATTTCTGGTTCTGTCTACCAGGAGGACCAGAGTCTGTTATTAAACTTAAATTCAGAATGTCTCCAGTGACTCTTTGGAGTTTCTGAGAGTTACACAATAACAGGCGACAACAGTCAGTGTCCCATATCTCAAAAAAAACTTGCACCCATTTGTACAGTTTGTATTTCACTTGTAAAGCTCAGTAGTTTCAAGAAACAGCCAAAAGTCAGTTGGAAGCTCTCTATAAAACTATCACTATTAGTCCTTTAGATCCACATAATAAAAAATTTCTTGGTAACTGCTCATTAGAAAATGAAAAAAGTGTATAAGAATTTCCTTTGGATAAAGGAGAGATGTGTTTTAGATATAAAGTACATAGGGATGTTCTAAACTCCTCAGTTTTGATGTCTAAGCTGAAACCTCCTTATGTACAATGACGTTTTTAGGATTCAGGGAGATAAGTACAAGAGAAAGCATAAAGCATGCTGAAGCCTGCCTTAGGGGTGGCACTTTGTGTGATAGGAAATTGTGTGTCTACTGTATTTTCCAGGCTAAACAGTTTTCAAAACTAAAGAAAAAAATCTGCTTTAACACCTTTCTTCAAAATGCTATGTTCGTAAGTAAAATATATTGCTTTCATTTATCTCTCTTTTAAAAGTACATGAATTCTGCCATCTTTGCTTAGGATGAAGTGCAGCTTACTTCATTAATAGTGCCAGTTAGTTTCCACAGAATGAAACACTAGTAAGACATATTGCCTGTCCTCAGCTGCACTTTGTACTGTAGCTTTTTTTCCTCTTTTGAAATGCAAGGTGTGAATGCAAACCAATTGCTGAATGGGCTATTTTGTATCCTAACAAAATATAGCTAGTGACAGTGAAGTTTTATAGTATAAAAGGGAAGTAAATAAAAGAAGCATGAAATATTTGGAATGGAAGGAGCTATAGAGTGAACCAGAAAGGAAATAATGCTTTAGAGGTCTACCAAGTGGACTGCTATGCTATAAGTATTTAATAACATTTCTGGGGAGAAAGAAAATGACTTTTTTCCAGTTGTTTTACTGGCATCTTATGTTTTCAATTAAATTTTAATAACAAATGTAGTTCCTTTACTATGCTTCAGTCAATTCCATGGACGCATATCATTCCTTTTTTAAATACAATATCCTCTAGCAAGACTTTTAATGTATCTGTTTATGGGAAAGTAAGAGGAACAACAGTTCAGATCATAAATTTGGGTTATTGTTTCATAATCAACTCAGATGCAATGGCAATCATTGACATCACTGGTAGTTGTATCCGTGTTGTTAATTATTCAATTCTATGTGGTTGAGAAAAGCAAATGTTTCCCAATTGACTAATGTTTTTAGTAGCCTCTGTTGCGTATTTTCTTCAAGGGTTACAGAAGTCTTCAGGTTCAGCTGCCAAAAATTGAAACCAAGCTGAAATCATAATCAGCTGCGGTTCCAAGTTTAGCTCCATTTAAATTTCTTCTTTGGAAAAGATAAATAAAACAGCTGAAAACAGAGCTGAAGTGACTAAGATGAAGGACCAGAAGCAAAAGTGCCATCTGTGCATACCCACTACAAAAATGTTTAGACAGAAACTGGAGACTACTTCTCACTTTCTTCCCACCTGTTTAAAAGGTGGTCGGGACTTTCTGAAATGAAGATTTGATGCTGTGATAGAACAGTTCCATGTACGCTAATGGTAATGTAGTAGGTAGAAATTCAGAAATGTTACCAATACATTGACACTTTTGAAACATTTTAGTAGTTCATTGTACTTTCACATTCATTACACAATCTTACTTCTGCTACTGACATATCAGACAGTTCTACAAACTTTTGCCATTTTGATTTCCACTGTGTCATTTCTGTAACTGAATATTTAGTCATATCAAATATTTAATCAGTCAACATTCATATTGAGGTAATCAAGTTCAAATACATATGCCTCTCTTTTCAAACATGTTCTTAGTATGTTGTCATTTGGAGATTTTTTTTTTTTTTACTTCTAAATAGCATGATTGCAACATCTTCTGTCTTGATTTGTTAATAAATATAACAACTATAGAGAAATTAACATCCTCTTAATGAGGAAAAATTCTGAAATATGGTTCAGGGGATAAACAATATTCCTGTATTAATCCAATATTCCATGTTCCATAAGAATTAACAGTTCCATCATGAAACCATTATTTGATCAGTAAAAACTATACTCTGAGAATATTAAACATCAAGAATATGTATAAATGTGGTCTCACCATCCTGTCCAGTAAAGGTACATGGGCTAAGTGAGTGTAATTGGTGAGTTTGTTGAATAAAATTCTTAAATAATATGTACTTACAAGAGCAGATGTGTGTCTGTAATACTAATTGCTAGTTTTCTTTTTAAATTTTTATCTATAATCTTTTGCATAGCCAGACCCCTGTGTATTCATTCACTTCTTTCTACAGGCTATGGGTTATTTTCATAATAGATGCCTATATTCTAGTAGTTTTCATAGAGTCATAGAATATGGTGAATAGGAAGGCACCCATCAGGATCATCAAGTCCATCTCCTGAGCCTGTGGAGGATAGCCCAAGAATCATGGAAAGGACACAACGTACCTGAAAACCTTGCCAAATGCTTGAATTCAGGCAGGCTTGGTGGGTGCTATAACCACTTCCCTGGGGAGTCTGTTCCAGTACAGTTTTGTTCAGAATTACAAAGAGATGTTATAGGCTCTATTTTGAACTTTTTACAATTAAATAGAAGTGTCAAAGGGAAACAAAGAAGGATTATAAGATAAATGTAACAGTAATCTGATCTCTGGTCACAGAGTTTCTTAATACAGATTTCCTTCTGAGAATGCAGTGTCTATTTCTGGCCAAATTTCTGTCATCAGTAATGCTATTGAGAAAGGCTGGTGAAAGCAACAGAGATACTAAATATCTATAGTTCTGATTATATAGACATTTCCTCTTGAGGCAGTTTAAAACACTTGTAGACACAGGGTGGAATGCTGTTATAGACAAAAAGGTGATTAAGTTGTATGAACAACTGAGTACAAATAGCCAGTTTTCAAAATGGAAAGAGGTTAGAATGGAAGTATTCCAAGCTTCAGCACAGGCACAAATGTCATTTCATATGCTAACACAGACTGAAAAGCCATGATCACCAACATGGTAGTATTTACCTGAAAAACCATGCAGGCTGGCATAAAGATGAACCTAACAAACACCAAAAACATAACACGTTGGGATATTGCAAATCATGAGTATTGTAAATACTTGAGAAAGGCTTAAATTTTTAAATCAATAAAACAGAGTTAGTGTTTCAGGAAGAAAATAATCTAAAACACCAGAAGGTAGCTATCTAAAACAGTCAGCTCATTATCCAATTAGAATCAGAAAACAGGCAAGAGATTAATCTATATGTGGGAAAAAAATTATAGTGAATTTTGCAATTGAGTGCTGATTTTTTTTTTAGCTTCCTTAAATTAATTCCTCCAGTGAACATTACAGGAATAAGAAATGATCCAGAAAGATAATTTTGTGGTTTTGAATATTTTCTGTATCTAAATACTTTTCAGTTGGTTGAATTAATATATGTGCTAGAGTGGTGCAAAATGTTCTCTCCCCTAGAACGCAAATTAAAGGTATTAAGGTTCCTTATCAGAATTTTTAAGAGTGTATTTCATACAACTTTTTGTAACATGGAAATAACTAAGACAAATGTAAAATTTAGTGAATCTCATGAGTCTATGATTATTTGGAAAAAAAAAAAAAAAGGAAAAAAATAAAAAACAGATGTAATAAAAGTATGATGAAAAAAAAGTTTAAACCCCCCAAAATAAAAGCCAAATAGCTGTTCCTTTTTGTCCTCTGCTATAACAAAAGATAGGATTAGTGATGAACGTATCCTTCTCTGAACCTGCTAACTCTTTGGTTATAAGGATATTTCCAACAGCACTGAAGGACAATATCAGCTTAAAAATTGGCCAATAATTATACTTTAAGTAACAATTGTCAGTGTACTAAGTATCAAATGTCACTCTCATAGCAATATCATAGTAGATTACACTGATCTTGTCCTACAGCAGAAAACACAAATTCAATGGAGATATGAACTACAGTTGCTAACTGACAACAACCTTCTAAAAAATCAAAGTTATTATCAAAATACTGAAAGAAATATTGAATTGTAGATAAGTAGTTTTATGTCTTTTTGGTCAATTCCAAATTTAGAGATTTATAATTTAACACCAGAACAAAAAAAAAGGTTATATTGTTTAAATTTCAGTTATTAGTAGCATGGACAGGAGATGTTCTGATTTACTGAAATCTGACAAAGCTAGGCACCTGCTTAGATTTCTGGTATCTGTAACCAATAAATATATTACGTCACTATGGTTGCAAAAACAAATACCAACTAGCAAAATGTGGTTAACTGAAATAAAATTATTGAGAAACAGAATGACACACTGTCTGAATTGGATTAGCCACCAAACTGTTTGAGCAAAAGTGGATTTAGCTGGTTGAACTGGTGGAGTTGACTGTCTTTACTGTTACAGCAAGATATGTTTTATTATAAATCTAAATTGTGGGACCTGGGAACAATTCCTACTTCCTTGATCGGGGACTTCAGTCCTGCCACATCTTTACTGCTACACCAGAACAAGATCCTGTTATGAATCATGCCCCTACTGTAATTTCACTTCCATGGAAAGGAAACTTAGACACATGTGCATGAAGTGAACTGCAGCTTTATGATATTCATCTGTTCTTCATTCTTCCCTTCCAGTCCTTTTCATTTTCTTTCAGCAAGTCCCTTAACACTTACAGGAAATAACATAGTCAACAATGTTACTCTATAGTTAAAACTGGCAAGTAGAGGGCAACTCATTTAGCTGCTGCATATTTGAACACAGTGGAGTGTTGTTAAATCTTATTTTGATTTGTAGATATCCCTAAATATGTACATTGATGGAAAGGACATCGTGTAATAAACTTGATCTACTGACAATAGACTCTTATTCCCTGTTCACTGGTGGGCCACAGGTGGAAAACTACTAGTACAGAACCTTATTTCTGCATAGCACGTTACAGTGTGATTTACAATTAACCTGAGGAGCACACTGGACCTCCAGTACTTGATGGAAATTTAGCCAAGTGTTTTCTTTTGGGGGCAAATCATTCAGTAGGAGTCATGAAAAGTTAAGTTTGAATAAGATGTATGTCTTGAATCTGATCCAAAGTACACTGATTGTCAGAGGGAGAATTTGCCCACATATTCCTCTACTACCAAAGATAATTTTTATAAGAAGCAGTCATTTTAATGACTCAGAGTATAAATGGTTCATATGAGGTCACAAAGATATTTCCTTTCGCTCCTCTACAAAACTACTGCTCTTGCATTGCACAGCACCACATATTTAGAACAAGACAGACTGCTCACAGAGGTGCACTGCTATTCATTGTGGCAGAATTGAGTTCCATGAGTAGTCATTATAATTATGACTTCATATCCTCTTTCTGTAAATATTTAGGTATGCAACACTACTAGAGGCAATATAATAGTTTATATGGATCACTGAGTTTTCTAGCATATTCTTATTTACAGTTATCAGTTGAGAAAAGCATCACTGAGTCATGCATCATTTCTAGTGATATTCTCCCATGATTTCTCATGAGTCAGTTTCTGAGCACCTGTAACACACTGGCCCTGGAGCTGTTTGCTCTTGGGCTCAGACAGGGGTTTTATTTTAAAATATATAGAGAGACAGTTCTTTAATGCCTTGAGATAACATTAAGAGAATAAGCCACAGATTTGTTCCCAAGAGTACTTTTATTAATTTAGGGGAGAAAATAAGGGAACTTGGCAAAAGTCCAAAAGGGCACAGCACAAGCTAGACAAAATGTTCCATCAGAATACTGACCTAGCTCATGCTAATCCACAACACTTAAGTCAAAATCCAATCCCTCCAGCTCCAAACCACCCAAAGCATTAAGGAAGGAGCAAAGAAAGAGAAGCAGAGGGAGGAAGAAAAGGAGAAAGAGGGAGAGATAAATTATATAGTTACAACTGAACCTTGGGGAAGATCAGCTCTTGCAGGTGCAGATGGCAGGGCCGCGACAAAGGGCAAACATATATCTTTGGTTTTCTCTACTCTGGTCCCTGTGGCCAACCTCTAGGCGGGGCCTCTGACCCACCAGCCACGCTGGGGTTCCAGGCCAGGGTGAGGGATCATGTTCTCCTGTTCCTGCCCATCCAAGCCGGGTCAGGGACTCCAGGAGCTGTGGGGTGTTATAGTTTTCCAGGGCTTTTTGTGACAGGCCTTCCCTGTGTGGGTCCCAGGGGCCTGCCATGCGGGACACAATACCACTCCATTTTTCTCAACTAAACTCTGATTAGCTGTTTTTTGAATAATTGATTGTTATATTGCTGAGTTTATTCTAAGTGAGAGAATACATGCCTGTTTTTATCAGCTAATTCATACCATCACTCATGACTCAGGTGCTGCCCTACTGAAGTCACGGTTTACTTAGTCTGTCCCTGTCCCCTTTGTCTGCCCAAGGACTTTTGTTTTGTCTACATTTTGTCTCCATATGGAGTCAGACTTTAGCCAGGGCAGGCAGCTGGGTCTCAGTGACTAGGAATTGATGTTGGGTTCCTCTGGGTACAGACCACAGATTCATAGAATGGCCTGAGTTGGAGGGGACCTTAAAAAGCCATCTAGTTCCAATTATCCTGCCATGGACAGGAACACCTTCCACTAGACCAGTTTGCTCAGAGCTTTATCCAGCCTCGCCTTGAGCACTTCCAGGGAAAAGGCAGATTGGATGGGGTTCTCACAGATAGCCAACGAAACTGACAGTTTCCTTTGTGCAAGTGTTTCATCACTTTGAGTTTTCAACTAATAAAGCAAAGCAAATGTCTGACTAAATTGTACTCAGTTAAGCATGTCTTTTGGGTGTTCCTGGAGCATTGTCTTGACAAAGACACTTCAGTTTTCTCTGTGTCTGGAGACATAATCTACTCAGGAATTCCTTGGCTACATTGATCACATACCTACTGTAGCCAGGCCATTATTGACAGTGTCTTACTGGACACGCCAAAAAACTTTAGCCCTGATCAGTATACCTCTCCTCATACTCTACACATGTGTACAAGGGAACTTCTCCAACTGGAAGGAAAAAAGTGTGGGGTTTTTTGCACAACATGGGAGTTTCATAACCATAGGGAAGCACAGGAACTTGGAAACTTTATTTATTTTGAGTTTAGTGAGCTCCCTCATTGACTTGTAAGCCTGTCAATGCCACATGATCTTCCTGAGTGTACATGATTTCAACTGCCTCTCAGCACTGCCCATGTTGTTCAGAAGATTTCTTCATAATTAACAAACAAACAAAATTGAAGTTTCATGAGAACACATGAACAGGAGAGTCTCTTTCAGAAAGTAGCTGATGACACTTTCTCCAGACTGATAATCTGATCTAGAATCCGTCTATCAAATGATGAAAAGGTATCTTTATCACAGGTTACCAGTGAGCACAGGTACCTCATATAGTCTATTTGGTAACACTAAACCTGCTGCACAGCCTGGAGAGATTATAAAAGAATTTTGAAGTACCAAAGGGAATTGTGATGCCTGACTTTGAGAACATAATGGCTACATGACATACAGTTTATGCATGCCTGTGTAATATGAACAGAAATTTGTACCTTTTCTTGAGCCTCTATACATGAATGCAAAATGTAACTAAAATGTCCTCAGGTAATTTAAATGAAAGGAAAAGAGAATTGCAATGAAAGATTATTTTATTTGCTTTACATAGATGGCAGTATTCAAAGATAAACAAAATAGATAGCTTTAATGGAAGTAATTCAGAGGATAACTGAACAGAAATATTCTATAGTGTTTTTAAGAACAGGACATCATTTCTCTCTTCACAGATTTATTTGTATTCCAGTAACAAAAGTTTGATAATTAAAACAAAATACAATCTAGTGCATGATCACTGGCAAAATGTATCCTTTGAGAATCCTTTCTATTGGCATCATTTGAAAATGAACACTATTCTTTCTAAAAAACTCTGAATACTTTCTGGTATTTGCTCATTACTGATGCAGGAAGGATTTTTGATTTTTTTTTTTTAATTTTCACATTTAATAGATTTTAGGAACACAAGTAGATGTAGCAAAGTAGATTTTAGTGGGTTAATATTTTAGCGGGTTAATATTTTAGCAGCCTAAGTTTAATGTCTTTCTATCTCTACCCCTGCCCCAAAACAGGCAGCTAAGATTCTCTAGCTGTTTAGTCTCTTTTTCAAGGTACAAGACTGGAGGGTATCAGAAGAAAATATAAACATGGAGCAGAGTGACCCAGAACACTGGAAAATGTCCAAAAGCCCTTTGTATGCTGAAGAAGAGGAGGCAGATGAAGAAAGGGGTCTCATCACCCCCAGCCCCATTCCTGAGAGGGGTGGGACTGGGAGGGGACAGAGGTGGAACTGGAAATGTGTAAAGTGGTGATTGGATAGATTATATTATAAAAGCTATGAAAATCAAAGCTTGCACACGCGCATCTATGTATTCCGGGATGAGCCAAAGTGCTCATTAAAGCTACTACCCTTTATCTTATCTCCTACAAAAAATTTAGCTTGGAGTCTTTTTACAGACTTTTAAGGCATCATTACAAATAAGAAGAAGCTTTAAACAAGATTTACAGTAAGCACCATTGTCAGCAAAAAGTCAAATCTTCATTTAAAAGTTAACCAGGACATCAAAATATCAACACTTACTTCCATATCATGAGAGTTGCAAAAGCAACATCAAGACATAGGTAAAACTCCATTCATAATAATCTGTGTAATCATGTTGTTTATATGCCAGTAGATAAGTTAAAGACTAGAAAGTTCAAAGAATCAAAGTCTCAGAGAATTAGGAACCTTATGTAATTTCGAAGGCAGTTCTCAGCTGAAACCAGGAATATTAATGATATTGAGATATGTCATTCATGGGAAATGTTCATCAACATAATTACTTATTGATTCCAAAGAAAATTGTTTATGTTCTATGTTTTACAGGATGAGAGCGTAAGATGAAGCTTTAACCATGACATTGGAAGTATGACATAAAAATTAAACATGCTTTTTTGTGTGTTCATGTCTTCTTCCTCCAATGACTTAAGATCTCATCCAGAGCAGATATTCGCATCATCACACTTCTATCCACTGCAGGGTTGTTGATATTATTTTAATGTTTTTTTTATTCTGGTTTTATTTCATCATCAAATAAGCAATAGAAATTGTATAATGAGCACATAAATGCACCATTTTTATTGAAGAAAGAATGCTTGAGTATCTAAACACATATGCATTATATTATAAATTATATTATCAAATAATAACTCATTATTATTTGCCTTAAAATGATACTTAGAGACTCTAAGTAGAACAAGGTCTTATTATGCTAAAAACTCAACACATAAAATTGAAAACTGGCCCTAAATTGAACTGGATGAAGTTTGGGGTTGTTCAACATCTTTGTCGTTGACATGGATGGTGGGATCAAGTGCTCCCTCAGCAAGTTAACTGATGACACCAAGATGTGTGATGCAGTCAACACACTGAAGGGAATCAATGAGGCATCCAGAGGGACCTGGACAGGCTGGAAAGGTGGCCTTGTGTAAATGTTATAAAGTTCAACAAGGCCAGATGGGAAGTCCTGCACTGGGTAAGGGCAATCCCAGGCACATCTACAGGTTCAGCAGAGAAATGATTGAGAGCAGCCCTGCAGAGAAACAGAGAAAGTTATCTATGACCAACCATGGATCTCATTTCCCCTCGTGTGCCACCCACAGAGGTCTTCAGAACTGCCCCTTGGAGAAGCTCAAGGACCTCTAGGCCTTCTTCTTGTCTTTTGTCTCCAAGCTGTCTTGCAGGTGGCTTCTTCAAAACAGCTTGTCCTTGAGAGAGCTTAAGAATGTATGAGAAAATGTTTTAGTAACTTCTAATACCACCTAATATGTGAGTAACCCAGGAAAATCCATGTAACCTACATAATTCTAAAAATCTAAAAAATATTCACTAAAATCCTTAGGTATCAATAGGACAAGGAGGAATGCATTCAAACTGAGAGTAGGTTTAGATTAGAGATACAAAAGAAATTATTCCCTGTGAGAGTGGTGAGGCCCTGCCACAGGTTGCCCAGAGAAGCTGTGTTTGCCCCATTCCTGGAAGTATTCAAGGCCAGGTTGAGGGGGCTTGGAGCAACCTGGACCTCTCCCTGTACATGGTAAGGGGGTGGGAACAAAATGAACTTTAAGATCCCTTTAAACTGATCATTCTACAACTCTATGATTGCTTTTAAACAAAACAAACCTTTCTTTATAAGCAAGGTACTGCCAGAACACACTGCACCATTTGAGATGCAAGAAAATAAATTTTTAAAAAATGTTTATTTAATTAAAAAAAACAATTGTTTTAATTAGGAAATTATTAATATAGAAAATAAGATTAATGAAGAAAAATATTGCTCTGTGGCTATATATTATATTCAGACAATCACTATAAGCTGAAAGTAATTGTAAAAATCCTGTAATAGTTATTGGTCAATAAAAATTGAATAGTAATAATTATTATTCATTAGCTTTCATGGAACAACTGTACTTTAGGACAGGTTTGAATGCAGAGTTAATCCACTTAAGATTTCAGAGAAAATATGCAGGCCTATGCTTAGCTTCAAATATATAAAATATCCTGACACTTTCTAAAAATTGCTATGAGTATACTTCAGTGATTTTCTGGATCTGTGTCTAAGTCAGGAGCTTCTCCTGCAGAATTACTTCTTTCCAAATAAATTGTATCTATGTATATATTTTTTTATATTTTTACTCATAATGTTTTCTTGTTTGCTTGCTTGCTTGAAATCAATATTTCTCTCCAAAAACTCTGTCTTGTTTGATAAATCCCATAAAGACTACAGAAAAGAAATAAGACAGAGCAAAGTGAGGAGACTGGAATTTCTTCAGAAAGGTGAGAACAGGAGAAAAATCAAAACTGAGGGTGCTAACAATTTCAGGAATGCACATGTGTTGAGTTAATATTTCCATTTAGTTTTATAGATACCAGGCTTGTAAAAGGCAATATGAATTAGACCCTCCATCTGGTCATAGAAGCCTGAAGTGTACGAAATAGCCCAGAAAGTGTGGAAAAAATACTCAGTGGGCCATTAGCAGTGAATGGCTTTCTCCTGACTAAAAAATGAGGAAACTGCCAATGGGATAATCTGCCAAACTTGGCCATTGACTGAGTTGTGGCTTCAAGAAAATGTGTTTTAAGGACAAAGCAAGGTGAGAGTGATAAACTCCTTGTTTGCCCATCTGTGTGGAAGAACTGTGGTTTCCTGCCACTACAAGGGAAAGAGGCACAGCCAGTGAAGACAATCCTTGGCAGCATGAGGAGTAGTAATAGAAAATAAGGATCAATTTTCCTCAGCATATGGTCATGATGCCATGAAAGACCCCCAACAAAGCAGGACTCTGAGCCACTTTAGTGTAGGAAAAGGTTAGTGTTAGAGTTAAAAACTAAAAGTCCTTTAACAACAGGCCTAGTGCCTACAGGAAAACATAATGACATGCACGTGCTCTCTCGAACACTGGTTTCTATGGCTTTTATAATATGGTTCACCCAATCATTACTTTACACATCTCTCGGTCCAGCCCCAGTTCCACCCCTGTTCCAACCCCCCAGGAATTGAGGCTGGGGTCGTTGAGACCCTCTGTCTTCATCATCACTCATCTTCCTCAGCACACAAAGGGCTCTTGGAGTTCTTCAGTTCTGACTTCTGGGTCACTTTGCCCTGTGTTTATGTTTCATTCTGCAGGCCTTCTGATAGTCTCCAGCTCTTTACCTTGAAGAGGGTCTAAATTTGAGAATTTGAGCTCCCCATTCTGAGACAGGGGTAGCGATAGAAAGACATTAAACTGTTAGAAATATTAACCCACTAAAAATCTACTTTGCTACAGCTACAAGGACTTTTAAAATCTATAAAATGTGAAACTCAAAAATCAAAAATCCTTCCTGCATCAGTCATGGTTAGAAAATTTCTGCTATCTTGTGTCTGTATGCAAAAAATATGTTGACTAACAGTTTTTGCTAAAAACAAACAAACAAACCACAGAACCAACAAAAGCCCCACCAAAACCACAACTCTAAAAATGAGCCCAAAACCCATAAAAGGAAATTGAGGGTTGGAGAAGATGCTCTAGAATGAAAAAGTGAGAAGCTCACTCACTATTTTGAAAACAGGAAGATGACTTGCAATGTATGAGAATCTGAAGAAATTGCTAAATGTACTGAAAAGCTCTGTAATCCAGTGAGAAAAGGTCTATTTAAAACCAGTAAATATGCACTGAATCCAGCATAAAATTGAGCCCAGGAAACATCTTAGCAGTGAGACAACTTCACAAAAGAGGTAAAGGGTTCCCTAGATTTTAGTGATATCATACCAAGACTGGATTTCGTTGTGAACTCAGAGTAATGCAAAGGTGCACTTAAATTATAGGCAATGAATTGTGATACAAAAAAAAAAAAAATTCTGATCTTACAATTTATGATTTAAAATATGGAAAAGTCCTCTTCAGAAGAAACCCTGACTTTTTGCTTTCTGTAAAATGGTGCATTCCAACCTTGACTAAATTAACCTTTTGATTAAATTAAGGAATAAACGGAGTGTGCTGAAAAAAATTCTGTTTGGGTCTAGTATTAGAGAATGAGAGAAACAAAAGTTATGTAATTCTTTATGACACATAACTGAGCCTTTCCCTCCTCAGTGGTACCTGCATGCAGTGAATCTCAGCTTCCTCAAGATTATGTCAATGTTTTAACCAAATTCCATTGCCGTGTAGTAATGAATGGACAGGATTTTAGCCTGTAGTATGAGATCACAGATTTCTCCTAACTTTAAAATTGCTATAAACTACCCACAAGGACCAAGACTGTTTGTTTTTTCAGTCAATGTATTCATCCTTAAAGAATGTCTAAGAGCTATAAATAACATTTTAGCACTTCATGATTGGACTGGTGGAATGAAAGCCAGGAGTCAGAAGCCAAATGCTTTCATTATACACCATAAGCATTCCTTTACATAAAATAAACTTCACATACTTCAAGTCTTAAGGCACAGAGGCTCAAAGACATACAGTAAAAATCCAATGTGAGAACAGCCTGCTTTGGTAGATCATCACGTTTTGGAAAAATGCAGGATGAATTCACAATGTTTAAATGGGCAAAAGTGTATTGATTTTCACAGACCCTTTGCATCAGCAAAGAAGATGGCCTTAGACTGTCATAGGGATCTGTAGCTGGATACATCTCAGGAGATGGACCCACTGTCTTTTTTGGCCTTTGCTGTTTCTCCAGAAGGTGTGAGTAATCCCCATGTTTCCAGAGCTCACTGGAGCAGCAGTTATTGAACAGGTTTCAGTCCATAGTGGAGATTTGAAAGACCACATATCTCATCTGTTTAAGATCAAAGGAGCTGATTTTGACTGAGAAGAGTTAGGCAGCATCCACTTTAACAGTTTCTCCAGCCTTTTCAAAGGGCCAATTAATTTCAATTGCAAGAAATTCCTATTTTTCACAGGAGTGCCAAAAGCCTGAATATAAGCATGATTCTCTTTATTAGGAACTCTAATAACACCCAGAAAGCAAACAGGCCCTGCATTGAGGAGCTTACACTCTGAATTAAAACAGTGACAGAACACAGGCAGCCAGAAAAACCAGGGAAGGGAAGAGATAAGTTATCTACATAAATCAGCTCTGGAACGAGTTATCAAATACCTAAAAGTGAAAACATTTTACATGCCCTGAAAGTAACAGGCAAAGCCAGGTCTGCACCAAAGTGGAATACACCTGTGTACAGCACCTTGAGAATTAAATGTGAGATCTAAATCTAGAATTTGGGATGAGGTTTCTCCTCAGAAGAGAAGAGTCAGGATCCAAAATCAGTATAAAAAATCCATCACTGCAATCCCTCAGAAAAACCAAAACACCACCACCACCACTCATCAAAATCATCATGGCTAGGCATCGTGAAGGAAGATTTGGGAAGGGCACTACCCACATTTGCTGCAAGCATGCTGGTGGATAAAAAGGCCGATGTGGGATAAGCAAGTCCGGTCACAAAAGGCACAGCGAAAAGTCCCCTTAGGAAGTTCTTTCTATGTTGTCTTTTCTCCTCAAGACTGATTCTGCGTGCATTCTCAAAGGAAGCAGCAGTGTCATGAATGCTGTGTCTCCATGAATCCCATTTGGACGCCAGAGTGGACCATTGGTGGCAATCAATAGGGCCAAGGCTGAGGTATTGTTTCAGTGAGTCCTTTTATCTCTTCTTCAGGGTTCCTCTCTTGTGGCAGCTGGTGGCAAGTTCACCATAGAGCACAATCTTAGGGAGGTGGTGATCCTCCATCCTGGAGACGTGCCCTGCCCAGCTCAGCTGTGTTCTCAGCAGCATGGCCTTGATATTGGTGACCCCTGCCTGTTCAAGAGCAGACACATTAGTCACATAATCAGACCAGTGGATGTTTAGGATTGTATGGAGGCAGCGCTGATGGAAGCGTTCGAGAAGCCGCAGGTGGTGGCGGTAGACAACCCATGATTCAGACCCATATAAGAGTAGACAGTACAATGGCTCTGTAGACACTGATCTTTGTACTTTTCTTCAGGTGTTTATTACACCAGACTCTTTTACGGAGTATTCCAAAGGCTCTGTATGCTTTTATTAGCCTGTTGTCTTTGTTAATCTTACTGTCTAAGAAAATGTTTCTTCCCAGATAGGTGAACTACTGGACTGACTTAAGCTCTGATTCGCCTATGGTGATGTGGGGATGATAGCAGACTTCCTGAGGTGCAGGTTGGTAGAGAACTTATGTCTTCTTCAGGCTGACTTCCAGCCCAAAAATCTCAGCAGCCTCTGCAAAGCAGGATGTTAAGCGCTGCAGAGCTGCTTCTGTGTCAGCAGAAAGCAGCACACAGACAAGGTTATTCAGGGTCTTGGTGTGGGCCTTCAGTCGCCTTAGGTTGAATAGGCTTCCATCGGTACGATATCGGATGTAGATGCCATTTTCTTCATCGAGGTCTGCTGTGGCTCTTTGGAGCATCATGCTGAAGAAGACTGTGAATAGAGTTGGTGCAAGAACACAACTTTGTTTCACACCATTGGTTATTGGAAATGGGCTCAGAAAGTGCATCGCCACAGCTGACTTGTCCTCGCTGATCCTCAAGTAGCAGGATGATCATTTTGAGGAACTTGGGAAACATCCTGGATGTTCCAAGATCTGCCACAGGTCCTTTCTGCTCACAGTGTCGAAAGCTTTGGTGAGGTAAACAAGTTACAAGGAGTCCTTTGTTCTGTTCCCTAAACTTCTCTTGCAGTTGTCTGAGAACAAATACCATGTCTATGGTACTCCTATTGGCTCTGAAACCACACTGGCTTTCAGGTAGAAGTTCTTCTGCAATTGTGGGTACTAATCTGTTCAGAAGTATTCTTGCAAGGATTTTACCAGCAATGGAGAGCAAAGTAATACCTCGGTAATTTGAGCAGTCTGATTTTTCACCTTTCTTCTTGTATAGGGTGATGATGACTGCATCATGGAGATCTGATGGTAGTTCCCTTTGTTCCCAGCAATGCACAACAAGCTCATGAAATTTGGCATGGAGTGCTTGACCTCCATGCTTCCAGACTTTGGGTGGAATTCCATCAATCCCAGCTGCCTTGCTGGTTTTCACCTGCGGTATGGCCTTAAGTGCCTCTCTTATAGTAGGGGCTGCATCCAATTCATTTTTCACTGGTTGTTGTGTAATGTGCTGAATTGCTGAGCCTTGGACTACATGGTTGACACTAAAGAGAGTCTGAAAATGTTCAGACCATTGGTTCAGGATGGAGGTTTTAGCTGTGAGAAGCATCTGGCCATCTGCAATAAATAGGGGGCTTTGAACCTGGCGTGTGGGTCTGTACACTGCTTTCAGGGCCTCATAGAATTCTCTGTGGTCACCCAAATCTGTGCATAGTTGGGTCATTTCTGCTAGTTTGAGCCACCATCTGTTCTGGATGTCTCCAAGTTTCTGTTGGAGCTTACTGCATGCAAGATGGAAGGCAGCTTTTCTTACACGCCAAGATGGCTGAGCGAGGTGTGCTTGGTGAGCAGTTCTCTTCTTCTTCAACAATTCCTGAATCTCATGATTGTTTTCATCAAACCAGTCTTTGTTTTTCTTGGAGGAGAACCCTAAGGATTCTTCAGAGGACGGCAGGGTACTATTTTTAATATGTGTCCAAAGTGCTTCAGGAGAGGGATCTATGGGATTATTTTCAAGTCTAGTTTGAAGGTTTACCTGAAAGCTGTCTCTCACTCTATCTGTTTGAATGTAGATATACCTTCCCACGAAGATGGGGAAGAAACAGAAGCAGAGGTTTAAGGTTAAGTTTGCACTGTTTTAATCTGGTTCTGTCAGGTTTGGCCCAGTTTTTTTACCAACCCTAGATAGCTGTTTGAAGATTGCTGACTTGGAGCCTCCTCCTTGGAATACTGCTTCTCTTATGTTTGGGTTTAAAGTTGAGGTTAAGCTTGCAACGCACAAGAGGGTGGTCTGTTTGACATTCTGCGCTAGGTATCACTCCTGTATGATGGACATCACACACATTTCTCTGTTGCACTAAGACATAGTCAATGAGGTGCCAGTGCTTGGATCAAGGATGCATCCAGGTTGTCTTCAGGCTGTCTTTCTGCTGAAAGATAGTGTTGGTGATGGCAAGCTGCTGTTCTGCACAAAACTCTAGCAGGAGGCACCTGCTTGCCCCGTACTCCTTTCCAGGATTCAGAGTTCTTATCTACTCTGGCGTTGAAGTCACCAAGGATTATGATCTTATCATCTGCAGGAACCTTGTGGGTGAGGTGTTGCAGGTCAGTGTAGAATTTGTCTTTTTCTGTTGGGTCAGCTTGGAGTGTTGGGGCATATATGTCAGGCACGAGGAGATATTGCGATTGGAATGACCTGTCGGCAAATTTTCAAGTACGGAGGCAATGGAGTTTTTAATCATGAAGCCAACTCCTGAAAGGTGTCTTTCGGTTTTGGGTTTGCCTGACCAGTAGAGTGTGTAGCTGGCACCATATTCTTTAAGGCTGCCTTCCTCACGAAGATGAACTTTACTGAGAGCAGCAATGTCAATGTTGAGTTGTGACTGTTCGTGGGCAATTAGAGCAGAACAACAATCAGGACGTTTACTATCCCCAGTATCAAGCATGGTTCTGATGTTCCAACATGTGAGTGTCAATTTGAACATACCTTTGGAGGCAGGTGTATGCCTTTGAATTCTCTTTGACTTTGTTTTTGTTTGACCTCATCAAAAGATGCCAGTTGGCTGCGGTTATCCAGCCGGGTGTGGAGATGAGCTTTGTTTAGACCACCCTTTGTAGGCCCCTCTCCGTGTGGACCATGCAGTGCTCTCCTTAAGAATGGCTGTTTGGTCATTCAGGATGCTGCCACATGAGACTGTCATCTTCAGGGTCAGTCTTGAATGACCAATATCCTGAACCACCTGCATGCAGGGTTGGGTCTGCGGCTTCCAGTGCTTCTTATCACCTGCCGTTTTGACCCTCACCTGTTGCTACAGGGCTTTGCAATGTGGGTGAACCCTTCGAGCCTGTGCAATTGATTTTTAGGTGAGGCACAGCATGCATGGAATTGGTCCCACCCTTTACTCCTAAGGCTCATCTGCCAGGGCCTAGCAAGCTTGGATGGTGACAGTGAATATCTCAGGACGCAGGTTTCGTTGGAGTATCCTTCTCTTAGATGGATAGCCTTACAGGGCTAAGCGAGCTCCATCTGTCCAGGTTTGTAGTTAGAGTTGTCCTTCTCCTGGGATGGTTGCCAGAGGGCTAGCAAGCCTATCCTACCCATGGACACACTTTGACCCTTCAGCTGAGACCTGTCTGGCATGGGAGACTCTACTGGAGGCACATACCACCGCTAGCATAGCACACAGCCTCATGAAGGCACACAAGCTTCTCCCCCACAACAAGGCGTGTCTGCGGAGAAGACCATCACCACTGCAACCTCACAAAAAAAAGTCTTTTTTTTTTTTTTGAAGACACACAAAAGCTGTTATTACATTAAAAGTAATGATAAAATACAGTTTACTCTCATCTAACTGCATCACAAATAGCAGATGACCTGTACAGAATCCTTTGTGTTCAGCTAAGTCACATTATGTGCACAACTTTGGACTGCAACAGACCTCTGAAGAATGGGCATCCCTCCTAGCAGAGCTCTGGGATGAGATTTGACAGTTGTTATTAGTATGTTACTTTTCTGGGGTAGGTGAATATTGGAAAATGTTCAGTTTTATTGTTTCATAGCTCTTGGGCATTATCTGTTAAGTAGAATAACTTTAGCTGGTTTATAATGGCATATTTTTTTGTTATCTATTTCTTTTAGGGAGAATCCAATAAATATGATTCGTTTCCTGAAAAAAAAGAAAAAGTCCTTTGTGAAAAGATATGTGGCAGTGTCACAGATCCTACATTCACAGCTTGTATTGAAGATATAAACCATAACCAGTAAAATAATCGCTCAACTCATTCTTACAACACTAGGAAACTCGGAAAGTATAAATATGAACCAATAAATTTTTTTGAAGAATTTTTAATTTCCTACTTGAGTTTTTCCTTGTTGTTTTAGAAATTGAAATTCTGAAAATTTTGATCAGCTAGGCAATTTTTCTTATAGAGCAAAACCTCAACTTAAGCTGGCAGACTGCACTCACAGCCCAAAAACTAACCATGTCCTGGCCTGCATCAAAAGGAGCGTGGGCAGGAAGTGAGGGAGCAGACTGTCCCACTCTACTCTGCTCTTGTGAGACCCCACCTTGAGTGCTGTGTATAGTTCAACATAAGAGGGACATGGACCTGTTGGAAGCAGTCCAGAGGAGGCCATGAAGTTGCTAAGGGAGCTGAGAAAGGTGGTGCTGTTCCACCTAGAGAAGTGAAGGCTGTTTGGAGACCACAGAGAACCTTCTAGTCTGTGAATGGGTCACAAGGAAAACCAGAGAGGGTCTCTTGATCAGGAACTAGAGTGGCAGAACAATCAATAATGGCTTCAGAATGAAAGAAGGGGAATTTAGGTTAGGTGTTTGAAAGAAATTATTCCCTGTGTGGGTGGTAAGGCATTGGAACACATTGTCCAGAGAAGTTGTGGATTTCCCACCTCTGCAAGTGTTCAAGGCCAGGTGGGATAGAGCTTGGAGCAACCTGGTCCAGTGGAAGGTTTTCCTGCCCATGGCAGGGGAGTGGAACAAGTTAAGCTTTAAGGTCCCTTAAAGCCATAATCCAAGCATTTGCACAAAAACTTAAGAAGCTTTACATATGCATAGATAAACAGAGAACACACATATAAAACAAAATTTAGAGGCTGCAGGTTTTCATGGAAATACACCAGTACCGAGATAAGCGCCAAGAGTTCTGTTTTCTTGTGAAAAAAATGTTGGAAACAGCTTTTTTTGACTGACCATCATGGAAAAAGATCCAACTGAGGTGCTGCAGTTTGAATTTTGTTGTATTTCTTTTTTTGGCTTTCTGAAGTGAGGGAACAGGTTTAAATAAACATTTTGATTTGGGTTCTGCAAGGTCTTAGAAAGCAGTACTGTATGAACACTGATGTATTTGGATTTTACGTAAAGATACTTTGCCATTTTTGAAGCCAGATCCTACCTTTGTATCAACAAATCATACACAAAAACTTCAGTCCAAGACTCAAGGTAAGAAAACACATACTTAAAGGGATTCTTTGTATTTGATTTTTAAAATACTGTCATTTACAAGCAGATTTTGAATGTCTGCCATCAACTTTAAAAATAATCTTTCCATTTATTTTTTAATTTTCTTAAAGATGAGTCTCATCTAGCAATCTATAATAATCATAGCTTAATGATTAAATAAAATAACTCACATATATTGTAGGATCTGAATAAAATCCAGAAAAGGATTTACAGTTAAGCATGGATTTAATCTTCTGAAGGGTTTCAGGGCATCTAAACTGTATTTTACCCATAAGTCAATTTTACAGCTCATAAAAATGAGCTAAGCAAGTGAATAGTTCAGACACCCAGTGTATTCAGTTGCATGAGTTTTTTCAAGCCAATATTTTGCGGTGCATATCAAGTGATTGATATGGAATTACTGATAAGGAAGTTACTGATCCCCAGTACTCAGCACTGGTGAGGTCACAGTTCAAGCTCTGTCTGCAGTTCTGGGCCCCTCACTGCAAGAAGGACATTGAGTTTCTGGAATGAGGCCAGAGAGGGGTAACAGAGCTGGGAAAGGGTTTAGAGGGTAAGTCATATGAGAAACAGCTGAGGGAGCTGGGGGTGTTTAGCATGGAGGAAAGGAGGCTTGGGGGAGACCTTATCTCTCTCTACAACTGCCTGAAAGGAAGGTGTAACCAGCTGGAATTTGGTCTCTTCTCCCAGGCAACCAGTAACAGGACAAGAGGACACAGCATCAAGCTTCACTAGGGGAGGTTCAGGTTGGACATCAGGAAGAATTTCTACATGGAAAGAGTTGTTAAGCATTTGAATGGGCTGCCCAGGGAGGTGGTGGAGTCACCATCCCTGAAGGTGTTTCAAAAAATGACTGGACGTGGCATTCAGTGGTCTGTTCTAGTTGAGCAGGTGGTGATTGGTCAAAGCTTGGCCTCTGTGGTCCTGGAGGTCTTTTCTGACCTAAATGGTTCTGTGATATCTTCTTACAAAGATTTGTGAAGATTAATGTTTCATGCTTAAGTCTCTTAAAGTCCAAGGAAACTGAATAAGATTATTTGTTCCAAAAGAATCACCAATGTGTCAATATCATAGTACTTGGTTTACACCCTTGGAATAATAAAGTGCTAGTTTTTACATCCCTTCTATTGTTGCACCATCCGGTGTCTTTATCTGGTCTTCAATTACGCCTTTTCTCCCCTCAATCTTCAAGCCTATTAATCCTTTCTTTGTGTGAGACCTAAGGACCATAACTTTGTAAGATTATTTTACTTAGCAGGGGAACATCTGCCCTTCTTTTTTGCTCTACACAGAATTCTAGTTAATTTCATCAAAATGAGTAAACAACTATTTAAGGAAAAGGAAAAAGTTTTAAAAAAAAAAAAGGGAAAAGGTATAACCAAACCTGTCTTTTGTTTGTGAAGAACATTTAATTTCATTTTTGGTAAACTTTATATTCTCAAGAAACAAAAATATCTACAGGAAATCATTATGGAAATTAGAAGTTTCTACAACATTCATATTGATTCTGTGTGTTGTGCAACCTTTTCTTACCTGTTGAATGATGAAATACACATCTGTGTGCAATGGTAGAACCATGTAGTAGAACCCACCTTCTTTGACTTGCTACAGGGCAGAGTCTCTCAAGAAATTAAAGGCATAAATGAAAATAAAATCCACAAATTCCACATTATGTCTATAACACAACACTTGCCATATGTGGCTGTGCAACCACAGAAGTTAAAATTGATGCATAAGTAAATACCTTTTGATTCTCACAAGGAGTGTTTTTGTCTTTCCCTTGGACAAGGTTCTGATTCTGTAAATATATTTTGGGAATATGAGCAACCCATTTAAGATCAAAGTAATTAAGCACAAATAACAGATCTGGTCCATCAAATCTAATGCAAAAATGTATCCTTAGTATTTTGTTGTTTATTTTTTTCAGATTTTCATACATCTACATTACAATCTTTGCCTGAATTCCTGTGTATAAAAGTGATCCCATATGAAAGATTTATCACCAAAAACACTTTATGCAAGTCTATGATGTTCTAAATACCTTTTCTGTCAGGTTGTACAAGTATGTTGCTATATGTAACCACAATTGTTTGAACTTTCTGGGTAAATCTTTTCATATCAATGAGCATTTTCAGAAGATGAAAGTACCAATACAGCAACAACAACAACAAAATTAATCCCAGAAAAGCAGGGATCACAAAAGAGATGACTCATAATCACAAAGGTTAATGAATACAAGTATTATTAGCCACAGGACATCTATATTCTGCTTCTGAGGTCACTGGATTTAAAAGAGACACATGAAATCAGCCAAGCACATCAGCTTTTCTCACCTGTACAGGGCATTGCTTCATCTGGAAAAGCTGGATTTGGAAAAAGCTGCCAGAAAAACAAGAAAAAGAGCTCACATCTGAAGAAAAAGACCTATAGTTGGAAACACACATATGTTAATGTTGTGTTTGTCTAGCATCACATGTGATTTCACAGCTTCAGTTCTGGGTCACATTTGTGTGAGGGAAAAATGGATGATTTCATGATTCCTTGATTTATATAGGTTCTCTCACTTCAAGGCAGTGGTAGCAGCGATGTGGTGAGCCTACATGTTAGAATTTTGTCATTGACTATCAATTATTCTATAATTTATTAGATAGTTTTCTTTGGATACTCATACAAAAGCTAGAAAAGTTTATGGAAAAAAGAATCCATTCAATTTAAAAAGGTTCTTTTCATTGATTTCTAGTACAAGATATTCTGTAACAAGAAGTGGACAAGAACTCCACACTTGCTGAAAAGGAAGCTGTAGTCTTCAAGTTTGCCTACGACCATTGGCTGCAGAAAGTTTTATCACTGTGATGTGGTGGAATCACCTTCTGAGAGGAAAGTGAAAGCAGGTTATTGAAAAAGGAACACCAATCTGGGTTTAAATATACTGCAATTGTGAATCCAAAACACTCACATTTCTGTGAAAAAAACCAAACTGCATGTCTTTGTTGAGCAAAAGTGGCCTAAATTCTGCAAACTTGATAAGATCTGTAACAGGAATTGTGTGGAATCTGTAATACAAACGAATGAAAAAGAATAGTAGATCACAATGCGGTTGGATAGGTGGTTTGGGGGATAAACTCTCTAGAGTATTTGGGGAAATACTCTCCTCTTGTGAGACCTCACCTGCAGTGCTGCCTCTAACTCTGGGGTCCCCAGCACAGGAAGGACATAAAACTGTTGGAGTGATTCTAGGATTCTGTGATTTCATAATTCGATGAAATTTTATAAAGGTGAGGAGAATAAAAGATCTTCTTTGCAGAGAGAGTAATCAGGCATTGGAATGGTCTGCCTAGAGAGGTGGTGGATTCACCATCCCTGGAGGTTTTTAAACTGAGATTGGATGTGGCACTGAGTGCCATGATCTAGTAAACGGACTGGAGTGGACCAAGGGTTGGACTTGATGATCTCAGAGGTCTTTTCCAACTCAATCAATTCTATGATTTTTTCTAGCCTTAATCCCCCCTGCTATATGGTGTAATCAACCTAATTTATACTACTTATCCATATTTTCTAGCTATTTCTAAAACTGTTCTGAACAATAATGTTTTAAGAACTAATATTTTCTTTTGTTTTAATCTGAATTTGTCAGTAACTTCTGAACTATGTGTCAGAGCACTCTGCCCTTATAAAAGCTGAGTATCTCTAAGGAGCTGGATAGTCTGCGGTTTTAATGCTGTATTTCCAATAAGCCAAATCCTCAATTTACTGTAAGATTCTATTAAGGGGCAAATTTCTAAATACAGGTGCAGGCAATTTTCACCTTGTGTTCTACTCACCACAGTTATGCAATATTTGATAGCTTCAGCAGTACTTAGTTGATAGGACGATTTGAAGAGTGACTAAATCAATACTATTTTAAACCGGCAAATCTTTACATCTATTTTAAGTCTCTTTCTGTACTGTTTTTCACAGTGACAGATCACCTGAATTGCTGGTATTACAAGTTGTCATAAAAACTACCATCTCAAGACAGTTATCTGGCAATTATCCTCTTCGAAGTGTAAAAACACCCCAAAATATACCAGTCTTTTAAAGTCAATCTTAGCAGTACTTGTCTTCTGTCGTCATACAACGGTTTGTAATATGTATTTTTTTAACAAAGTGTATTGATAAGGTTGAGACTTTATGATTGACTGCAATGGTAATCACTTGAGTGTTTAGAAAAGTAAGCCCAGTGATGCCAACATGTAGCAGTGTCCTGTAGTGGTAATTCTACTCAGTGCGCAGCTAAGTATCTACATTAATGAATGGGTGGTTAATTCTGTCCGAATCACAACAGATCTGCAAAGTTAGTTGCAACCATTCCAAGAATATATAATTAGAAGAATAGAACAGAATGAGGCTTATACAGTGTTTGAGGAAGGTAAATTTTCACCACTAGAAAACATTGCCTCCTTCCACAGGGAAATATTTCAGTAACTACATTGCAGTTCAGTTTAAATCTATCTCATAACAATAATTTAATTGAAGAATAACATGAGGTTTTCCTTGCCCCTCCTTTTGTTATTAATGTATTTATAAAAACACTTTTATTTATCCCTAACAGAAGTAGCCAAATTGGCTTCAGATTGTGCCTTTGTCTGCCTAATCTTCTATCTACATGACATAACTATATGCCTAAGCTCTTCATGAGTAGCCAGCCCTTTTATCTACAGTCAGCAAGTTCTCTTTTTTTTCCTAATTTCCTTCAGAATCTCCCTGTTCAGCCACGCTGGTCGTTTTCCCTACCAGCTCGCCTCATGGCACACTGGGACACCCTGGTCCTGCTCATTCAAGACCCTTCTTGCAGCATGTCCATCCCTCCTCAACCCTTTGTTTTCAAGGGCTGTTTCCCACAGTACACTCTGAACCAGTCTTCTGAGCAGGCTGAAATCAGCCCTCTGGAAGTCCAGGGTAGAAGTTTTATTAATGACTCCCTGAGTATTGAAAACTATTATTTCATGGTCACTGAGCCCCATACAGCCTCCAACAACAACATCTCCCACCAGTCTCTCTCTGTTTGAAGGGGTCTGAATGAAGGAGTCCACTGTTACCTCACGTCACTCTCTTTTTCAGGTACCTGAATGCCACCCATGCTGTCATAGAGAATTCAGTCAGTAAGTTTATCATGCAACCTACATCAGCAGCCTTAGAGAATGGATACAGTTGTATGAGTAAGATAAATCAAGGAAGTAAGTGGGTTTGGAATCTTATGCCAAACACAGAAACAAATGCTTCAATTTCCTGCCCTTGAGTAAATTATAGTTACTATTGATGCATCGAATTTAATAATTGTGACTAGACTTCCTATCCAGCAGCTCAAGAAATTCAGTGAAAGTATTTCCCATTGTATCTACACCTGCAGGACTGACAAAGGAGTACAGTTGACCACGATATCCCTTCAAGTCTGTGTAAACTACCTCATCAGAGGGAAGCAACAGCACCATTGTTTGTAACAAGGTTATGGAAACAGTTCCATCAAACAACTAGCCCAATTTCAGGTAGCATGTCAAGATGAAATTTACCAAATCAGATGTAGGGCTTTAAACACACATTACCCATATTACATATAAAATGACCTGGGCAACTTGCAGACATAACATTCTTTTTCAAGGAACAATCATGTAACCTATAATGAAAGGACCATTCTGTACTTGTCAAAAAGCACCACTGTTCAGCAAATAAAAGAATAAGAGGATTATAAAGGTGAAAGAAAGCCCAAGAAAATAATCCTTCTGTGTGCAACTGATTGCCTCAGTGTTGTGATCTGCAGCTCATTCAGACGATTTGCCTTCAGAGGTAAGCCTGTATTATTAGGCAAATATTCACTTTAAGACGGTGCTATTTCTGCTGTAATAAATAATTATATACATTGGCAACAAATGATCTTCAATTACGCCCTTAAAATGCAAAAATAGTATTCCAGAAGGTTATACTGAGATACAAATATTAATTTGGATTTTCTTCTAGACATATTTAATAGCAATCTTCAGTGACCATGGCAGAGTTCAGGGTAAAGATTAATTGCTAAAAGATCACTATTCCTTCCCCAAGCCTACAAGATTACTTCTTTATCCTTATTCCCTCCTCAACTGCAATCAGAGAAGCAGGACTTTCATACCATAGTGGTTGAACTAAAATACCACTAGTCTTTTAATTGAAAGTAAATGATGGAGAGAGAGAAAAATGAGCAAGTAAAACTGGAAAACACAGCTTCCTTATGTCCCTACACAATACCTATCAATCCATACTCCATCAGTAAATATATAAATATTATCTCTGTACCTAATCTTTTCCATTTAGATGGAATACTGAACCCTTGAAGAGAGGTTTGAAAGCTTGACCCACATTACTTCCAAAAGCTCTCTTCACTGAAAGGGCAAGAGAGATTGGTAAACGTTTCAGAAAGCCCTTGAGTGCTCCTGAATGGAAGAGAGAACTCCAAACAGCCAGAAGGCAGTGTCATTCATCAGTGTCATTTCTCATCCTATACCAGTGGAAGGATCTGCTTCCAATCCAAGCCTGGTTGGCAGCTTCTGGCTAAAGCCCTCCTAGTATGGCACTGCTTTTGACAAGCAGAGGTGGCAGGGTACTCATAGGGTCAATGGGGCTCTGCCAGAGACCCACCACTACTCCACATCTCTTCAAGTGCTTCTGCAAATGTATGAGTGGGCTCCAAAGGTCAGGATGCTGCAACACATGCTTTGATTCTATCTAGCCCTTCCAAGCAGAGATTTAGTTTTTCAAGAACAGCAATGGCAGATCAACTTCTCTACTGTCTGGTTTACAATTGCCCTGTTAGTAGATAAGAGACAGATGATGGATTCATGTCATCCTGTCCTGTCTCAGGGGATGGATCATCCAACCCAAAAGACAGTCCAGCTTTATGAAACCTACATTTATACATAGATAGTTGATATTTTTATTTTTTTCAAGACAAACATTAAGTTTATTCCAGAAATTATCAGATCGCTTCCTAGGAACTTTGTTCTAAGGTGATTCTTCATGGGTATATACATTTATGTTTATGTTCATATTAATATTTAAATTTATACTAAACTGCATTTAAATTACTAGTACTTCTATTAAAACCCCAAGTATTATTTGTAGCGCTATAGCCTGTGTCACATTTTAGTATTCCCTGAATTTGATGGTGTAATTTAAAATGTTTAATGAATTACATCTTGGAAAACTGTAGGGAGTTGTTCTGTTGTTTTGTTTAACATGCACTTCTAAAACTTACACCGTTTTTTGTCCTTCAGCAATATTATGTTTTGAAGTTATCTGGCTATATTTCTGATCTTTTAAATAACTTGTATGTTTTTTCTTATTCCCTTTTTCAATCATTGATCCTTTAGATTTAATTAAACGTTTTGTTTATTTGGTCTCTAAGTAGCCAAAAGCAATAGTTATTTCTATGCTGTTTGCTTTTGGGAAACATGATGTGTGCCACACCACAAAAGGTGTCTTGAGTTGAGCTGGCAAAACACCAACTGCCCAATACAGAGTCAAAGCCTCCCTCCTCCCTGTTGACAAAAGGGAGGAAAGAAAAAAAACTAGAAACTCAACACAGGTTTATATATTTACATAGAAAGGAGAAAATTAAAAGCAAACTACAATATAACACACACACAAGTTAGATGTAACAATAGTTTTCTACCTCCCACCAAAAACAGATTCCATCACTCTAGATCCATAAGCACCCCAAAAGACACCCAGCAAGGAATAGAAAGAAAAAATAACAATAAAATGTTTCTACTTCCCTGAACTAAAACAAAATGCAAAGTAGCAGTGGGCAGCAGCCAAGCCCCAGCACAGCACCACAGCTAGCAGCATGTACTCTCAGGACTGCAACCATGATGCCAACTGAGAAAGCCCTCCTACTTCGGTTTTGTATTTTGAGATGATGTCAGAATATTGTATGTAATACCATTGGCTGGTAGCAGTCAGCTGTCAGCTAGTCCAGCCCAGCTCAAGTCAGCTGATAGTCTCAGGTCTACTCTGAAATCTAAAGCCTAAATTTAGGCCTACACCTACCTAAACCCATAACAGAAGGAAAACACTGAAAATGCTAATATGCAACAATTTAAATATTTACTGAAGCAAATACATGCATACATATACAGTCATAAATCATAAGGTCAGAAGTGACTACTGTAGTAATTGAGACTGATCTCCTACACAGGTCATAGCACATTCCCAAATTAATTCTTGTTGGAAGAAGTTCATATCTTTTATAAAAATATTATACATTGATAGAAAATTCTAGTGATGAAAAATACACTTCAACTCATGTCAGGGTAGTCCAGTGATTAATTATATTGATTGAGAAAAACTGTGATTCATTGCTAGACTAATTTTTTGCTATGGTTTACCTCAGTCTAAAATGTAAACTAAAAGCCTTCATTCATAGAGATCTAGAACAACTTGAGGTGATTCCTTCTCTGGAAAAAAATGTGTTCTTCCTGAAAAATTAGATACAATTTAACAGTATTCAACTGAAATGAAATTCAGAGCAACAAAGTTTCTAGTTTGGCAATGCTGCTTTGCACATGGACGACAGCACCACCACAGGTTTATGCTT
>JAWWEV010000001.1:1948456-1963268 GCA_035583235.1 Hafferia zeledoni
CTGTGATTCTATGATTCTGGCAAATTCTTATTATTTATGTATAGTCTAGAACACCTAACAATGTACAGGTTGTGCACTACAACTTTAGAGGAAAGTAAAAATGCTCTTTTTGATTTGATTGACAACATATGCAAAATAATAATAATACTTGATTTTGATTGCCTAGAAACTTTGACCTACAGACCTGTTGTTACATTAATGAAAATTACAGAAATTTTGCAATGTTTGTCCTTATTCACAAAGCAGGGGCAACAACTGTGATGTCTCTGTAGTGCATCCCACCAGAGCAAAAGAGCCTGGAGCAGCGCCCAGATCGGGATCGGGGCAGGGTAAAATGGTAGATTGAGCAATGCTCAGCTATTATTTTTCCCTTATTTAGAAACATGTGGGTTGCATATACCTACATCTGGCAAAATTAAGGTGGGCTTTACACTAGATTTAGTTTATATAAATCCCTGCTCATAGGGCAGCTCTCCCACAACACAATTAAATAGCACACGAGGTTTCAAACATCTGTGCCTTTTAATATCCACTTGTTAAAGGTTCAAACACAGGAAGGTGGTGTTGGGAGAAGCTTCCTCAGAGAATTTTTCTCACCATACCAACACAGAAGGTTTAGGCTTGGAGTCCAAGGAGTGAGGACAAAAGAGGGGGTTCTTTGGGCAGCTGCAGAAAAAGGAGCCACGGCTTGCTGGTGAGCTCTCTTTTTCTGGCTCTGCTCTTTGCTTTTTCCCCCTTCACCGCTGGGCACCCTGAGCTTCGGAGAGAGAGAGAGAAGAGGAGAGACAGCTGCTTCAGAGCGCGACAGACCTTTTCCCCCCTCTTCCCGGGGACGAGACCGGCGCTGGAGCTGAGCTGCTCTGGTTCCTTTTTTTCCCTTTGTTCCCTGTTTTTTGGCCATCTACGACCTTCGCTCAGCTCTGTGATCCCAGGCGGAAGCGGACCATGCCTGTCCAGTTCCTTTCCCTAGGGAGAGAGGGCGAGTGTGTGGTTTCTCCAGGCCTGCTGCCTGTGGCTCAGCCCCAGGGCCCCACCCGGCAGCCCCGAGCCGGCTTAAAATATGAGTAGAGTTTTAGCAAAGCCAGCAGTACCCTCCTGATCATGTCAGCATTATGGAGCAACAAATCAGAGTAATTTGACTATTTAATTTATTTCAGTGGTCAGAGAACTCTGAAGCCTAAAGAGGGAGGACCAAACTGACTGAAACTCTCAGTTATTTCACAGTCCATCGTTTTCACAGCAGCATATATTTAATGTGCTTAATACATAACCTCAGATGTTTCTGACACCTGCCCAGCTCCCAAGGACCACTTACTTCCTTTCAAGTTTCTTAAATTCTTAAGGTTTCTTCTAATAGCATGTTCAATATTGTTACACCTTCAACATATTGAAAATTGCAATAAAATACACCATAAAATAAACAAGACATGTTAAAAACAAGAGCTATTATGTGGATACATATAATTACCTATTCCATTCAATTAAACTCTTTTAAAGCTGCCACTGTCTTTTCAGCTCGTATCTTGTTTATATGAGATATTCACATTTTTTGAGTCTTGGTGGAAGCAGGAAGAGCCTTGAAAATATATTTGTTGCTAGGGTGAGGAGCCCCCTGAATTCTCATACATTTGTAATGACATTTTGGCACAGACCAACTTGCATGAGGACAGCACCTTTCAGGACTGGGACCTCCAGTTACACATTGGCCTATGCACAAGAAATATAAATACAGTAAAATATAACAGCTTTGTGCCTCATGATTATGTTGGGAAATGTGGTTTTCCTTGAAAAAGAAAAAATATAAACTATTTTTCAATAATTTATTAACCGCCCCTGATAGTATGAATTAATTCAAATGGAATAATGAAATTATCCAGGAAAAACTTACTGAACTGAGGTGGTTTTCCTAATTATTATACACTCACATGTGTCATCTAGTTTTCTCAAAATTACCTTGGCCACCTTAACTAGAGAACACCCACAGAGACTGAGAATAACTCATGTATATTTAATTACAGAAAATTTCTTCTCAGTCTTTCACTGACACCCAGTGGTCAGACAAAGGTTTTTGTGGGAAGCAGAAGAAAAGCTTCAGCAGCCAACGGCTGAAGACATCTCAGTGGAGAGCATTTATCTCATAATAGAAACCGTTGTTTGCTTAACTGAATAAAAGCACATATGAAATTTAAACTTAGGCTTGCAAAATCAGCAGTCAATAGGAATCACAACCAAAGGAGCAATCTAGTCCTACAAGAGGATGTGGGTTTTTTCAGGCTTCTTCTTTTTTCCTTTCCCTTTGTACCAAACATTAACCACTCCTCCACTGAAAAAGATACCAAAACCTCTGAAACAAAAACAAAACAAAAAACAACTTACAGTGTGATTATTGTTTGACATTTCTGACTAACCTTTGTTTATGTATTGCAGAACCATGCTTCCATAAAAAAAAAAAAAAAAGAAGCCTTCACTGGCCTTTTCCTACATAGTGAACTGAGACAGCTGATCAGCTAAGACTCTGCCATGTGCTTATAGCTTATAGCTGTCTTTGATATTAAACAGAGCTGGACGTTAACACAGATAAATCTGACTTATTCTGATTACCAGCTCATTTCCAAGCCTCTAATAAACAAACAGCTTAAAAAATCGCTCTGCACTCTCTTACTGCAGCAATGATCAGGCACAGGCAGCATTTGCTCTTCTTCTTACCAGAGGCACTAGGCAGGAAGGACTTTCCACCTCCAGCTGGTAACAAGTAACCAGCCAGTTGGGGGAAGAAAGGAAGGGGAGTAAAAGCAATACATCTCTTCTTCCCTGAAATCTCTGCTGTCTGCAGTAAGGTGCCACAACACAAAATACAGAGCACCCCCAGGAAGGCACAACCAACTACATAACAATTATGTATTCTGCACAGTGATGATGACACCTGTGATGTCATGGCTGCCATTCACAGCTCTGCCAGACTGACACAAAAAAAAAGTCTGGAGCATGAGGATTTCATGACAAAACCTCTGAAACACCTCTATCTGTAGTAAAACAGTCCGGCAAAAGGGTAACTGAGAAAGCCTTCTGGCATTACAGAAAACCTACTGAATGACGGGTGTGGACACAGCATGTTGTTGAGAAAGAGTATAGATAACTAATTTTTAAAAATTGAACAGAAAACCCCAAGAAACAATCACTCTTTATTGTAAAAGCAGAGCAGTAGTCCATACCACTTTGCTTAACGTCAGTGGGAAATTGCAAAAGCAGCTGCGTAATCCCTTAGCACACTTTGCAAGGGACTGTAGATGGTCGATGTGGCTCAGCTTCATTATCACCTCTAAATATTGTTCCTCATTACTGGGAGGGGGCAGGGAAAGTAGACAACCAGATGGGGAGTGTGTATCTCAGTGAGATGGGGGAAAAGCCACAGTACTTTTAAACTATGTTGTCCATGTTGATTCCTGGGAAGCAGGCTGTCTACTATACCTGCTGCTCAGGGCAGTCAAAGACAAGTCATTTTTAGGAAGCAAGGTCAGGTCCATTTAGGAGCAGCGATGGCTGTGACAATCCTTACACTTCACCTGAAGCATGACCTGCCAGCCTGATCCTCAGGTCTCATTTTCTGCCTCCTTTTCCATGTTTAGCTCATCATTTTCTCATCTACTCCACACTACAGGAGAAGCCTGGCTCTTTATCTTTGGGTACCCACAGGTTTATGCCTCTGTTACTGATAAGCCTGGCACCAAACCAAGACTCTGTCACATCACCCCCGGGAGTAGGGTGGGGGCAACAGGAGACACTGAAGAGTAACAACATCTATAGATGTGCAACAGGCAATTCCTTAGTCAAGCTACCTGCAAAGTGGGAACCAGCACAAAGTTAGTACTGCAGATGGACCAAGTAATGGCAAGTTCCTTTTTTTTTTTTTTTGTTTAATTTTAATGAACTTGTAGATCAACAAAACTGCTTTGCATTTCTCATAATATGTCTCAGGTACTTTAATATACAAATGTTACTTGTATAGTGCCCCCAACATGCTGAAGTGACAAGAACACATACTTGCAATGTGAATAATGCATCTGCTTTGCTCGCTTACTAATGTATAATGTTACATAAACTTACCCTTTCATCTTTCCAAAATAAAGATCACAGAAATCAGTTTTCCTTGAACTCCAAATGGAGAATGCTGTAGGTTCTGAAAAGCTGCTATTGCATCAGAAATGGAAATAACAAGTACTACTAACGATGTCAAATACTAAATCCTATGGAAAATCTCTGCTGAGATGTCTCTTCCTGCCTTTCTTGCCAAACTAAAAAATACGGATGAATGGAAAGGCTGAGAGAATTGAGATGGTTCATCCTGGAAGAGAGTGACCTCTAGCAGCCTTCCAATAGCGGAAGGAAACCTACAAGAAAACTGGAGAGGTGCTTTTCATCAGGAACTGTAGTGATAGGAGAAGGCACAATGGGTTCAAACTGAAAGAGAGTAGGTCTAGATGAGATATTAGGAAGAAATTCTTCCCTATGAGAGTGGGGAGGCACTGGCACAGATTGCTCAGAGAAGCTGTGGCTGCCCAATTTCTGGAAGTGTTCAAGGCCAGGTTGGACAGGGATTTGAGCAACCTGGTCTAGTGGAAGGTGTCCCTGACCAAGGCAGGGTGTTGGAACTAGGTGATCTTTAAAGTCTCTCCCAATCCAAATTATTATGTAATTTTATGATTCTATGAAAAGATGAACAAAACCCCAATGGCATAATTTTTGAAAGTTTAATGGAATTTGACTTGCCATTTATAGTTTTTCTTTAATATTTGATGTATTTTAGGATGCGGGACTTCTGCTACAGTTTTCAATAATGATGCAATGTACCATACAGCATGCTTCTCAGTAGGGACAGGTTTACTGAACTAAAAATAATCAAAACACTTATCAGTTTTCACTCTCAGTTGCTTGAGTCTGCCATAGTGGATCACTTATCTGTCTCCATTTGAAGTCAGCACACAACATAATGTCAGGATTAGTAACTGCTGGCTTTTATCTTAAATAATAAAGTACATATTCTTCAAAAGATGTAAGCAAGCTGATTCTCAGTGTTGCAGTAGACAAGCATAAGGACTTTCATTTACAAAACATGAGATAATGACCATTTTAATGCAAGTTTCTACATCCCTTACCTTTTTATTCTTTCATGCCTATAGAACCCATCTGCTTTATTGGCACTACAAGTGGCAGTATTTAACCATTTTGTTGATACTGGATACAAAACTGAGATGTAAACAGGATATCTTGTTTACATCTCCACCATAGCTGGTATTATTTGGAGTTGATCAAAGTTACAGCAGAGTAGTTTTACCCAAAATATTCTAAAATAAATTGGGCTGTTACTTATTATTTGAATGAGAATGATGCTGTGCTGTATCTGGGTTACTTATGTGTTATTTCCTTATCCTTGGGTTGTAAGAGGAAGGTTGTTGAGAAAAGATGCACAGAAAAAAACAGTATCAGTTCCGCTACTGTGTTTTTAATGAGATTACTAAAACAAAACTCCTAAAATAGTAATATTTTTATCTATATTTAACTTTTTTAAAATGACAAATTTGTATTTTATTGTTTCATATCTCACTAGAGAGTTATAGCTTCCAAAAAGTCAGAAGTTATGATTTTGGACATAGAAGCTACCAACAGAATTTCACTGGTTTACAAGGAATCAGAGATACCATTTTACAGAAAACTTTGCTCCAATAATGAACTTTAAAACTTCTACCCATCACTTCCTGCTACTATGGGATTACAGCTCTGAGAAGTCAAACTTAATTGATTTCTTCTTCTGTTCCTGCTCATCTTACAATAAGGAATATTAAAATAGATTAACTTAAAATTCAGGTTTTTCCAACTCTATCTCAGAGCATGGAGAAACCCTTTTTTCTCCCTTAGAATTAAGCCCTTCTTCAGCATTGCTTACTTGTTTGTCTTGCCCTTTATAAAGGATTAATGAGGTAACTGAGTGATGTAGTTCAGCTGAACTCAGGGACACAGATATTGAGGAAGAGTACAAGTGTTCCCAAATGAAAGGAAGAGAAAGTACTTTTAGATAATACAAATAACGATCATTAGTTGTGTTTCCGTTCAGCTGCTGAATCCACAGGCTTCTTTACACAGGAAGATGAATGAAATTGTGGCAGAGTGAGACACTCTGACACTTTGTGTCAAGTCAAATTTAATCTAAATAGTTTTGTTCTCATCTTCAAGAAAATGAGACCCATAAGAGAGGTGTTGCTGTCCTTTACAATAAGTCACAACATACTAAGTCCCTATTTCTATCTGTTATATCTGATGAATTCCAAGAAAAATCTTCATCTGCAGTCTCAGAACTGTCACCAAGAATCTGAGAAGCTATAAAAATCTGCTGTTCACTTGCACAAGAGCTACTGATTTTAGTGCTGGACTTTCAATTTTTCTCACATACTTGTGAGGTTTACATTCACAACTACAGCAAACTATGTGCAAAATCACTGAGGAAAGACTCCATATAAAGCCATTGTGCTGTAAGAGCAAAACACAGACATATTTTGGCAAGCAAAGTGTTCTGGTTTGCTAAGTAGGCCACATTTAAAAATATTATTTTGAATATTTACAAAGAGCAAGTAGATATAAGCTAACAAACCTCAAATTCTGAAGAAAAGCAAAACTGACCACAAGAATTTGGAATATGGCCAAAGCCCTAAATGTCATGTTGTTTTTATTGTATGGCCAAACTTCGCGAATGAGGATTTGGGAAGGGCTCTCTTCATGTGGGTGTGGCCCTTCCAGCCTGAGCAGTGGACTTTTTAGGTAAGGCACAGCATGCACAGAACTGGCCCCATCGTTTAACTCCTAAGGTTCATCTGCCACGACCAAGTGAGCTTGGACAGTGACAGTGAAGTCCTCAGGACTGTCTACATCAACCAGTACTAACCGGGGCTGATCCTGCTTAGCATCCGAGATCTGACAGGATGGGATGGCAGGGAGGCATTTAACTGCCAGTGAACGCTCCCTGCTGAGACTTGAACTCACGACCTTGGGATTTGGAGTCCAGAGTGCTCTCCATTACACCACAGAACCATCCTGTTGCTTTTATTAGTCCATAACCATCTGACCTTTATGAATGCTGTGGAGGTATAACCCTAGCAAGACAATGGAGCTCTGCCAGTTCCTAACAGATCTGGCTCTTCAAATACATTTATTTTCTCACAATCATTGCAAAATTCAAAAATAAATACATGCATAGAGGGGAAGAAAATCTTTATTCAAATGGTCAGAGCATCAAATCACAGTGTGAGCTCTCCAGAGAGAAATTCAACAAAACGTGAGATGGCCAAAATTTGGCTATGCATGAGGTCACAAATAGGCAACACTATAAAGATTTGCACACAATTTTTTGTCCAATCATTCTTTTAAAAAAGCTAAAAAAGAATAATTCACAGGTTGCTGTGAATATTCCCAGGAATTCCAGCCCATTCCAGCCCATCCAACATTTCTTTGCCAACAAGATGTTTACCTCATTCTGGCAACATGGGACAGTTACATCAGGGATCAAAGAACATGTTTAATGTTTACCTTAAACCACAAACAGCTGAGTGGTTAGACAGTGCTAGTAAGTCTCAGTGCTGCTTTTCACATGTAGACTGTGCTAAGAATTTGAGAGTGCTTGGGAGGAAAACATGCCCCTCTGCCATGTAGGGTTTTGAACAGGAAGAGGAAGCCAAACCCCCAAGAGACAGTGCTGCAGAAAACAAGGTTTATGACTTGATAGCTAATTCTCTCTTTACTGGTAGCTTGGTCTAAGATGACAAAAAATTAAAATAGTAATATCTATCTCATGCTACTCTCCTTCCAATGTAAAGACACAAGGCTGAAAAGAGAAGCATGAAGATCAGCTCTTTAATAGCAAAATTTTGCCTCTGAGCTGTCTTATTACTCTGAATACATGGGAGCAGTTTGCTGTAGCTGATTTGGGCTAGGACAAACCAGATTCTATATTGCACTACAAACTGTGCAGTTACACAAAGTGGCAAAATAGGATTCTATATCCCAGTATAGGTTTTATAAATCATGGTAATGTTGTGGAGTTAATTTCTATTTCCATAACATTTCAAGAAATCTACATAAACATTTGTAAATTGTATGGAGGAATGTCATGTGGAGTACACTCTTCAAGTATCCAGCAGATGAAATGTTACAAAATATTTCTGGGCCATATGATGCCAAAGTCAGAAGACTAGCAATAATCAGCGAGATCGGCAGTTTGCTTTTGAGGGCTTTTATTATTTCAGTGTGGAGTGTTAAGAGAGTGTTAGATACTTTTACTGCCACCCCTGAATTTTCAGAATGAAGTAATGAATTCCTGACACAATTTTAATTCGGACACTTGAAATCTAGACATGCTGATGGAAGAATCTGGAAGGGAAGACATTCTCTTCCACAGGGAGCACTTGAGACATAATCCTTCCTACATTACCATTATTACACAATCTCAGATATCTGTAGTTCACAGTCTACAGGACTGAAAATCTGTGCACTTTCTTCTAACTAAGAAGAACAATAGAGCAAAACCTCACTCATATCAGAAAAGCAGGTTACAAACAACAGATGCTCAAGAACCCACCAAGTAAATTCTGCTCTGAGTTATATCTTTAGAAATCTTGGGAGATCTTGGAAAATCTGGTAAGGTTTAACAGAGGTGTATATGCCTCAATATTTGGGAAAAGTTGGGAGTATTTCTTCATGAATTGTGCTTGTTATTTATCATTATAAATAATCATGTTTGACACAAAGCCAGAGTGTAGAATATATACAACCTAATGAAACAAAGACAACAGATGATGTGAATTTCTACTGAACCTCTAGACAGCAGTTGATTTCCAGTATGCACACAGCTCCAGTGAAAAGTTCTACTGAACTGTATGTAAGTTTTCACAAAGCTCTAAGAAATTCAATTTACAGCTGTTTTTCATTTAACAAATGTTCACATGATGGCACTAATGAATTTGAGTTTGTTTCCACCACTGTACTGTGAGTGGTATCTCACAGCCCTAGTGTATCCTAGTTAGGACACTATATACTAAATGGGTGAATTCTAAATGGGTGAAAAAATGATTGATGTGGGTTATGGCTGGAGTCCAGGCCACCCTAATTGAAGGCAACTTACCAGTGGAGTTCCTGCAGGACCTTGTCCTGGGATCTATCCTGCTCAATACAGAATCATCGATTCACAGAATCATCAAGGTTGGAAGAGACCTACAAGATCATCCAGTCTGACTATTTACTCAGCACTATCATTGTAACCCCTAAACCACTAAACCACATCATCCAGTGCCAGAACCAGATACCTCTTAAACATGTCCGGGGACTCCACTACCTCCCCGGAAAACCTGTTTCAATACCTGAGCAACTTAACAGTGATTTTTTTTTTTTTTTCTAATATCTTATATGAATCTCCCCTGTCTCAGTTTAAGGCCATTTCATCTGGTCCTCTCATTTCAGGCATGGCAGAAGACACTGGCCCTCATCTCACTACAATCTCCTTTCAAGTAGTTGTAGAGAGCAATGAGATCCCCTTTGACCCTCTTCCTCTCCAGACTAAACAAATCCAGCTCCCTCCGCCATTCCTCAGAAGACACGTTTTCTAGACCCTTTATGAGCCTTCTAGACCCTTTTCTGGATGTGTTCCAGTGCCTCAATGTTGTTTTTAAAGCGAGAGGCCCAGAACTGAATGTAGTACTCAAGATATAGCCCCACCAGTGCCAAGTACAGGAGGACGATCACAGCCCTAGTCCTGCTGGCTGCACTATTCTTGATACAGGCCAATGATGCCATTGGCCTTCTTGGCAACCTGGGAACACTATAGGCTCATATTCAGCAGGCTGTCAGCCAGCACCCCCAAGTTCATTTTCAAGGAGCAGCTGTCAAGCCACTCCTCACCCAGCCTGTAGTGTTGCTAGGAGTTACCACAAACCAAACACAGGACCTGGCACTTAGCCTTGTTGAACCTTATGCAGTTGTCCTTAGCCCAATATCTCTACTGATGACCTGGACGATAAGACAGAGTGCATCCTCACCAAGTCTGAGGACACCACCAAACCAGAGAATGTAACTGATGCACTTAAAGAAAGGGATGCTATTCAGGAGCATCTAAGCAAGCTACAGGAATGGGTCACCACTGACCCTATTCAGCAACTGCAAATGTGGAGTCCTGCATCTGGGATGTATTGTTCATTTGTATCAGTGCAGCCCGGAGGCTTGCCTGAAAGAAGCCCTGAGCAGTCTGGCCTGATCACAGAGTTGGCCCTACTCAGGGCAGGGATTTGGATCAGAGATGTCATGGAGACCTCTCTCACCTGAGTAAGTCTGTGGTTCCGTGACTAGGTTGCTTTGAACAAAGTACTTTTAAGACATGCATCAGTGTATTAATCTGTGCCTTTTAAACTAGAAATCTTATCCCAATCTTTTAAAAGGGATAGAGCTCAGCCAACATAACTTAATTTATTTTTTCTGAATATTTAACTATAAATTATACTTCTAAACCAAATGTAGTATCATATCCAGTCAGACCAAGAATTCTGTAGACAAAAAAATATTCCTTGACACACATACAGACAATTAAAGATCAAAGAGTGGATCTGAACAGTGATGCTCTTGGCTGCCAAACCTTTAAAATTTCTATGTTAATGAATCCATATGCTTGTAGTTTCAAATTTTAAAGAACACTTTACTCAGCACAACTCAAAATATATGAGTCTTCTATAATAATGATTGAATTATCTCCAAACTCACAAAGTAAACTCATGAACTCTCCAAGTATTCAGATACTTTAGCATGAATTAAAGACAAGTCCCTCTAAAAACAAAGTAATTATTTATGTATGTCATTGCTGTCATGTATGCAGCATTTGAAGAACTAGAGCTTAATTGGTTATCAATAGTTTCCTTTTAACCACAAAAATATAAGCAATTCAAAGGGAACAATTAATCACTACTGTGGGAGGAAAGCTCAGGAGGTATGAGCAGACATTTCCTGCATTTAATTGAACCAAAAAAAAAAAATCAGTATGATTCTCTTCATATGAAACAAACATGGCAGGCCTCCACAGAAAACATCTTATATGAAGGGACTAATTGAATGTGCTTGCCAATAGGTCTGTTTCTTTAAAGAAAGGAAAAATGTCCACTTCTTTTTTTCTGCCACATATTTACTCTTTCAATGCACCAAAAAGAAGTCGAATATGGGCTTAGAAGAATACTCTTTTATCTGCTAAGAGATCAGTAACAATTGTTAGGGGTTTGATGGTACTGTAGGGTTTTTAGCAGCTCAAGTCAAATGAATGTTTCAAGACAATAGAAGAATCATAGATGCCCTGGAACCAAACACAAATTCTGCAAATCTTAGACACTCTCTGGTAGAAAGCTATATTACATTATTGCCATCAAGTGACTAGGATGTAGAAATTGAATAAGCACAATCTTTCTGTGCAGTAACACTGCATGAGATAGGGCTTAAACTAGGTGGAAGTAAGCATGAACTTCTGTGTGGGTCCAGAGGTCTGGCCTACACCTTTAACTGATGGCATTTTTAGCTAATAAATGCTTTCTATTAGGGCAAATACTCAATAATGGTCAAAAGAAAAGAACCTGACTCCCATGTCCCCAGACTTTCTGGCTCACTCCCTGATGGAGTGGGGGACACAGGACTTCTCCTGCAGGACTCCTTCCACAGAAGGGAACAGAGAAAGGCCTGGAGATTCCCTCTATGCTTGAACAAGCTCCTGCAGTACCTCCTACAGTTTTAAGCAGGAGAAACATCCCCTAAAAATAAGGCTCCTTCATTCCGTTATAATCACCTACCGCCTTTTCTTTTCATTGATTATTTGACCATAACTAGCACTTGATCACAAACTTTTCACTGATGACATTGTCATTAAGTTACTTGAATAAAATACATTTTCAAAACCTGTTCAAAACAGTGCCCATGGTAGAGGATGTAACCCAGCAAACTCCCTGTTCAGAGTACCAGTATGCTATGAAGATAAACATAAGCAGAGAACTCAGAGATTCTTACACTCAGAAAAGAATTGGTACTTCTGACAAGGGTTCAAATTTTAAGAGAAAGGTAGAATGCCTGACACAGTAAAGTCAGATGACAGTAAGGTTCAACAGCTTTCCCAAGTTTCTGTTAACAGAAGTAACTTAGAACAAAACTTTAACCTGCTTCTTTAAGAAATTAATGCAATAAAGGTCTGTGTGTGTTCACATACCTTCCCCTCAATCCCAGTTTTCTGATTTCAATCAAGTATGAAGGACCTTAAGTAGAGGTCTGATAAAATTCTGAGTTCCTACAAGATTAGGAACATGGGAGAATGACTAGGAAAGAATTTACTAATGACACTTCTGAGGCAAATGCTAAACAACTTATAATTTATGAGACAAAATTGTGGGAGGAAGTCCCACATGGAAACAGAACTTCCTAATACTCATTAAGGTTTTTGTTTGAAAGTGAAAAGAATGCCATAGACCTTGATGACAATATTCTTTAACCTTTTGTATTTCTTTTATTTGAAATACATAAATTTAATACAGAAATCCTCAGCATTATGTTGGAATTCTATTTGATATTTGGCTTGGGAAGCAAGCTTTGTGCTGAACTGCATATGTAATTAGGTGATGTGACTTTAAGAACTATTTGATGAAGCTGAGATGGCTGACAGAGTTCTAAAACAGCTGCAAGTGGTCAACCAATTATGAAGGAGTTTATAATGTAAACAACATGATTAACCAATTGTCATCTCACAGAGTGCCATCACCTGCGGAAGGTTACAGACTTAAAGAGGTATATAATTGTATGCGTAGAGAAATAAAGTGCCTGTTCTTGCTAACTCCTATGGAGTCGTCTTGGCAGGCCACAAACCTCGTCTCCCTTAACTTTAGCATTACTTTACTACTTATTAGCTGCTTGATTCTTTCTTAAATCTATTTGCAAATTTGTAGTCACTTCTTTTGTTTCTATAAAACCGAGTACATGGTATTCTGCTTACTAGACAGTTTGCAGAAGTTAACAGTTATGAACATGTTTGTCATTATACTATGAAAAAATACACAAGAACACAGTTCATATGCCCATAAGTATAGTTCTTAAAAACAAAATATTATTTCCATTTTATATTATTTTAATGTAAGATTATGGTTTATTGAGAAAATAAGAAATTTATCACGTGTCACATAAATATGAAGTGAAAAACAACAAAGCAGAAAACCTAACACAAGGTTGCAGTTAATTTAAGAGTACTTGTTGTTAATTTAAGACTGATCTTTGTTGCCAATTTTTGCCATTTACTGTGCTTTCTCTTCCTTTTTTTTTTTCCCCCCAATAGAGTAATTTTTGTATTCATCTTTGCCAGAACACTAACACTTCTGTCTACAGGACAATATGTTTTATTCTTCCGGGTCTCTACTTATTTGTTTTGAGGCTTTTCTCTTCGTCTATAGTGCCACCAATGTAAAAGCTGCAGTGCCATTCTGTAAGAAATATTCCCAATTGCCCTCACTTATCACATGCTTGTTTAGCAAACAGAGTGGGTTTGGTGCACGTCATTCCTTCCAGAGAAGATTAAGGGGTACACCTACCTCAGCATTTCAGCTGGATGAGAGGCACAGTTCAAAACCATCTCCTAAATACTATCAGTCACCATGCTTTGGTTCATTTCACAGAGGGTTGTATTCCTTTCAGATGAAAAGGCATGGGAAGATGAGCTCCAGGAACATATCCCATAAACTGACCTACCAACCAGCATTTAGTTCCTGGAGCTAGACAAGAGCTAAGACAAACAATGTAACACACTGACACATCTAGTACAAGCTCCTACAGGACCACAATCACACAATCACAGAATGAGTCAGGTTGAAAGGGACCATAGTAGCTCATCTGATCCACCTTCCCTGCTCAGGTAGGGTCATCCCAGAGCACATGACAGAGGACTGTGTCCACATGGTTCTGGAATATCTCCAGTGAGGGACAGTCCACACTCTCTCTGGGTGGTCTTGATGCCTAAGGATTTTAATGTGTGTTTTGTAGATTTTTATAGAGTTATATAAGCTGAATGAATTTTCCTAAGTTTCTCACATTTTAGGTGGTATTTAGAAGTCACTGAGCATTTTCATACATATGCCAACGACACGTTGTTTTGAAGAACACCTACAAGAACTCAAATTGAGACCATAAGACGTCTGGTGGTCAAAACAAGAGTCAGCTCAGAACCCTTGGAGGGGCTCTAAGGGGCAGTTCTGAGGAGTTCTGAGGGTGGGCACCAGAAGAAATTGGTATGACAAGTTGACTGCAGGTATCACTTATAATAATCAATGAAAGTTATAAGAACAGTAGCATTTGACTGAGGCAGGTGTGCATGCTTTTAGTGTGCACACTTTTAGTGTGCACCAGAAGCTTCTCATAAAGGAACTACTCTATCTATCATCTATCTATCTATCTATCTGTCTGTCTGTCTGTCTGTCTGTCTGTCTCAACTGATGCTGTCTTGAAATCTTTTGCAGGATTTTTAGGCATCAGTCTCTTCCAGTGCTTGGTCACTTGTGGAGTGATGGCCCTGATAAGGCCTGATGGGCTGAAGCAGATGCCTCAGCCCCTGAAGGAGTACTCCAGCCGAGGACAAAGGCTTCCAAACTGATAAGATTAACATTGGGTGGAGTGTTAGGCAATAGCATGGCCTCCCCTTGTGAGATCTTCTTGGAGCCACCTCGCCCCAGGCATTTGCATCACCATCACTCTCCCAATAGTTTGACTTTAAGCC
>JAWWEV010000001.1:1971004-2000262 GCA_035583235.1 Hafferia zeledoni
GGGAAGAAAAAACAAAAAAACGAAACCAAAACAAGCAAAGAAAAAGTACAAAACATAAAAGGGAATGGCAAAGTTACAACAGTCTTAGAATTTACCAACCTGTCTCCAGCTCACCACAGTGCAACATGCCAATATGTAGCTGGAAGTTGAAGCGTGAGTAATAAACATCTGTTTTTTCCCTGATACTTTCCATATTGGCTTTTATATTGGAATAACATCACCAGGAACAAAGTACATGTGTAGCTACAGTAGTATTCTGTGCATTGAGGTCTGTTTTAGAGTATGCATTCCTGCTCTTACACCTTTCTAGCATCTCTCTGACACATGTTACTGCAGACTGGGGCAAAAGCTGCCTGGACAATGTGATGTGACCAACAAATGGTACACTTTTATGGATCCCACAGAATTCTAGTAGTGCACTGGAATGAAGACATTTGAGACTTCTCTACTCTTGATTTTTGGAAAGTGGTTTTAATCAACATTTTACTTAAAAAAATCTGATGATAATATAATCTTATAACAGTATTATATGATTTTGCCTGTCCTATACCTGTTGTGCAACTGTCTTTAATGACTTTCCTTCATGCCAGGATTCTCTGCATTAGCTAGTATGTATCTGACTTGTTAGGAACAGAATTCCTGGTTTCTACAAAGCATTCCTCTCAAAGAAAGATAAAACCTTGCTAAAAACAAAAACAAAACAAAAAAAAAGGGACACTAGTTTTGTTACAAAATAATCCTTTTTAGGCAGTACCAAGCAGAAAGGTAGTTTTTACTAGTGATTTGATAAATCTCTTTCTGGTTTTATTGAATCTGTAATGAGACTTAGTTCATATCAAAACCCTTTTATTCATCTTAATTCTTTACCCATACCTTAACATCAGTTCCATGCAGAGCAGTTAACACTGAAGCACCTAAAACAGAAAGGGTTGAAAAGAACTTACTCATTTAAGAGGAAGCTGTTAGAGGTTCTGGAGGATTCCCACACATGAAAATAAAAGACTAAAACATGACTGAGGTGGCAAAGCAAACTTATTAGTAAGCAAAGCAAAGCAAAGCAAATTTATTCCTATAATACTGTTACAATTACAAAGCAAATATATTCTGTTACTTGTGATAGAAAACAATCCATACCAACCCCTGGAATCTTGACAAGCCGCTGAGCAGGAGGAGATGGAGCATGGTACTCAGCAGAAGGAGCTGGCAGGCAGTGCACATTCAGGGCCTCCCCTGGATCAGAACAATGCACATCAGGTCCTCCTCACCCTCAGCCCAGAACCACACCTTAGATCTCTTCTCTCTGGATTGGAATTGTGCCAGCTGCAGCATCAGTCTGTGCGTGGCCGGCACACCAGCTGAGGCTGTGACAGCTAAAGATACTGACTCCAGGCTAACAACGTCTCTATTCTTTATTGTTCCTTTGTCAAAAGCTAAATTTTCAGCAATTCGATGTTACACCAATGTTTCTTTCTTCAAGGCTGAGTTTTCACAGTGAAACTATGCAGTATTTTCTCATACCACATCAATGAACACAACAACAGACCAAATATGACAAGGTCCAAGACACTAGTCTGGTCCCTAACACAGAAGCTGATATGGTTTCTGTTTTCCCACTAGAAGTTGTCTGCCCTTTTTCTGTCTCAAGATAAGATTAAAATTACCATCCTTCTGTAATTCCTGTGATTAACAGTTTGCAATTCCACAAGTCCATATAACAGCTCCTGAATGCACTTAGAGACTGAAATGAAAATTGAAGTGTGACCCACCTCACCTTCTACAAGTACTACCCAGTTACTGGGAGCCTACTGCAAATCACCTCCCAAGTGACCTGTCCAGACTGCACTGAAACCCAATCTATTCTTAGCTCTAACAAGGCAAAAACCAAGACCATGACTCTGTTGAGAATTGGATACTTGGCGTAATGCCAATTCAGTATGCTTAACAGGAAGACATTCAGATATACATGTCATCCTCAAAGAATCCCACAGGCTCCAACAAAAATGAAAACCTTCAGTCACAGTGGTGGGGGAAGGAGGGAGTACAAAATTCTCCAGATAAATGAGAGCAGAATTGCTGCTTCTTCCTACTGTGCCAGTGATGAGAAACATCCTCACTAGCTATCTCTTCCCCTTGTGCCATAATGGAAGACAAATGAGTTTTGAACCATCCTTGATATGAAGGATAGATTAGAGCACAAACAAGAGAGGATCCAATGACTCCCAGTCACTGCCTATAACTTCATCCCACCTCTTGTTCTTCCTCGTAGACCTTCTACCACACCCTGATGACATCGAGGGTTTTGAAGCTTCCCTGTATTCTGCAACACAATGTGTATTCTTTCCATGAATTGTGAAAATCCCATTAATGTTTGGAATTATTATGGGTTTTTTCCAAAAATGGAAATGAAATTTGAAATTTTGAAAAAGATGCCATATCATGAAAAATTACCTCAGCAGATCCATTAAAAATAATTAATTAGTGTTTTTTCATTTCTGAAAATTCTGTTCAAATAAAATAGCTGACTATATTTGAGGAGACTAAAAATTATAATGATGGTCCATTCCAGATACAAGCAACTAAACAAGATATTTTTTCTTTGTTTTCAGGACAGCTATGGTTTCATTTTCCAGATATTTTTTTTCAGAATATTGGCCTGACTTACACTGTATTTTTCATCACAGCCTGACAGAATTCAAGAAGGGTTTGGACAACACCTCAGGCACATCGTGTGATTCTTGGTGCTTTCCTGTGGAGGGCCAGGAGTTGGATTTCAATGATCCCTATGGGTCCCTTCCAACTCTGGATATTCTATGATTCTATGATTCATAGAAAGCTGTTTTCTCAAACAAAGACATAAAAATGTCATATCTGTCTTTCAAATATGTCAGTGTTTTTTTTCTCTATATAACATTCATCAATTCCCCTTTGTCATTAAATTTGAAGAAAAAAGTTGCTCAGTAAGTGTAAAGTGATACTTTCCTACATCAATCACTTAAAGTAAAATACATTGTAAAGTCAGCAGTAGGTAGTATCCTCCAGCTTAGGCTGGAGGTGAGCATTGCTTCCTTCTTTGACATAATGCTTCCGACATCAATATTTACAGTACTAAGTGGTACTAAATACTTTGGTCAGCCTTCCAACAATGAATAATGACTCATATCAGCATTCAGGTACTGCATTATCTTCAAATAGTGCCTGCTCAAAAGAGATAACTATATCTGCATCAATGTGATTTTCTTGCCATGACAATTAACTCATTTTTGTAAACACCAAGTCTTAAGTACCAAATTTGCTTCCAAAAATCTAGTCTAACAGCCAGAGTAATTGTAATTATTTAAAGAATACAATGTTATGTCAACAAAAAAAATAAAATTTTAAGATTTCTTTAGTTTGTACTATTGAAAATTTCCCTTCTCTCATTGCAAACAATGAACTAAGTCATACGAAAAGCTCATAATACCCAGTAAAGATAAGCCAATGCAATAGGAATATTTTTCTAAGCTGGGTTTCCCAGAGCCATTTATTCCTTTATGAGGTAAGATAGTGAAAGAGAGGAGAATTTGGCTTTAAAATTAAGGCTTTTTATTTCCTCTTACTACAAGATAGAAGTTTCTTTGGAAAGTCTTGTACAAACTGAGTACTCTCTTTGATGGTTAAAATGCCTTGGAATAAAGTCAATTTGATCTTGAGTTTCTGTCTTTTATTCTGATAAAAAATAAGGTGCTATTTCCTACCAGAGTGTAACAATTTGCATTTTTGACACTGTACCTCAGTTTGTATTGCTCTGTAACTGGTAATGTAGTGCTATGTCCTGGGTTTTGGGCATTTGGTTTACTTCATACCTGATGACACTTCATACAGATATGTGCACAGACATGAGCTGAAGATCAAGCTCATCCTCCAGCCTCCATTTTCCACACTTCCATGTTAATGTGATTTCTGGCTCAATGCTGGAATGAGTTACTTGTCTAGCAAGGAAACTCATTTTCTCCATTTGTTACATGGACAAATTGTTGTACAATCAAACTCAGTTGCCTACCAACACAGGGCAACTTGTTCTCTGAACTCAGACTTTCCCTGAAGCATGACTACAGAAGACAGTACTGTTGCAGTGTCAGACAGTGCACCAATGTGAAAATAGTGTTCAACAGTGTGAGTCTGTCACCCCAGATGCTCATTTTTTAATGAATAGGAATTGGCAACTATCTCTATAATTTGGGTATATGCTAAATGATAACATAACTCCCTGCTATGTTCAGTAGAAAAACATACAGTGATTGTGCCTTTCTTCCTATATTTGATAGCCTAAAATTCTGTGTAGATACAGAAGAAAGCCAAATACAACATTTCTGCTAGCATCATTGCATTGATGTATTGGTGATAGAGAGAGGAATTGTCAACTTAAACCACAAGCAGAGAAAATAATTCTAAAACAATTCAGATATGCTCAGCTTATAAAGCAAGAGTTCTTTGGTCAGTTCTGGAGAATGATATAAAGACCAGATAATAGTAAACCTACAAATCATGAACTCCAAATTCAAGATATACAAAACTTTACAGAGAAGAAACATGTTCAACGTGTCTTCAAAATGCTCATGCATCTTGTCATATGAAAATCACACCTTTCTGTTGAGATTCCTTCTATGCACATGTAGATTATCACTTACCATCGCGCATTTTACTTCTATAGCAAAGGAAAGGCATTGAGTTGCATGCCCTTGTTCCTTGTAAAAGAACCATTAGTCCAAAAGCATACCTTACAGCAGGCACTTTTTCTGCTCATTTCTCTCTGTCTCTTTCTCTGAATCCCTCCCCTTGTTTCTCCTCCTACTCTTTTTTTTCTTCATTTTCAGTCTCCTTTTTCACTCTCTATTCTTTTCCTATCTGTTATGTCAAACTAGGTTGGAGGACTGCAGTTACATCATACTTCCAGTCTGATAGAAAACACTTTGATCTCTTCTAGCAAAACTTTCATACTTCATTTTATTACCTGTGAGAAACCCCAGAGCCAAACTTCATACTCTGTGGAAGAAAAATGGCCATATTAATAGTAACAACAGAAAAACTAATTGTACAAAAAAAGTGTGGCATAAAGTGCAAATAGATTTTATGTGTTCTGTTAAATTTCCAATCCAGGTTTGACCAAAGAAAAAACTGTAAGTTGCCCATCATGTAGTTAAACTTTATTATTTTATTAGATGTTTATAAGCATTACTAAAACTCCCATGAAGCATAATGTTGATGTGATAATAAAAACTATTGAAAAACTTCACATCTTTTTATCCTGATTGGTCTCCATATACTCTTTTCTCATTAATCTCTTTTTATTTATCCTTCAGTAGTGGTATGGATATAAATGAAAAAAATCCCAAACACCTGCTTTTTTTATAATGTATTTAAAATTAATTTTTATTTGCTTTCTGAAAAGCATGCTGGAAACACCTAGGTGCTGAAAACCAGTGTGTTTGGTTGAGCTTGCAAAACGCCAAGTACCCAAACATAGTCAGAGCTCCACCCTGCCCTCCCCCTCCCCACCACCAAGGGAAAAGGGAAAGAAGAAAAATAAAACCTAAACTTAAAACAGGTTTATATATTTACACAGAAGAGGGAAAATTAAGAGTGAAACTATAACACATATATACAAACGTAAAAACAAACAATAACTCCACACCAAGTAGCCCATCCAATATTACAGATTTCACCACCCCAGCCCACAAAAACAACCCAAAAGACTCTTTCTGAGAAAACACCCAGCAAGAGAGGAAAAAAAAACTAACAATGAAATGTTCACTTCCCAAGATAACACAGTGGTGGGGTGGCAGTGAGGCCTAATCTCAGCAGAACTGCAGCAGCATGTCCTCCCAGACAAGTAGCTATGAAAGAACTGGAATAGGCACTTCCTACACCTGCTTTTATACTGAGATGACATCAGAATACGGCATGGAATACCACTGGCCAGTAGAAGTCAGCTGTCAGCTGGCCTGACCCAGCTTGAGTCAGCTGATAACCTAAGGCATACTCTAAAAACTAAAGCCTAAATTTAGGCCTAACTAAACCCAGAATACCCAGTTATTTGGCACACAGCTGAATCAGATGCAGGTGGAAATTATAAGTGTGTATTTTCTAAAACCAGTATTTAATTTCTCATAATTGCAAACAGATTAGTCTTAATAAAGAAACATGCACTGTTCTGAGTGGATACTTCCTTTGCACATAAGATTGAAACTGGCAACCTCAGGACTTTACTAAGGTAAAAACATACAAATATTTCTGGAAAGCCCAGCTTCTAGCTCCAAGGCAATGGCAGCATTCTCCTGAAGTTCTTTAATGGAGATCTCTCGGTTTTCGTGGTGATGTCTTGGACAGATCGAGGAGCCCTTTTGAGAACACCAGAGACCAGAAAGCCTATGTAATGTCAGGAGCTCTGAGGATGAATCACAGAGATCAGATAGCAGCAGGGATGTCCCAGGCACCCCACCATGCTGCTAAACACACAGTCCACTCCTAGCCAGGTCATGCTCACCAGCACTGTTGGGCTTCCTCTCCTCATTCCATATCCAATCTCCCCAACATTCTCAGTACCATCACAGCTGGTGAGCAGCTCATGAGCTGGAGAGTCACCAACAGCTGACATGTCTCCCACAGGCTGATCTTGAGCGGCATAAAGATATCTTTCCTTTCTGGATAAGGTAAATTATGCAAGAATCTGAGATATGGCCTTGTATCATGAGAAATTTGAAGTGACAGCACAAATATTGAACAGTAACTAAAAAGTCAAGAGACAGGGTCAAAAAAGATTAAAGAAAGTTTTGGTACTATCAGTGCTGATCTGCAGCGGCATCATATCTATGCAAAAAGCAATGCCAGCTGGTAAGGACAAAGCATACTACAAAATTTGCATTTGTTTATATTTGAGGTAAACATGTCTTGGACTAAATCAAAAGTCACAAAGCTGTTGCACAAAGATTATTCCTGCTGATAAAAGCACACAGAAACATCACTATTTATCTGAGACATGAAGGAGCAGAAAGGAGGATCAGTAAAACTTAAGAGGGAAGTTACAGCTGGAAGATTTGGCAGTGCTTTACTTTAGGTTTTACTGCACTACAATCTGGTGCGGCTACTAAAAACACAGTTTTTCTTTCTTACTCAGCAACAGAGAAAAAAAAATTTTAAAAAGCTCCTGATTGTTAAGGAGGTATTTAGACACTAAATGAAGTGGGCAATTGACTTTAAAAAGGAAAGTTTGGAATAAAAACTCTGGAATATTTAAAAAAAACAAACCACCAAACCAACAACCACATATAAAAAACAAAGTAACCCAATACTTGAAATGAAAAGTAGTACAGTATTTATCAACAGAAAAATGTTTTTAAAAAAATGTAGAAAAGAAAATGGAAATAAATAGACATATTTACAACTAAGGTGCACTTTAAACCTATGACTGATATTCAGTATTATTGGAGCTCAGACATTTATTTCCAACAGTACTAAGGCCCGTCAATCTTGAATTCAAAAGTTACTTATTTTACTGGCATTTTTCTTAAAAATGGAAGATAACTGAATATTGATGTCTGCTTTGTCTATACAGTTGCAAACTGCGCTGTTAAATAAAACTGCAGTTCTTACAAAAGTTTATTGCTAAATTAACAATGCTGAGGTTAAGTTTTTCAGAAAAAGAAAACTATGGATTTTCTGAACTATGTTTTTTCAAATGCCTGTAAGTACTCAAGAATCCAGGAAAATTATACAAATAATTTCAGAATCTGAACAGTGAATTGATTCAGAATGATACCACTAGAATGAAAACTTTTAAAATTTTAAGTTAGCTCAACTATATACCTAAAAATTTAGCACCATTTAAACACTCATACCTGAACAGTATAGCTGAAGGTCATAATAATTCACAATATCAAGAAAACTGGAAAAAAACCCCACAATTTAATATAGCTGTATTTTTCTTGTTCTTTGAATTTTTATTAATTAAAAGAAGCGATTCTGTTTTTATATTACCTAACACTAGTGTCTTTTTATATTTGACCTTTTCAGTTTTAACATTTTAGCTTAAAATCCTGTTTTTAAAAAATTGTTTATCTTTCTGATTTTTGAGCAGAATTCTCATAGCATAAGTCATTACTCTTCATTTGGATTTCAGGGTTGTGCTTTGGGGAAGGGTTCTGCTGACACCCCTTAACACCTGAGGCAAGACTCAGACAACAACTAGTTGAAACAAGGCTACATAATTCCAGTTCTGAAACCACCTCCAGCAACATCTTGTAGTAAAGTGGTCTTGTCAACCTCTATTTTAGAAAACTATGTTCTTGGTCCTTACAAGTAGATTGAACAGTTTGAAGCAGTAAGGATATATTTGATCTGGACTTAAAAGTTGCCAAGACTGATCTGAAGGCCACAGAAAAGAAAAGGATTCAATTTCATTGGAATGTGACTACAGAAAGATAAAAGTCCAGAATAAAAATTCAGATTAAGATTTTTGCTCACCTCATAGACTAAACTTTACTGGTAGTTAACTTCTCATGCAGCTCTGGCCATCATTTGATTTTCAGTGTTCGGTCTGGAACACAGGCTATTAAAATATCAATTATTAAAATTATTAAGATTGAAATTCCATATCTTTCAAGTGCCACTGGAAAAGGAAAAAACTGAATGACAAGAGAAAAAAGTCAAACAAAACACATAATGAAAAGATAGGGAAAGCAAAAAGCATTAAGTAAAAAGCAGTAGTAAAGAAAACCCCTGCCCTTATTCAGGCCAGGACAGGGTTAACTTTTGCAGGAGCCAGGAGGTGCAAGGCCAGGTTATTCGAGAACAGAGGCAGGGGGGATGAGAGGGCTGCATCTTTCACTTTTGCCAGAGTGTGTGGTCAGGTAGCACCAGTTTTCTTGGTGATCGATCACATGCTATCACCTGTCTTGTATACTCTTAGTGTTGTTGCTGTTACTATTTCTTATTTCATCGCTATTCCTAGTAAATTGTTCTTAAGTCATGATATTTACTTTTTTGTGCCTCCAGTTCTCCTCTCCATCCCACCACAGGGGGAGAGAAGGAAGTGAGCAGTGCATGGTACAGAGTGTTTCAATGGGAACCCTAAATTAGAGGATAATGTTCCTAAACCACAACTCCTCTATAGTACTTTAAACTATTGCCCTGGAGGTCAGAGAAGGGCAAAATGAAAATTAATCCATAACTGACAATACTGATGCTATATAAAACAAAAAGTTAGACTATGATCCACACGGTCTCTTTAATTGTCAGACTACATTGTTGCTTTTAAAGTAATGTAAACTGATTTTACAGCAGACATCACACGCATGATGGTCTGCTTTATTTACATGTTGTTGGTGATTAACACTGACCACTGAAGTAAGACAAAAGATGGAAACTGACATTTGTCATTCAAGGACAGGACTATAAAAACAAAAAGAAAATGCTCCTTTCTGGAGTGGTTGAAGTAATAGTCAAAATATGAAGTAATAACTAAAGTATGAAGTTATAGTTAAAGTATGAATCTCCAAGTATTTAATATGGACATAGTTTTGCTCTCTATATTCATATTGTACACAACCTTACTACTTGAGGAGCTGCAGTTACAAAAGCCCTTCTAATCTAAGAAGTTAACGTATATTGTCAAATGCCTTCTTCCTTCCACAGATGCTCCGTTAAAGAGTCGAAAGTCACTGTTTCCAGCATACTTAAAGCACTACATGTGCACACAGACCAAAAAACTGCCTTCACAGCTTTTCCTTGACTTGTAGTAACCCTCATTCAGAGGGGTACTCCTCCATCTGGCTCTGTCCATTCCTTATTCTTGTTCCCGACAGAGGCAATTGCAGTTCATGAATTACTTCTGCAGTTCTCTTGTCAGACCTGTATTTCACTGGCATGGTGTAGTTGTGAAGATGAGAGCTCTATGTAAAAACCAATTCAGTTGTTAAAATATAGCAGTCTGAGAAACATTTTCTTTTGTTGTTATCTTTAAAAAAATGTATAAAATGGCCTTATTTTGTAACATATAAAGAATACTTGAGAAAAATAGAACTCTTTTTCCATTAAGTAGTATGCACTAGCTTTACACTTTAAGCCTTAATGAACCCTTAGTCTGTCATACAGAACCTACAGCAAAAAGAGACCAACAGTTTGAAAGTAAAATAAAGGCCAAGAATAGTGTGTTCTATATTCTCTAAATAACCTTAATGAATTCCTTTGAGGAAAGGATGAGAGAATTAGGATTGTTCAGCCTGGAAAAGAGAAGGCTTCAGCATGACGTAATTACAGCTTTCCAGTACCTGCAGGGAACCTACAAGACAGATGGACAGAGACTATTTATAGGAGCATGTAGTGACAGGACAAGGGGAATGGTTTCAAACTGACTGAGAGTAGTTTTAAATTAGATATTAGGAGAAAGTTCTTTACTGTGAGGGTGATGAGGCACTGTCACAGGTTGCTCAGAGAAGATGTGGATGTCCCATCCCTGCCAGTGTTCAAGGTCACGTTGGATGGGACTTTGAGCAATTTGGTCTAGTGAAAGGTGTTCCTGCCTATGACAGGTGGGTGTAACTACCTGACCTTTTAGATCCCCTCCAGCTCAGGCCAGTCTATGATGATTCAGTGACAGATTATCTTCCTGAAGCAACATAACTACTGAAGTTGATTTTCTTCAGTATCTCCAACCTACTACCTACCTGAAGAAAAATTAATGTGCTATTGATTGATCATTTGCTTTTTCGTGTAAGCCAATAACGGGCACATAAAACAAATCAGCCTCTTTTCACTCTTCTTTACATTGTCGAGATGACAGTCACCCCATTGGTTGTGCTTCTCTGTGAACAGGATAGCCCAGGTATAGTCCTTTCTAAGGGAAGTGCATTTAGTTCTAGCTTGATATTGTTTCTAATATTTGACTGATTCAGGGCTACAAGGGTAACTCTGTTCCTACGGAACTGTATGTGTAACACACCACAATATTTACATTGAATACAGTACCAATGTCACTAAAGTAGCAAGCTTTCATCCTTGATATCAGTGCAGATCTAGGTACAGATTCAGTTTTCACTTGAGATATTTTCAAGGATTGGAATCCACAAGCTGTAATTCTGAGTCTACTGCACTATGTCAATATTTATACTGTTTTATTGCAGCCCAAAAAGCCAGCCAAATGCTAGGCTGCATCAAAAGGGATGTGGCCAGCAGGTCAAAGGAGTGGATTCTCCTCTGTTGTGGTTTTGAAATCATATTCCCCAATTTAGTGTTCCCACTGAGACACTCTAAACCATGATCCACTCACTCCCTTGACCCTCCTCCCCCTTCCCTGTGGCAGAATGGAGAGAAGAATTGGAGGCACAAAAGGTAAAGATTATGGGTTAAGAACAATTTATTGGAAACAGCAATTAAATAAGAAAATTAATATTAACAGCAACAATATCAATAACAAAACATACAAGACAGGTGAAAAGATTCACATGCAATTGCTCACCCTGGAACTGGAGCTACTTGACTGTTCTCCCCACCATGCTACACACCTGGAAGGGACCACTTCCTCTGTCCCTGAGAAATAACAAATAACTTCAGGTGGTATAGGATAACCTTCAGGACCTAGCCATGCTCCCTCCTGGCTACTGCAAAAATTAACCCTGTTCTGGCTGGAACCAGAACATCCCCTTCTACCCTGCTCTTGTGAGACCCCACCTGGAATTCTGTGTAAAGAATTCTGTAGTTCTGGTGTCTCCAACCTGAGAAAGATATGGAACTGTTGGTGCAAGTTCAGAGGAGGGCCACAAAGTTGCTAAGAGGACCGGAGCTTCTCATCTATGAAGACAGGTTGTAAAAGTTAGGGTTGTTCAGCCTGGAGAAGGGAAGGTTGTGTTGAGACTTCAGACAACCTTCCAGTATGTGAAGGGGGCCTACAGCGAACTCTGTAGGGACGCTTCATCAGGAACTGTAGTGACGGGACAAGGAGCAATGTGTACAAATTCAAAGAGGAGAAATTTAGATATTAAGAAGAAATTTTTTATTATGAAGGTGGCTGGACATTGTAACAGGTTACCCAGAGGGATTGTGAATGCCCTGGCATTGTCCAAAGCTGGGTTGGGTAAGGCCTTGAGCAATCTGGTCTAGTGGAAAATGTCCCTACCCATGGAAGACTGGGACTAGGTGATCTTCAAGGTCCATTCTAACCTATTAACATTCCATGATTCTATAAGTTTCTAAGCATTGAAGAATTTCAGAGAATTTTTAACATACATAGAGTAAGCAAATTAAACATGACATTCTTTTTGTATTAATTGCCATAATTTATTCAGTGTTTTTCAGAACATTGTTGTTCTGAGTGTCAGTTCTACGCACCGTATTACACATAGGTATTTACACCATTGGTATCTCTGTCCTATATAAAATCACTTCAATGTCAATTTCCTTTACAGGAAGAAAAAGAGTTTTTTAAAATTGATTTCCAAAATGGTATTCTAGATAAAAAGAATAATTTTTCAAAGCATGTTTCTCTAAGTGGATTCAAAACTGAAGGAGAAACTGGAGGAGAAGCTATGGCCTCCAAATTTTCAGTGGAAAGCCAGACCAAGTTCTCATTCAATTGAATGTCCCAAAATACTGATTTTTTTGCCCCAAAACTGATATTATTACAAGTTTCAGCTTCTCTTAATGTTAAGCATTGCCCATCACCAATGTTCTCCCTACATGAGAAATCCTTCATCTTCTAGAATAGTAGCAATCATTTTGCCTACAATCAACAAAACAAGCCAAGACAGGAATACCAGTGGAGAACTGCCTAAGTTAAACAGGATATAGTGTCAAGTATCTGAAGTGCACTTATTTTTTCGTTTGGTGCCTGAGAGAAGGTAATACTGGTATAGCCTAAAGCAATCATGAGTGTTGCTAATGCCAGCAGATACTGACTGCATTCATTAACACCATGAAAAAAATCCTGCAACATCACAGACTCTTGGTCATGTGGCTGAACTGGACCTACACTATTTTTGCTGTTCTATCTCAGTCCAGGAAACTACAGAAATGGGCAAATGCTCAGGGACCCAGATTGTGGAAAGCTTGAACTAGACCAAATTAGACAGAATTTCAACCCTTGCAATGTATGAGAAAACACAAAATAATCAATTATGTATCTCTGCCTGATTCTGCTTAGCCACTCACATCACACCATTGAGCCCAAGGCTTTGGTCAGCCCTTGCTTTGCCTCTCTTCATTGTAAAGAATTTTTCCACCTAAGAAAATCAAAAGAGGTGTTGTATTCTAAAAAGGTGGAACTCAATTCAAGTATAAACACAGACATCTGAATATCCATTGCTAGCACCTGACTGCCAAAATAATTCTATTGAAGTACCCAGTTTTGAACTTTGACCTAAGAGTGTTCTCCTCAAAATGTTTCTCTCTTTTTACAGAATAAAGTGGCCAAGAAATCTGTTACCATTTGTCTATGTCCAGACCATAGTTGAAATACATTCCCTCCACTTAAGTAAACACTATTCAGTAAAAAAAACCCCAACCAACAGTAGTGATCATGACCATCACGTTTTTCACTGCAGAATTAACACCTGGACAGTAGGTTTGCAAGGCAAGAGGGTTGGCAAGAGGGTTATGCTGTGCAGCTGGTGTAGTTAGCATAATTGTCAAATATATCCAAGGTTTTAACATCTGAATGTGGCCAGTGTGAAGCAGATCTTTTTAGAAGCTTGAGCTTGTAAATGAGGCAAGTGACCACAGAATTTACAAATATAACTACCACCTTTTTTTTTATATAAATCTAATTCTTCAATGCTTTAATACTAAAGTGCGCATTTGTTTGCTTTTTCTTGCTTCTGCTTTTGCTGTCACATCCCACCATTCACTCTTCCTAAACTCATAGTGGTCTTTCTTGCTTTAAATTCATTATTAACATCAGCAGTAGCAATGCATTAGCACATAACTATGAATACTCATTAGATTCTGAAATCAACCAAGAGAAAAAAAATTAGTTCCCTGCAACTTCCCAGACTGCCTCTCTGGTGAGAATACCATCTAAAAATAAAAAAGAGGCTATCTATTTATGTTCACAGGAGCTGGAATGAGATTTATAGCTTATTTTTTATTTAGTAAGTACTACAGAGTAGCAAGCTTTGATTGCAACTAGACAGTGGCCTAGATGATTCACATCCCTTGACTTGTTTTCTGAATCTTCATCCTCCATTACTTACTCTCCATGATAGGTAAAACCCTTACTTTATACACTGTGTTTATTTCTATATTTTACCTTCCAAACTCAACAATAACGAACCTTTGTGACATGTATTTTAAAAGTTTAGTATTTAGGTTTGTAGTAGTCATTAAATTTATTGGCACAAAAGTGTTCCTTGATTGTCTTTATTATGAAAAGGAGAAGGACAGTGCTCCAGATTAAATGAGTGAGACCTTCCATATAGAAACAAAATGTTGTTTTGTTCCAGTGGGACAATGGCCTTTGAAAGCCATTTCCCCTGACCTAGACAATCTTCCCCAATTTCATCTCTCCTGTTGAACTTTTCCACTTTGTAATTAAATATTCACTGGGTAAGAGGGAAACAAAGAATAAGGAAAAAATGAAAAAATAGGCCCTTTGTAGAGGTTCCAGTCTTCTGGTCCAAGAAATATTTAATTATTTAGGCAAGTGGAAATGCTTTTCCAGAGAGTCTGGGAGAGTTTTACCATGGTGGTTACAGTCCAACAGAGAAAATGGACAGAGGAAATGAAATGTAACTCTGCAGGGAAAAGGTGCTTATTTAGATTTTTCAAACAACATAAATAGTTATACTTACCAAGTGAGTTAAGAAGGAATGGTGTAGCTAGCTGAATAGAAAACTAATTGTCTTTAACTAGATGATTAGTATTTTTTTTAAATTGTTGTTTTATCCCAAATTATTCAGGTAGTTGTCAAGGAAGGAAAGCAATGTGAAATTCATCAGATTTAAGGTGTCTGCTCCTGTAATAAATACTGGACTATTTGTTGTGGTGGTTTGTTTGTTCTATATTATGCTGTATAAACTTTTCTAATTGTTAATGAAGATAACAAAAGCCTGGGGGAAGATATCCTAAATAGAAGAAGAAGAAGGTATTTCTAACACAGTGAGTTTTTTAAAGGAAGATTGATTAATTAGTAATGTTTACATACACTATGTACCTTTACCAGTGATGTGAGCTGAATCTAGATGATAGGTCAAATGTACAAGTGAAGTTTTAATGAAAACAGATGCTCAGAGGATTCTACAGCAGCTGTGTCTGCCCATTGTTCCGTGTGTGAAACATCTTCCTATTGCGTCACAGTGCTGGACTCCCCCAGTTCCAAGAAACTAGAGACCTCTTAAAACAAGGTTGAAAGGAGAAAGGCTTGCTGTCAGCTGGCAACATATCTGCATTTTTAAGATAACCTGGATACAGTGGAGGAAAGCTTGGTTTGTGCTGTGTGACTGACCTCTCTTAGCCAAGTTCATAGCAGTGTGAGCTATCAAATATGACAGGCTTTTGGCAAGTATTTGCGTACTTTTGGCTGGAATCCCTTCCAAGCCCAGCTGGGATCAATTAAACTAAATAACAGTTCTTGCAATAACTAGTTCCTACCTCATTCTTCAGAAATTGCTTAGCGTTCAAATGTAAATACTGTTAATGCCTTGTTCACCCTTCTCCCACTTTGAAGAAACTGACAGACCTACAACTCTAAGATTTTTAGAGCAAGCTCTTAAAGGCTGAATGGAAGAAACATGGCATGCGTAAGCATACATTCTTGTCCTCTGATTTGCCATCACAAAATCCATTCTGCATATCTAGGACCCTAAATATGAATAAAAACCCCGCCAAACACTCATTTCTCTAGACTTCATATTAAATGAATGTGCCCTTGTCCATAATTGATTGGCAAACTAGTCATACAAACTTATGAAATCCTGCCTTAAAAGTTTGGAGTAATTGTCAAAAAAAAGCATTAGTTGTGCTATAAATCAAGTGTTTCCAGAACCAGGTCACATTAGAACCAGGAGAATTTAAATTCAAGATTAGCTGGTTTTAGTGATTCTGCTCTTGTAGATTTGCTGTGAGCAGCATGAATAATCAGCCTCAACTTCTAAAAGATGCATAGCAGTGCAACGGCAGGAAACATATTAATGTCTTCATTGCGAATGAAAAAATTGTTTTCTATTCAAGTTTGGGGTTTTGGGTTTTTGTTTTTTTTTTTCAAAAAACCTGACTTGTATAATCCAGTGATCTCCAGATCTTTTCTGAGAGGAGTCCATGTTAAAACTGTGTCCTAGTTCAGCAGGTGGGATCAGTTTATCGCTGTGTGAGTGTGATCAAAGCTGTGTATTCTATACCCTCTATGTAATTTCCCATGAACTGTTAACAATGGACCATTCACAGCAGCTGCCCAGGGCACACCTGACCCCTCAAGATATAAGATGGGTGTTAAAGAAGTCTGTGAGGCACAAGCTGTGATAACTCTCCTCCAGGAAGTTGTTAGCACCTCCACACCCAGACTGAGGGGGCGTGTCTGCTAATGGGCCAGCAACAATTCCAAAAATACCCCATAAATCATGGAGTTAGATCACCCACTGTGGAACTCCCTGCCCTGGGGGAGGTACTGGGCGTTCCCACCTGAACCTGAGGGCATATAATCTTGGGGTTTGAAGACCTCTGGGACCTTTTTGTCAGATCCAGAGGAGGACCAGAAGCTTAACAGGACTGCGACCACCAACCACCACTCTAAACCAGACTGTGACCATCATCTGCACCAACAGGTTTTCCACTTCCTTTTACTTTGGACTCAGGGGGACCAGCACAGGGGCTAATGAACACCATTCTGTTTGTGCCCCAGGGGGCTGGGTTATACTTTTAGGTTTTGTGGGTTGAAATCAATTTCTCTTTGTGTCATTGCATTTTTTGTTATATTTTTATTAAATTATAACTCTGACTTATAGTCTTTCTTGACCTTGGTTCATTTCTCCTGCTGGTTTACCTTTAAACTAGCATAAACTGAAACAAAACAGTTATTTTTCTATGAAGCCAGACAGTATTTTCACAGTTTTAAAGTCCCTGATCATTCTATAAATTACGGAGAAATATAGTTCTCTACCTGAATAAAAAGAAATATAATACTTTCTTTCTTATTTTAATGAATTTCATGTAGTTTTACATGTTAGATTTCCAAAATCTAATGTAACACTAAAAAAGCAGCACTTGTTCTGCTAGGCATTTGAATGTAGTTGGATCATTCAGTTACTTTAAGGCCCTTGATGAATGGAAGCCAAGATTTCATGATCCTATGAGATGTCCAGTATTACACTGAAATAGAGTGCTGTTTCGTCATTGCATTCCTTTGGTGACGACTCTCCCCACCAAGTGTTGTTGTCTCATTTGAGAAGCTGCAATAGCCTATCTGGCCTATGTTCTATCCACCATGTTGTGCTAACTTGACTGTCCTTCTTCAAGCAGTCAAATTTTAAACACTGTTAAATTTTACAAATGTGATTTCTGAAAATAAAGTCTCACTTTAAAGAAGCAGTATGAACAGCAGAAAGCCTGTCATGCCATTTAAATTCAGAAATAATTCCTTAGATGAAGAGTCAGAGAATGTCGGAAGGGACCAAGCTGATCAGTCAAGTCCCTCTCTGTAAAAAGTTCTATAAACTTGACACTGCAAGGTCCTAACTTTATTGTTTTTACATAAGCTTGGGGAAAATGCTCTTTTCTCTAGAAAGAGAGAGAGTTTATTACATTGTCAGTGCTAAACATTTCAACAAGAAATCCTATGAATTAAAATCTGGAAAACCACTTTTGCCTCACAAGAGAAAGTAGCCTCTGAAACTAATCTCCAATATCAGCACATTTTAGTGACATGATTCCACCTACCATAGCCTGTCTACTGGTCCAAGTATTTCTTTTAAAAACCATTTTGAAATAAATCACATTCCTATTTAAAGTAAATTTCTATTTCAGTAAACAAGCCAAACAAAGTTACAGTTACCCTTTCAAGGGGAAAGGTCTGCAGTGAACTTGTGGAATAATTTCCTGACAAGAGGAAAAAGTGACCTGACAGCAACTAGGGAATTCAGTTCCTTATTTTATATATATATATATATATATATATATAAAAATATCAACTTCCATTCCTAAAATCCCAACTCTACACCAAAGACACATCACATGTTTAAGCATCACTTTGCTCTTCCTTAATGACTTCCAAAGGGACTGCCTCAAAGACAGATTAGTTACCCAGATTAAAAAAAAGAAAAAAACAAAAAAAAAAGGCCACCAAAAATCACAGCCTGACAGTATTTTCCCATTATTTCCCAGCCTATGCCTGGCAACTTTCTAACACTGTTTTCAGACTGCATTCCAGGGAAGTGCTTTCATTAGAGTCACAGTTGAGGCAGAGTGCATATAAATAAAATAGTGAGCATTCCTCCTAAGTATCCCAAACCAGCCCCTAGCCTTGTCCTGTCCTGTCCTGCTGACTGACTATGCTCTCCAGAAACCCATAGGCACAGGAGCATGTCACCAACAGTGACATGAGGTCTGGTCCATGTAGAACATACCAGGTTTGCAGGCTCATATGGACTCTTGCACTTAGGCTGATATGAGATAGCCAAAACAGATTACTCAGCAGTCTAAAGCATTTAGTAAGTTACTATTAGGGTACAGCCAGGACTGATGAGGAGGGAAGGGATTAGATTCTACTACAAACTACCACAGATCATACAGTGTAACATATTTACTCCAGATTTTCACCCATGTGGCTGTTTCAAAATATAGGAGTGTGTAGGGATGGGGTAAAGAAGACAAGAGCTCAAGGGATAGGAAAGTGAGGGATGTGAGAGGAATTAATTCAGAGATGCATAGTAAAGCAAGTAATCTGTAGTTCACAGACACAAGAGCAGCCTTTAGAAATCAAGAGAGGTGGACAAATAAAAAAGGCTAAAACAGTGTGGCAATACCTAGTAAAGATGAGAAGAGAGAAGGGAGAGCTTCAGGAAGGTTTCTGCAGCTGAAGCAGGGAGCACAGCTGTGTTCCTCGCTGCTGCACTGCCATGGTGTCCAGCCTCATCTGCCTACTCCAGGACAAGATGGGCACAAAAATTTTAGAGAAACTCAAAGTGAAATCAAAACAGTTCATAAACTAACCCTCTTTGTGCACCCTCCTTTCTCCTGCTTTTATTCTCAGCCCAGCAGCTTGGCATGGGTATCTGCAGGGATGCTAGACAGTCTGCAGGAGAAAGGCCTTTTTTTTCATCCTCTCTGAGGACAGCAGCATGTCTGCTCCCTGTCTCCCTGCCATCTGTCAGCTTCTTCTCAGGCACACACGTGTGCATAGGGGTGCACAGTGACCTCCCTCTTCCCACTTCCCTCAGTTCTGTTCTGAGCCCACCCTCAGAACCTTTGCTTCATCCAGGCTCAGCCTGCAACAGCCAGGAAAAGGCAAGCTGACTTTTACAGTCATTGACAAGGAGGCTGAAAGTCAGTTGGGAAGTTATGGAATATTGTGTATCAGCAGTATCTGGAAAGAAGATCAAAAATATTTTCTACTCAATACCATCTGTATTGGTCTATGTTCTACATTAACTCTCTTCTAATAAAAGACCCACTTCACATCCTCAATAAAAGCAGTGTGAATAAGCTTAGTAGATATTTTCATATATCTACTTTAAAATATTGCTTGCAGAAGCAAGAGTTTATTGATTTTAGTATTTATGCTATTAGGTGGAACATACATGTCCTGAAGAATAGAATCCTGCCTTGGGTCAAATCCTACTAGATGGCCTAAAGTGCATGGGAGAGACAGAAGAGACACAGAAGACATGTCAGGAAAAGAAAGATGTACATTATGTTATTAAGCTTCATGTATGTAACAAGTTGATGATGTACTAAAATCCACCATCCAATTTCTATGTTGTGTTTTATTTTAAACAGGAACCAGCAGACACAATGCCAAAATACCTTACTGAATAGCTAAGTGTAGCACAATGCAACATGTCAGAAACAGAGTCTGATGAAAGGAGGAAAACTCTATATGCATGAAAGTACATTCCAAAATTTCCTCAGAGCTTGTGAAATAAATGCAAGCTGTATTGAAAAATCACTATATAGATTTATTGAAAAGGAAGTAACAGTGGCAGAGCTGGTGATATTGAACATATCGGTCCTGTTGTTTGATCTCCTGCTGGAACCTGGAAGGGCTGCTGGACTGCCATCACTTTCTTCTCATCAGGGAGGGGAAATTGTCATGGAACCAGAAGCACCTTGGCAACACCTGTGACAAATCCTTGGTAATTTACTTTCTATCCAGTCTCAGGAATCCACAATACTCATACTATTCCTTTTTCAAAAATCTATCAATCGTCCCACTGTCCACCCAGGAGGTTAATACTTTAGAAACACCCTAATTTGTCCTATCAATTTTCTTTCAACTACCTCTTTCTTCAATAAAGATGAAATGTCCTTGCTGGGCATTTTGAAAGTAGTTTTCTACTTACCTTGGTGTGGTTGAGTGATGAGATTTAAGGTTCTCCACTCTTTTAAAATCTGTTTGAGTACATACCAGAGTGCAAAGGTGAGGGAGCTGGGGACAAAGAAAAACAGTGCCCTGTTTATGCTTGTTTTGCAAGAGCAGTTGTTTCTTCCTCCAGTACCAGTGGCTCCACAGTGTATCTCCCTTGTTCTGTGCAACATACCAATGGGTGAAACAAAGGTCTTTTCACAGCATCTGCTCTAGTTACAAGAAGAATAAGTATGTTCATGAGACGGTAAACATTTAACAAACACAACCAGGGATTTTTGCATACACTCTGAAATTTTTGGAAAAGAGGGTAAAAAGGTGAAAGCACTTTTTTTTCTATTCGTTATTAAGTTCAGCTAGATCCTGTTGTTGATCCACACAACTACACTAGTAGACCTAGGAAGAGTACAAAACTTGGAGGACAGAGTCTTTGAAACACAAAGTTTATATGCCTGCAAGAGTGAGGAGGAGAGTAGCTGTCCAACAGGTTTTGAGCCTGCTGTGGAAGGAAACACAGTCCATTCAGTCTTTGAAACTGGTTATGTTATGCTATGGTTGACATGGTGCTACAAAAAAAGTGCAGAAACTGCACTTCACACTTCAAGATCCCACAAGCTGTCTTTCCCCACGCAGTCAGCACCATTGCTGCCTTTCTGATCAAGCAGCTGAGTGGCTGTGAGCTGCAAATGATACATGTCAGCATCACGCTGAGGTGCTGTCTCAGGCCAATGCCATTGCCCTGTTCAGAAACCCTAGCTCAGGAAGATCCTAAGTCCTCTCTATTGCATGGTGAATTATATTAATAAATAAGTTTATCTAACTTCTCTAGATAAAACTGCCTTATAATGAGACTGTAATTCCTGATCTTTATAGGATTTATACACATGCATCTGTCCTGGGTCTAGTTTATGTAGTCTGTGCTCTCTGCCTTTCATGAAAGCACAGAAGGTTTGGGGTTGGAAGGAACCTCTGAAGATCATCTCATCCAATCGCCTGCTGAAGCAGTTTCCCCAGAGTAGGTTGCACAGGATCTCCAACAGTAGCTAGAAACACTTTTCGCACATAGCCATGGTCTAGGAAAAGCTAGCACTGACAACACTGGATCCACCCAGATTGCAGTTTGCAAGGTAGAGACACTGGGATAACTGGGATCTGGTTAAGGCTGGTCCCACTCCATCCTGGGTAGAGGTGTTCTACACTAGGAATATTATAAACAATTTCATTTGTAAGATAAATTTGTCATTCTCTCATTTTTATAGTGTAACAAGTGACACATATCTACAGAACTTTGCAAAAAAATATATAGTCAGGAAAATATTTAAAAATCCAGTTTAAACAGGAAATTATAAGAAAGCAAATAATTTTATAGATACCATAACAGCTTGTGAAGAGATATGAAGTTTCACATTTTATTGAGGAATTGAATTAAATTATTTCCTATAAACAAAGGTTGCCAGTTAAATACTTTAATGATCACAGATTTATGAGACACTTGGAAAAAAAATTAAAAACAAACATAAAAATCCATATTTTGCATTAATTTCTTTTAAAAATGGATTTGCTTCTGCAAAATATCTTTATTGTTTAGTAAAAGGTTAGGAGAGAATACTATTAGAACCAGAAGCTCAGTAAAGAACAAATATTATGGATTTTCCCTTTAGTTCTCACCACTCACAGAATAGCAAGAAAATGGATATTTGCCTGTGAGGTGAACACCCAGATCCCAGTTCTTACTGCACAGAGTGTTAGGACCTGTAGACCTTGATAAATGGAATGTAAATTTGCAAAGAGAATTGGAGCAGACACCCGTATGGTTTTTGGCAAAAACTCTGCATTTACTGACAATCTTGCTCTATCTTTGTACGCTTACTAATTTGAGATTCACAGTCTGAATTTCACAGAGGATACTATAGCAATGATCATAAAACAACTTGAGTGCTTTAGCTTCTATTTGCCTAAGAAATAGTTATACAAATTTCTTGTTTCTCAGTGACTAGCAGTATCATAGAATCAGATCACATAACAGCTTGGGTTGAAAGAGACCTTTCAAGATCATCTCATACCACTCCCTGCCATGGGTTGGTACCCCTTCGATTAGACCAGGTTGCTCATAGTCTTACCCAGTCTGGTCTTAAACTCTTCTAGGGATGGGGCAGCCACAGCATCTCTGGGAAACCTGTGCCAGTTCTTCACCACTCTCACAGTAAAGACTTTCTTCCTAATATCTAAACCATGTGGCCAGATTAAAATCAGCTTGCCATCAGCTTCTTTCATTAGAAGACTCTTCATCCTCTTTCCAAGGGTGATATCATAGGTCAGTCATGTTCGGTTTTTTTCTTATATACAGGAGAAAATGAAATTTCTCATGATAAATGGCACTCATCATCTACAATTAAAACAAAAAAATCACTCTGCTGCACATGTATCCTCCCTTTAAAAGCTAAAAGCATAGGTACTTATAAGATGGCTATTAAATATATAATTTGGGAATGACTCAAGAACCATAGAGATGACAGCAGCGTACAAATGAGGTTAAAACAGAAGATGCATAAACTGAGTGTGAATCAAGGATTATTTTACCACATTCTTCAGCAATTTAAAGAGTATTAAATATAAAAACATGTAACAAGAGAAGTATAAGACACTTTGGCTGTCTCCCAGTAGGGAATACAGAGCAGAGTAACATGAGCCTTAAAATGGAACTCTGTTACGGCCTAAAACCCCTCAGAATCTGAGCTTCTCTCCCAGAGATTGGTTCATACATTTTCTGTAGAATTTCATTCTACAACAATGTATCTTAGTTATTAATGACCTGAAACTCCAGATAAATAATGTAATAAGAAGGTTCATAAATAATGGTATGATCATTTTCTGCATAAAGTCAGTTATTCTGGTATGTAAAGTGCTTGAATGTTAAATAAGCTGGACTTTTAAAATATGGTCTGCTGTTTGTCAGCTGGAGTGAAAGTGTGAATTTTTTTCCCAGAAGTCCTGACATGAGAATTCAGCTTGACAGCTATGGTGACCAAATGAACAGAACTTTGTTTAAATCCGTTTATCAGTACAGAATATGACTGTGTTCAGCTGTTTATCATCCAAAATAGGTGGACTCCTTGAAGCATTGCAAGAGAGAAAAATATATTGCACTCATAATATAAACAGGTGGATGTTCTAGAATTAAAAAATTTGATGCTTGTTGCTATACTTCATCATGTGAGTTGTATACTTTCAGCTGTGTCTTCAGCAGGTGAAAGTAAATTGAAGCTGACACTGACTGGTTTACATCATAGATTTTATTCTAGAGATGTTCTTTTATTATTGATGATTATTACCTATTGATGCTTTACTTGTTTCACTAGTTACTAGTATGTTTCTCTTGTTCACAAAATATTACTGTACTGATAACATCCTCAGATCCCTGAACTTTTTCAGAACCACAAACGTGTCTAAAAAAATGTAGCCACAAGTGCTCTTCAGTGAGAAATAAAAAATGCCCAGCATCAGCAGTGGATCCAACCTCTTATACACAATTACAGGATGAAATAGCTACAAGGCACAAGATATTTCCAAAGACTGGCTGTGGCTACCTCTCTCTGTGAATAGCTACTGGAGAGATATGTAGTCATGAGGAAACACAGCTGAATAAACAAACATGAATAAACAAATATAAATAAGTTGAAAACTTCTTTGACAAACACAAAAAAGTCCTGTCAAAGCAATCAACAACACTAAACAAATACCTTCCTTTCTTTGGTTAATATTAACTTTTTTTATTTTATTTCCTTAACGATTGTCCTCATTCAGCAGGTGGGATCAGTTTATCACTGTGTGGGGGTGACCAAAGCTATGTATTCTACACCCTCTACTCATTTCCCATGAACTGTTAACAATGAACCATTTGCAGCAACTGCCCAGGGCACACCCGACCCCTCAGGATATAAGATGGGTGTTAATGAAGCCTGTGAGGTAGAAGCTGTGATAACTCCCCTCCAGAAAGTTGTTAGCACTGTCACACCCAGCCTGAGGGGGGTGTGTCTGCTAATGGGCCAGCAACAATTCCAGAAATACCCTATGACTCACAGAGTCAGATCACCCACTGTGGCACTCCCTGCCCTGGGGGAGGTACTGGGCGCTCCCACCTGAACCTGAGGTTCTATAATCTTGGGGTTTGAAGACCTCTGGGACCACTCGTCAGATTCAGAGGAGGACCAGAACTTCAACAGGACTGTGATGACCACTCTCGACCAGACTACAACCATCATCTGCACCAGCAGGTTTTTTCCTTCCTCTTACTTTGGACTCGAAGGAACCATGTGGGTCTCAGCACAGGGACTAACAAACCCATTTGTGTTTGTGCCCCAGGGTGCTGGGTTATACTTCTAGGTTTTGTGGGTTAAAATCTTTGTGTCATTGTGTTTATTGTAATATTTTTTATTACATTGTGACTCTGACTTATAATCTTTCTTGAGCTGGGTTCATTTCTCTTGCCGGTTTACCTTTAAACCAGCAAAATTTTAACATTAGAAGTAAGTGCTTTTTTCTGGGAAGGGACTGAATTGTATTGTCCTTAAAACACTCAGCTCTTTTTTTTCCCTTAATGAAAAGTAAAGAGATATTAACCCTTTATTTCCTTTCTACCACTCTTTAGAAAGTGAAGAAGTAAAGCTAAGCAGTGGAAGATACTTTCCAAGCAGCACCATATACCTCTTCAGCATGTTTGTCAAAGATCTTGCTCTCATATTGTAAATCCAAGGTTTCAGGTTCTCCTTTTTAACTTTCACAGGCCTTGAAGACTTATTTAATCACAAGAACCACAGCTAATGTTGGCTAGGCCTGAGGTGCTGCCTCCAAAGACAAACACAGTTTAGTTACTTTCACACTAAGAGATGCAAGATTTTGGTGAGGTTATTTTGAAATTAAGTGATATCATAGCTTTTGAGGTCTGAAATTTTCCTACTATTTTTCAGTTTAATAAACTGAAGATTTTAATAGAGATCTTTTAACAACACATGCTGTACTTTGAAAGTGTGACTATTTCCTAACTAGCCAAGTTTGCATACAGCTCACACAGGAAACTCACAGGTTTCTTCATAGCCTGACAATGAAATTTAGCTATAAATGAATAATGTTAATAAAAACATAATCTTTAGAACATCTGTTTCACACAGTACAGGGTTTGGGTCATGCTTTAATAAAACAAAAAAAAAGTTAAACTACTTTAAATTAGGCTTCTAATTCCTCATTGAGGATGAGTAAATCTCCAAATACTCTAAGTATCCACAAATCCCAAAACAATTTGCTGGCTATCTCACACTCTTATAAGGCAAACCATTTCATTCAGTAACCTTATTATAAAATGATAAACTAATTTTAGGTTGCATTAAGAGCATTGTAAAATTGATCATCTTGGTACCAAAGCGGAAGCATTATGAAAGAAAACAATGCAGAAACAAAGAGTAGCTAAACTTCCAAGCACATACTTTAAGAAAAGACAACCTCAGCCTGCCTTGGAGCCCTTGCTAGCAGCTGAGAGCTTGTGTCCAGGAAGGCTGAGCACCCTGACAGCATTTTGGATCTGAGTGAGTACGGACACCATCAGCACCCTCATGCCATTTCTGCTGTATCATAAATGAAAAAAGAACAAATCATAATACAGGGAAAAGTCATGAAAAACTCAGTTCAGAAATCGGCTAAAGTAGATGCTTCAAATAGAAGCTGTTGAACCAGATCACTTAAAAGTTATTGCTAGCAACAGCAACCATAACTATTTTGGTAGAGTGTTGTGTGAGGAGAGGCAAATTGATGATTTAAAGGCACTTATGTTTTATACTTTAAAGGTGTAATTTTAATAATTTCCTTCTTTTTGTTGCCTGAGGTGCTTAAGATACATAACCTATTTTCTCAGATCACATCGTCACTAAGAAAACATGCTTCAATATTTTACAGAGTAATCAAACTGGGATCTATGAGTTATCAACAAAATGTCAGGTGAAACAAATCCATCAGCTTTAAAGTATGCTTTGCATTTAGATAGGCAAACTAAGGAACTCTGGAGAAGAAAAGAAAACAATTCAGCTTGCAAATAGGGCTCTTCATGATAAAACTGAACTTCCTTTTCAATTCTCTTGGAAACTTTGAATTGCATTATTTTTTCCTGCACATGCACTGCAGCTAACACACCCCTGTTTTTGCACACGCTGTGATCAGTATGTGGACAAGCAAAAGAGAAAACACAAATACTTCTTTGTTTGGTTTTGGTTACCCTCTGTCACCAAGACATGTTAATTTCTGTCACTTGCATTTAGAAACATTTAGGCAGCTAATGTCTTGGAAGGCACACACATCTGTCCCTGTTAGGGAGAAGCTGGCCATAGCCCAGTGATGAACATTCTGGAAGGTGGAGACAGCATTTCTCTCAGACAAGAGGTGAATGGCAAAGGAGACATCATCAAATGCAAAACCATCTGGAATTGGCCTTAGAGAAGTGGACATAGAGCTGAAACTCAAAGTAAACAGAATACCCCGAGTTGGAAGTAAGCCACAAGGATCTTCAAGTCTAACTCTTCAGTGAATGGTCCATACAGGGATTGAACCCATAACATTGGTGTTAGCACCAGACTCTAATGAACTGAGCTAATCTCAGAGTCACACAACTGCCTTCTTTAGCCACAAAACTTTAGATCTGTGTGGCTCCTTTGAACCTGTCATAGGGCTGTCATACCACCATGTGCTTAGAAAACAAGCATTTGTCTAGAGACTCTTCACAAAACAAAGCAGAAAGTCTGAACAGAGTTCAGTGGCTTCTGTTGTTGTCTTTATCCAACATTATTAATTTGTTTCATCCCACAAGGCTACCAAACCTAACTTAAATTTCCCAGTGAGGCTTCAAAGATGGTTCAAACCACTTTTGTTGTTTTGTAATATGATGGGTGTCTGGTGTAATCTTCATATTTTTGGTGCTGACTCCAGTTGGAGATGACTAGTCCCTCAGCTCAGGTCTCCAAAGGGGTGCTGGAATAGAGGACAGACACAGCCCTTTTTACAATCCTGTTCCCCTTCACATCCTCTCTTCTTTTTTGTTCTGTGGCCTAAACCTGGGGAAAGCAAAGAGCCATCTTGGAGGCCAACAAGCAGGGCAGGGGCCCAAACAGTGATATTGGAGTGGATGAAGTGGTGATAAACACCCTATGGCTGAAGACCAGATCAGATCAACCTCTTCCCAAACCTTGCTCTATGCTCTGGGTACATCTGCTTCTCCCCACACCATGTTTTAAATATTTCTCAACAGTGACTGCATTTTGTGGTGGGCAGTGTCAATGCAAGCAAGATATGACCATGGAATGCCCAGACAAACTCTTCAGCATTCTCTGCCATCCTGTTCAGATCTCCTGCGCAGGAATGGTCAGCTTAACAAAGGAGACATCACGGTTTGAGATGGGAAGACAGGTTAATTTTGATACTGTACTGCAGAGCCTTCTGTCCCTCTAAGCCCAGTTTAAGGCATGCAAGTAATTAATTATATCTGGTTTTACAGACTAGTCTTTCATATTTAACAAATGCACTTCCAAAAGTAACATGAGCCTTATTTGAAAAGGCTGTGATTTCAGATATACCATGGAGGGACTTGCCTTTCAAACATCTTAAGGGCAGCTGTGGAGTCCAGGCAGAGGCTTTGGCAGAAGTCTGATGCAGAGTTAATACTGCCCAATCCAGACTTTATTTCTTTATTGGAAAATGATGGAAAGTCTGGCTTTTAACAGGATTCAGACATTGGCTCTTGGAAACAGGATTTGGTAACCAAAACAAAAAAATACCTCAGAAACTTTAATGACCTCCTTCACTAATGCCTGGCCAAGTACTTGCATTTAATAATTTAAGCTATCAGTTTACTTTAACTGTAAGTGGATCTAAACCTGCTCTCCAATATAGACTCAAAATCCCCGTGGCTGCACTGTTTGTAGCCAGAATTTTGGGCACTACATTTGTAAAAATAAGATATAGTGATTGTAACTAAAATAATTTTGTCATTATTTGTCATTATGATTAGAAGATGAGCTGATAATACTCACATCATGGTGCCAGTGTGGTGTTTATAGGTGTCCTCATGACCTCAGGTAACTGATGGGGTCATCTGTGAAGCTGAGAGAGCTGCATAGAAAAACCCCACATCTATCTCCAGCTGGTCCCTTGAAAACCCCTTAACTTCCTGAGAGATGAAGCAGAACTTCACCATAGGACAAATATGTCCTACCAAATAAACTCTGCATTTGGCCCAGGAAATTTTGGATCTTGATCTCCAACATTTTAGAGAAGATCTCTATTATTGTGATATAGCATTAAAATATTTGAATTTTCTAGCTGAAGGAAAATATGTAAATTTTCATTAGAACAGCTCTTCCATATTAATTTTAGAGAGAAACATTAAAACGCAGGCATGTATTACACTGTCAGCAAACTGGCTTACTGGGCTGTATAAAAGGAGCTTCAGCATCATGGCCTGATGAGAAATACAGATGATGCCCCTCATCTGGGTCCTCACCTCCAGAAAATTCTCTAATAGGTAAAGTGGAGGTAGATGCTTTAAGTTCCAGATGAAAAGAACCATTCTAGAGGAGTCAACTCTTACTAGATCATCTTTTTCCCATGTTGTAGTTTGGAATTATTATGTAAATTCTCTCCCCTGCCACTCTTAACGACCCTAGCCAACCGTTAACAAAGA
>JAWWEV010000001.1:2014847-2043530 GCA_035583235.1 Hafferia zeledoni
TTCCTTCCTTCCTTCCTTCCTTCCTTCCTTCCTTCCTTCCTCCCTCCCTCCCTCCCTCCCTCCCTCCCTCCCTCCCTTCCTTCCTTCCCTCCTTCCTTCCCTCCTTCCTTCCCTCCTTCCCTCCTTCTTTCCTTCCCTCCCTCCATCCTTCCTGTTTGGTGGGGATTTTTAATTTGAATTCTATCCTGAATAAAATTATAATTTTGATTTTAATGAAGGAGATTCCTGAAGCAACTGGGAGACAATTCACAATGACAACTTTTGCAGCATTGAGATGCATTTGAGAATACTATGGGAAACACATGGCTATTTGCCCATTTTATCAATTAATAAATTAAGTATTTAGTAAGTAGGTACATAGGATATGAACTGGAAAAGCCACCTCAGATTCTCTTTTCTTTATAACACAAGTAGCACAACAGTGCAGTGAACTGGACACCACTTGCCAGGCTCTACTGAGTAGAATGCAGTGCTTTGCTGTCATAGTTTACCAAATACCAAATAAAAGTTCAGTCTGAGTGGACTAAAACATCAATACACTCTGATCAGATGTAGTCATTCACTGTAATCAAGTTTCATGGCTCCTCACTCTGCTGAACTTGTGTTTCTGACACATATGTGTGAGCCCACTCTTCTTTCCTATCTCATCTCTTTACCACAGCAAAATCCCACCCAAATCAGTGGCTTATTAGCATCTTGCCAATTCTTTGAGGAATATGTGCTCCTTCTGCAAACAAAAGCCCTGTCATCTGAAGCAGAGAGCTCCAGCCCAGGAGTCTGCAAGTTTCAGCAGGTAAGACAAGGCAAGGCTCCATTTTGGACTCTGCATGACAGATATTTTACTGTAGCTGTTCCTCTCAATATAGTAATAGCCACAGATTCCGCAGGAACACAATTCTTGTTCCTCCATTGATTTATTTTTCCCTTATATGGAGCTGTTCCTTAGTCAGTGTAAGTGCCTACTGACACAGTATTTTTAATGAGTGGGGATCTTTTGCTACAGTTTTTTCTAATTTCACATCCAATGCTCAGTGAGCAAGAGTAAGGGCACTGACAGCTTCACATGAAAGCTATTTTCTTCCAATCCTGCCATCAGATAAAATGGGCATTCTCACCAAGGACTCCCCAGAGCCTGTGTTAGCTTTCTCAGCACTAAGCAGCCCCTTCAAGATATGTGCTCTCGTCTCCCCTCCATCCATGTGAATGATGGCATCAGGCTGAGGAGGGGATGTCAATGCTGCAGGGAAGGTAGAGAGGAGGAAAGAGGGCTTTTCTCACTCCCAATCACTAAGGGGGCTTGATGTCTGAATTCCACATACTTGAAACTGGGCAATGGAAGACTCCTGGTTCTTCTGCTGCCTCCCGGGAACCACCAACTTGCACTACACATGCAATAGTTGAATCCCTGTGGTCAGTGCTCAGGGTGACAGGCACTGCTGTCTGCTGCTGATCAAACATACTAAGCCGCTTCAGCAAGAAGCCTGCTAAAGAAACAGATAAAGCCTTTGCATGAGGGAAGAGGGGAGAAGGGTCACACAGGAGCTTAGAAGCAGGACACTATATAGGTTGCTACCACAGAGATTCCCTGAGCAGTTCACACATCTCAGGCAACAGAGTTTTGTCTGAAGAATGGAAAACAAAGGGGAAAATTACTAGGAGGCAGTTGCAGGAATGCAACTCAGGAACTGAAACTTCCAGGGTGTTAACTAGGATGTTGCAACGGCTGACACCAAAAATACCCTGGATCTGAATTGCACCACTGCAACAAACACTATTAATTAGAAAAGGCATGAGACCTGCTTTCAATGATAGTCTTTTAGACTAGTCCTCAGGGGAGGAAGATTCCCCTGAAAGCTCCCCTTATGTAGTTGAAGACAATATGGTTCTTGTCATGATAAGAGCGAATCTGCGCTAGAGGAGCCAGGGTTCCCAGCGGCTCAGGAGTGCTATCTCTCTGTTCTGCTCCAGTGGCAGATATGTGGCCTGTGGAGCTCTGATTCCAGTGTCAACCCATTCCAGGCTTTTCCTGCTTGTACTAGTACATCAGTACGGAAGATACATGCAAACATAGCATTGGAGAAAGACAGATACTTCTGGAACACACTGTTTTTTCTCAGTTTCGCTTTTATCTTTGACTGAAACACACTCTGTGCTAGAGAACTAAAAGAAAAACCAAAACAAAATCCCAACAACCAACCCCCCCCCCAAAAACCCCCAGCAACTATAACCAAGAAAAACCCAACCAAAAACAAACAAAAAACTCCCACAAAACCCCAAACAAACAAACAAATAAACAAACCACCAAAAAACCCACCCCAAAACCCCCAAGAAAGTCTCAGCTCAATGCTGACATTATAGCAAGGTGGGAAAAGGGCACACAACTCTTCAACATCCTACACAGCACTTGGAGGAGGAGCAGAGTCTGGGTGGAAGGCACCAGTAAACCCTTTTTTCACATGCCTTTAAGTTATGTGTGATTGTCATTTACCAAATGTATAAAGAACTCTTTCAATTAAGCATCAATTTAGATTAATGAAACATGACTCCTCTCCTATTGCTATAGCCTTACAATACCCAAAAGTGGGAGTTTGCCACTGATCCACATATCTGTAGGAATTCTTTCTTTGCTCATAAAACTATAGGATAACTCTATCAATGTCCACTATTTAAGTAAAGTGAATTTATTTTGTGAGTTTGAGTGTGTGTTCAGTTTATAGCTGATCATGATAGGTCTGAGGACAGAATTTGATTTTAAGTTTATTTTCAAATATACAATTTGGTCAGCACCAGTAACTTCTTGCAAATCACTTATCTGGGTAAATAATATTTTAGGACACTTACTTGATTTTGTCTGAGGCTGGGTGGGATCGACATATTTTTTCTTTGTCATATATATTCTTTTTCAACAGTAATAATTGAAAGGAATTTATTTTTCTCTTTAATTTTTATTATGTAGTCAGTTATATATTTTTATAGCTTTAATCAGTGTTTGACAGTATATCTTCAGCTTCATCGTGTGATAAAATGTTCAATTTACTGCTTTTGTGCAAAAAGTAGATGAGGCTTTATAAGCACATGGGCAATTTTTTTTTCTTCTAAACAACACAGAGGCAAGAATATAGTGACATGTTGGGGATGTACTGACAAGAAGTATAAACAAGTTTTTTTTTCCATCAGTTATGTAAAGGTTCCCTGCTCCTTTATATTTCTTTCCCACTTTGCATTAACTGCTTATCAGGGTACAGGTCTAAACCAAATTATTCTTCAGCTCATAATAAACTGATTATAATATGCAAGTAGTGGTAAATTAGCATGAAAAAAATTTAAATAACATCCACATATGTTCTGTGTGTCTTCATATGAGTCCAATAGCATTTGTATATGTGGCATTTGCAAGAGATACATTTAGCTAGCTTTTGGTTTTAATTATCATTTTGCATTTCTCTTATGATTTATAGGATGTTGCTCCCTAGAAGGAATGTTCAAAGAAGTGGCAATGAAATTGCATAAGACTGTCTAAAAGAAAGAAATCTGGTTTTAGTATTCATTAAAACAAACATTTCCTATGGTTCATCTTTCCTTTTCTTACTCTAAATGTTCCTAAGTCAACATTTGAACACTGAGAAACTTCAAGTTATTTTGGAATCTGCCTTTATGCTTCCAGGTAAATAACTGTATTGAGTCTCAGTTTTTGTGTTCTTAGTAGGTTTTGAAGTTAATTCCCTTTTTAGATTATCCAGGCATAGACTGAAAGTCTTCAAACTTATACTATCTTTTTGGATTTGAGCTCTATATATTCTGTAGGAGGTTCCTATAAAGGATAGTGGTATTGTTTCAAAAAGTCTCATAAAAAATCAAAACAGCACAAAACAAGAATTCTGATTACATTTTCAACCATTAACTGTATACGTTACTATAAAAACTTTAGGCTGAATTTTCTTGACTTTCCTTTATAAAGTGTGCTGGTTTAAAGGTAAACTGGCAGGAGAAACAAACTCACCACAAGAGAGATTATAAATCAGAGTTAAAATTTAATAAAAACATTACAATAAATGCAATAACACAGAGAGAAAATGGTTTTAACCCACAAAACCCAGAAGTGTAACCCAGCACCCTGGGACACAAACACAGTGGTGTTTGTTAGCCCCTGTGCTGAGCCCTACATGGTTCCTCCAAGTCCAAAGTAAAGGAGGTGAAAAACCTATTGGTACAGATGATGGTCGCAGCCTGGTTGAGAGTGGTGGTCACAGCCTGATAGAGTGGTGGTCTCCTCCTGTCAAGGTTCTGGTCCTCCTCTGGACCCACTGTGTGGTTCCTCAAGTCCCAAAACCCCCAAGATTATATCCCCTCAAGTCCAGGTGGGACTGCCCAGTACCTCCCTCAGGGTGGGGAATTACTCAATGGGTGACCTCACTCTGTGAGTCATAGTGTATTTTGGAATCATTGATGGCCCATTGGCAGACATGACACCTCAGGCTGGGTGTGGAGGTGCTAACTTGCTGGAAGGGACTTATCACAGCTCCTATCTCGCAGGCTTCTTTCACACCCAGCTCACATCCTGAGAGGTCAGGTGTCCCCAGGGCAGCTGCTGCAAATGGACCACTGTGAACTGTTCTTGGGAAATGACTTAGAGGTCATAGAGCTTTGGTCATACCCACACAGTGATAAACTGGTCCCAGCTTGCTGAACTAGGACAAGCAGCCATCATACACCTCCATCCTCCTTTTACCTACATCAAAAAGAACAATTTTGTGAAGAAAGGTCAGCAGTATAAAAGAGCAGAAGATATATTCTAGGAATAAGGATCTGGAATTTTTTGAACTATTCTCAGACTTTCCCTGAAAAACAGACATTTCATCAAAACAGAAGAGCCTGCAAACTGAGTTGGTTTCTAAGAGTTTTAACAAAGAAGTTCATCTCTTCCCCTCAAGACTTGTGCTTTGAATGCTCACAGTTTTGTTCGCTTTCTGCCTACGTCCATGCATTAAGACATTGCCTTTAAAACCTATGCAACCTGTATATCTTCTATATACTATATGTACTATAAAAACACTCCATTATATAACAACTTCCATTATGAGAAGAGAAAATTTTAAAGTGGCTAAAGGGAAAATATCTTTCTCTAAACTCTCTTTAATGTCAATGGACAAAGCCAGATTTTTCATAGTCTTGTAAGATACACACCTGTATGACCTCTACTTTCAAAGAAGCTTCTCTCTCTACCCCAGCTGTAGCCTTCTTTTCTCTCTTAATTACTGAAATATTGAAAGTTTTTTGTTTCTTTCCATTTCAGAAGAGAAATAAACTGTGAATCTCCTAAATTCCTCACAACTGGAACTGTTGTTTCAGCACAGTCCTGGGAATTCTAATGTTAGCAAGCATCTCAGCCAGTTATCACAGATGTCTTGACCTTGGGCTAGAAACCTCAGGGCCACACATAGCTCCATTTGTTCTTTCAGTTCTCCTGATTGCCTTCTCATCCTTGTGTTTGCACTCAGATAAAAAAATAGATACAGATAGGTCCAGTTTCAGGTAAGAAAAAAAATAAATGTGGGGATGGGGCAGGGAAGGGCATTTCCTTGCTTTGGTCTTAAGGTTGTTGTTCTAATAAGAACAGAAACAGAACAAGTTAGTGAAAAGAAATTACATTCCTAGGAGAAAGGCATTTTCTAGGGTGAGGTTATGAGCACAACCATGGGAGCTGATTAAGAGGAACTGGGATGTCTCTCTCCTATTCTGCCACTTTTCATTTCAAAATTATTCACAGTTAGCAACCCAAAGAGCACCAGAGAAGAGAAGGTTCAAAGGCAGTGTCCAAATCCAGTGTAAAAACAACAACATGATGCACCTAAATTGCATCTCCCTAATTAAAAGCTGCAATGGCAATTTACTATCTTATTAATATATGAGTTTCTGAAGTGCACAGTATGTGTGACCATATGTAGCTCATTTGATATATCTCTCTGTATAAATTTATGTACATATTTATGCAAACACAAACATACGGGAAAATGTATATATACACATGTGTATATATACACACATAAATCGGTTAAATATTTTAATTTTAAAAAGTTTTTTCTAGTCCTAGCTGACGCTACTGGTAAAGAATAGTCTAACATATGTTGTATTACACTATATGGAGGACCATGTAATACACTATATAGAGGACCATGTTTTAGAACTGCTAGACCCACTCCTGACAAGGGAGCCAGAAACAGCACTGGTTTTATTTTACACAGTTTTACTTTCAATTTTAGGGAGCTCTTTGGGATAGGAATTGTGTCATCTTCTATGTTTTATTTCAGTATAAACATCTCTGAGCACAAGGCCAAATTTTAAACAAATGCAGGGCTTGAGCATTCCTTTGGACAGCATGGCTTTTTTTAGCTGCTGTTAGCACACACTCAGCAAGACTGAGTAATATGAAGATCGATCCCTTTATGGGCATTCCCTCACATTATAGGACTGGTACCCTGGTTTAAAAAGACCAAGGCATATTAAATAACCAGTTGCACAACTCTTGCTTCCTTCACATGTAAATGAAACGTAATATCTTATTCCTCATGGAATACGTAAAGAACAAGCATATCGTCATTAATTTCTATGGCCTACCCAATAAGTTCTAACTCATTAACTACTGCATCTCATTGGCTTGCAACTGCCTGTCCACTGTCTAATGTTACTTGGCTTGGGAGTACTGTACAGGCAATAGTTTCAATTTAAATAAGTGACGGTAGTGTGCAGGCTTTTTTTTATTCAAGGGGAATCACTCTCCACAACTTAATCCATTGTGGGCTCACACATTAGGAAAAAAAAGATGGAAACAATGTATAATATAATGCAGCCATGAGGAGTTCCAGATGTCTTTTTTCATAAGTTCAAAGTATTTTAAGTGTATTTTCTCAGATGCTGTGTACAGATAGGCCAGTGCATTTAACTATTATGATAAATTGCTTATTGAGTGGTACCATTTTTTTTATATGTAACAATAACAAACACTTGTAAGAAATCCGTGCAGCAGAGCGCATGAGTTACTGCCCATGCAACAATAGCACAAAAAGTTTGAAAAAATCCAAATATTTGGGGGTGTTCATAGTGATAGTGCACTCTATGACAAAATGTTTCAGTTTTTCTTAGTTTGATAGGAGTTCTTGAAGAAGGTTGGGCATTGCTAAAAGGACATGGAAGGTAGGCATGTGATCAAAGCTTATCCCTTGTGTTGATGCTTTTTTCAGTGGCTCAAAAATAGAAAGGCTCTGAAACTAAAATAGATCTTTCACATGATCTACTTTGGAAGCAAATCAAAAGAAATTTTGTTACTTTCTATGTATAAATAGTTACACTTTTCCATTTGACTTATGGACTACATAAAGCACTGAAATCACTCAATTTTCTAGTTGAGACTTAAATTCCAGATTTAATCATCCAGAGTTGAAAACATAATGCTGATAAACTTCTGGTGACAGTGACTGGAAAGCAAAGAAAAGGAAATTAAAAATCACATGAAACAGAGTTAACATAAAATCCACTGAACTACATTTCTTTTAAAATTTAATTTTGCTTTGTGCTGAAATAAACTAAGAGGTGTAGACAACTGATTCCGATACAGCACAGTTATCCTGAATCTGGTGTGCATTTTTACCTACCACACTTCACACGTAAGCATCACATTTACCTTGTTCACTTCAGCAGAAATTTATGACTTCCTTTTCCAGTAGACCACCCTCACAAGTACCCACCAAAAGGAAAACATTGCATTCAGTGATTTGAGTTTTGTTAATTAAGGTATTATTCATAGTAAATCACAGTCCGCCCCTTCAGAGGATGCTAAAAATGTTCTAGATATGACACATTTACAGCTTCTTTGGGCAGGAGGTGAATGCCTTGCAATGAATTAATTCTTGGGCTATCAAATTCTCCTTTTCACTGTACACTGCCACCAGCACACTTTAAAACATCAGATGATTGCATTCTGGCAGCAAATTAGAGAATAAGGATCAACATGTGCTTTGTAGCCTCCAAGGAGTCTTCATAGGATTGAAACCTGAAACTCTCTGCATCTCAGAGTTACATTGTAGCAAAAGAAAGGTATTGCTTTAGGGCACTGACAAATAGAGACAAAAAATCACTAATACAGTATTAACCACAAGAACAGCCATAGTCAACATCAGATCTCCTACAGACATTTTATGATCAGCAATTTTAATTATTTTCTCTATTTTTAGAAAAACTAGAGGTCCCAAATCAGACTTTACTGTTTTGATGGCTATTATACAGGAAGGTTCAGTCTGTATAGAGACAAAGGACAGGAAAAAGTGGTAAATTGCTCCTCTTTTTTAAATGGAAATTAATCCACAAGGAGCCCAAGATGTACAACTTTGGTCAGAATATAGGTTGCCCAGAGAAGCTGTGGATGCTCCATCCCTGGAGTGTTCAAGGATAGATGCATCAGGGCTTGAAGCAACCTGGTTCAGTGGAATGTGTCCCTGCCCATGGCAGGGAGTTTGGAACCAGATAGTCTTTAAGGTCGCTTTCAACCCAAATAATTCTGTAATTCTATGATTTTATTAATTTTATTTGAAACAAGGTATTTTCACAACCACTAAAGTAGAACAGAATTTTTTTTCTCCCTTATGATGGCCATGATGGACTTTCGATACTGTTGAACTGAGCCAATTCAACAGATGACAATGGCCTCAGTCACCTACCAATGGCCCAAAGAGTTAAGCTGCATTAATTGAGCTTACACATAAGGGTATGTTTACTGTATATTTCTCAAGGTTAAATATAGACCTGAAAGTAAATATTAGAAATCAATCTTATTAGGATAAGAATTTTAAAAATTATGAGAGAATAATATTTTATGTTGATACAACACTAGCATGATGTACTACAATTTCAATTTAGCTGCTGTCTCAGTGTAAGCAGCATTAATACATTACCATATTTTTATTTTCTCCTTATATGAACTCAAAAATAGCAATCTTGGTAACAAGATTACATAATTTGGTTATTTAAACCTTTTTATTCTTTATTTACTTTTAAAATTACAATCCAACACTGGAGATAAATTATTGGCAATTTATGTCTTGGTACTCACAAAGGACATACAAAGAAAAAGACATTTTTCTCTATTGCATATTTTTTCTGCATTAACAATCAGACCTTTACTGCTTGTTGGGCTTATCCAAACCTATTTTCAAAGTATTTTTCCTCCTACTTGTGAAAAAACTTTTCTATTGGTAGTCAGAACATTTGCTGGTAAGATACATGCTCTCATCATCATAAAATCTATGACTGGTGGATTAAATGCTAGTGAAAGAAGATATGGTGTTTAAGTATAAAATTTAACTGAGTGCTACAAGAAATAATTAGATAATAATATTTAAAAATTAAAGGAGTTTAGGATCACTGATTAGGCTTTTACTGTTACATTGACATAAGGATCACACTTCCCTTTTTCATACTTTGTCTAACTACCAGCTTTGTCACTAGAAAATCACAGGAAAAAAAATATCAAGGAATGTTTGTTTATGAAATGTTGACTGCATTTCTATTACTAGTCATCATTCTTATGTTGTCAAAGTAGATTACTAAACCAGAGCACTGGTATCCTCACTGTCAACTAAAACAAACATCAAAGAAAACATAATATCAACCAACAAAGGGAAAGGAAAAATCCTAAAAACAGACTTCTTTTTCTTTTCCTAAGACTCATAAAAAAGAGGGTTGACAAAAATTAAGTTTTATAAAGTTGCATTAAATGTACTTGAAATATCCCTATTAAGGAATATCTAAAGAGCTAAATCAAATTGTCCTCTGGAGCATGGGAGGCTGGAAAGAGCCCAGCACACCCCTTGACAACAGTGGGATCTCTTGCAGGCTTCTGGATTTTCCTCCCTCTCAGCATTTTGAATCTCTGTGCCCTGCAGCTAAAGGACAGAGGTCACAGGGGCTGCAGAAGCAGAGCTATGCCACTGGCTACATGCAGCAGAGCAAGCTGGGAGGGCTCAGCACTGTGCTCACTGCCCTTGTACCACCACCCTACTAGGTTTTTCACATTGACAAATACAGCTTAAACACTAACAGCAGTCCATGTCTCATTTCAGAGTACTACACTTACAGCTCAGTTTCCCTAGGAACACTGCACACACGCACGTTGTGGGTGCATTGTTAGCCATGTTCAGAAGTACTGTACATCACAAGAAACACAGTTTGTTATGTTGACTTACACAATTTGTCATTTGTTCAGTTCTGTTCATGTAAAGATGCCAGAAACGTCACAAAACATTATATATTTGTTTGAACTCTGTGTTCTTTCGTTGGACAAAAAAAAAACAACATGGCCAGTGCTACATATTCCAGCTGCAGAGAATTTTATTCCCAAAATAAATGGGAGGATGAGTACAGAATGAGCTGTATGCAGCACAGAGACTGAACAAATAGGATTGCAGGTTCATCATGTTTAATAAAACAGGACGACAGACATAATTTATAGCAGCTCTGAATTGTAAGCACAATGGAAAGGTAGGCCTATCTAAAAGTACCAGCTACTTCCCACACACTCTGCCCTCCTTGGCAAAGTCTAAGTTATTTCCAGCAAGAGCAAGTCTTTCTGTGCACCTGGTTCCTTTCATATCTTCAACTTGCTGGGCCTCAGACTGTAATGGCCCTTCAGCACATCTTTAATATTAGCCCTTAATGTTAACAATTAGTTCATAAGCCCATCAGTACAAAGTATCTGTTTAAACATACGCTTAAGTCTCATTTGTTCAAAAAATAAAGGAAGACTTGGAAACATATATAGGTGCTTTCCTCAGGGAACTGTAGAGTTTTCCTTCTTCTGTTAAAGTTAAATGAATTATGGGAAAAATGAATTCAAGATATGGGAAAAGAGCTCTCTGGAAAGATTGGCAAGCAATGCACTTAATGTGATGTATGAGGTGCCACTGGACTATACCTGTATCTGCAGCAACATATTTAAGACCTGTGAAGTTCCAGTAGCTATTTAGAGGTTTTTACATATTTTTATATCATGCATTTTGCTTCTATGCAATAACATCTGGATGAGATTTTTACTGCATCTACAGTTTATTGCACATCATTACCTTTAACACACTTACTTCTTGGAGCGTTCTGGGAGTTTGAAGTCAGTGCAGCTACTAATCCTTACCTAAAACACACTCTTTGGCTGCTATAAATCCTGGAGTTGTGAACGTGGCTAGCAAATAATCTCTTCTTTAATGAGAAAGATAGCAAATGGAAGGAAAGTCACAAGAGCAACAGGGAGATGCATCTTCTAAATGCGCATTTAAAAAGCTGGGATACCTTCAGGTGATTCTTGTACTTCCTAAGCTAATGGATAACCAACTGACTGAAAAGAAGGGCATAATAAGCAGAACAAATTACTAGAGCCCTGTTTCCAAATCTCCATCTGCCCTTCCATTGCCAGCAGTAGCACAGCTTTCTTCAGTTCATAAAGACCTGAGAGCTGCACTCACCCACTCACATTGTCCTCCTGTTCCTTGCAGGAAAAGCACATCTTCATGGAGACATTCAAAAGCCAGGACAGAGATTCCCTGGTTTGGTAACATGCCAGCCATGCTCACTCATGCCACCGCCTCCATGCAAACATATAGCAAGGGGACAATGTCAGATAGCATTTCAAGGATCTTTAATTATCGCTCAGACCGTCTTTGCCCTACCTATTAAAAATTATATCAGAAGGCGACTGTAAGTTGTGAATTTAACTGCTCTAACTCAAAAATCAGCCACATTTTTTCTCCCTTACTTTCCTCTTGTCAGTAAGCCTTGCAATGATCTAGCAAACTGAGGAAATCATGGCTGAGTGGGATGTAGTGCTCATGCTTGAATGCCTTGTGGAAAGCAGAGGTATTCTGCCTGTCTGAGACATAGAAGATGCCACTGGAGCTGTGAGATCAATGTTTTCAGTCACCCCCATGGATTCAGAGGGAGTGAAGCATCAGAGACTCGTATATTCAAGATTTTCAAGACGACTTGGTGATTGCCCATCTCTATGACAATTCCTGATGTCCAAGCTTTGTTGCTTTGTCTAAATGTAGAGCAGCCAAGAATAAAGTGTTGCCACAGCAGCAAAAAGACAGCCTTAACTCCTCTATATCTGAGCCATGACAGGCAGGAGCAAGAGCCAGTCCTCATAGATAAGTGCCTAAAGTTTATCCTTCTCAGCCTGATCCAGAACTATTCTGACATGACAGCTTTCACCCCAAAGACACCTGGTTGTAATATAATAGGATGTCTTCAGCAATATAGAGCAAAACAGAAAGAGAGTTTTCAAGAGCTTAAGGAAATGTTGCTTGCATACTGCATACCAGTGAAGTTTCAAAGATAGGAAAAGATTTTACTGAACTTTGAACATCTTACTCCTTCCAGCATTATGGAAACTACAGTCCCTATCCCAGTCAAGTATATCCAGCACCAGAAAAAATCTGTAGAAAGGTACAAAATGAAAACAGTTAAATTTCCAGTTATCAAATATTTTCTAAAAAAATTCTCCCTGATGAGAGATTTCTTTCAAACAGGAATTGCTTCCAAAATGGCAGAGAAGCCAGTGCTATTAATTCAAACCATAGTAGTAGTAAATGTAATGTTAATTCTAAAATTGATCGGGGGTTTTGGTTTGTTGACTGGTTCTTGGGGTTTCTTTTAAGTGAATTATAACTTGGTATAGATGATTGTATCCCAGATAATGATTTGAATACCACCTCCTTGGACTAACAGCTGTGTGTTGCCTAACATTGCTCAGCACTGATCTCAAGGCCCTGACCTGTGCCTTGTCAGACAGCTTTTAATAACTCCTACTTCTCAGCATTACTGGTGAAACTGATTTTTATCATAATATAAAACTCAAAAAAAACTGAAACACTTCTAAGTCAGGAGCCCTGAAGGGTTCTCCAAATGAGGGGAGGATCTACAATAAATGGGTATTCATTTAAGCAAGAGCAATTACATTTCTTTTCCCTGGGCCAGAGGCTCAGATTTGCTTGTCTGTGAGCCAGAAGTCTCACTCCATAGGCTTTAAAGAAACAAGGACAAATTGCCGTGAATGTGGTTCTCTGGAGTAAATGCTACTAGCTTCATCCCTGCAATGAGACTTGATTATGCTCGTGACACAACAGAGACCTGGGGCTATTTGTCACTGTCACCTACCACCATGCTGACTGATTCATTGCCTTCCACAGCCAGGAATCCAGATTGATTCACACAGGTGCCCTGTGCACCAACACAGCTGTGCATATGTCCACTAGTCATGCAGTTCTAGGAGAGCCAGGCTTCAACTGCTTGCAAGTCATACAGAAGTGGCAAGCTGCCACTGGTTTAAAAAAATTATTACTAGCAGCATTTAATCACTTGCATAGAATATGACTCCTTCAGGAAATGGCTTGAAAGAATACCAGTGGGTATTGTGCAGTGAGCACAATAAGAATCATATATAACACATATATGGCATGATATGCTTCCTATATGACCATATGTGGAATATCTCTGAGCATACAATTTAAACCCATCACAACAGTATCAAAAAAAACCATGGACAATAGAAAGCAGGGCATATTTATACAAAAGTGCAATTTCTTATCTTGTTATTTTCATGAGGTATGTTTCAAATATGCCATGGCCAGAGGACTATTTAATAAATGAGAAAAACTACTGGGAGGTGATGGCCCTGATAAGCCTTGATGGGTTCAGGGAAATGCCTCAGCCCTCTGGAGGGATGCTCCCAGCAGAGGCAAACTGATAAGTGATGGGTGTCACCGAAGAATGGAATGTTATTAAATTTAGCTTGGCCTTTCTTTGCCGCACCCTGCGGCACCCTGCAAACCCAGCAATATTACAATTAAAATTACAGTTTTCTACAATATGTGTGGGAGCTTTTTTCATACTAGTTGTCTAGATGCTGAGGAATGTATCTGGTGCAGAAGTGTGACTGCCAGAATCTCATGAATGGTCAGACTGGGAAGTTTCCTTAATATAGAAATATAACTTATTGCAACTTCAATGCAAATAACACTAAAAAGACTGTAAGAATTTGGATGATATTAACACCAAACAAGTACTGAAAAAAATAGCAGAGAGTAACAACTCTTTATTCTAATCAATAAAGTTAATTTATTATGCTTCTCTGAGTTTTTAACAGCTGAAAAAAAACCAAGGATGAACAGGAATAACATACTGCTCAATAAAGTATTAACTACTTCAGACCTTTTAGTCAACCAGAATTTTAAACTATGCTTTATGTTTCCATAAGCTGCCAAGTCTTTTTCATCCATGAGAACAAAGATATATTGAATTTCCAGAACACACCTGCAGAATTCTATAAACCCACAAGTCTATCAAAGATTTCATCTCTATCAGTACCATAAAAACATACCAATCTTTAAAAATGGATTACAAAACAAATCAACCAATCAACCAACCAATAAAAAAGGGCACTCCACTGATGTGCAGTGTCAAATATATTTAAACAATAGCCAGGAAAATTCATTGCTTTTCGGGTTTATCTTCCATATACTTTTCTGTCCTAACTGATTTTTTTCCAGTTCTAACTGGTTGCTTTCTGGAAATGAATGAATAAATTACTACCAGTGACTATAGTTTAACATAAAGAAAAAGTAAACTTTTCACCTCTAGGATTTAATCATAACGATGTAAATACCATATTTGAATCCCTGTATGTTTTTCAACACATAGAACTTCTCTGAAACAACATACAGAGAAAGAAGAAATATGTGCCACTGCATAACTCTATCATACATCAAATATATATCAATGATAAATGCAGCTTTCAGTGGAGAAATATAAACATTTAAAGTGAAAGTGCAAATTTTTTTGTCACAGCAGCTAGTAGCATTGTAAGATTTTTCAGTGGGGTAAATAAATACTTGCTTAAAAAACAAAACAAAACATAGAAAGATCCAGAATCAACCTGGAACAGGAAATGGAATAAATGTAAATAGAACCTAACTTTAGATGAATTATATCATGTAATTGTGTCCAGAAGTCACACAATTGGTTGTTGCAACCTTTCACAATCTTTTTTAAGAGAAAATAACTGAGAAAACAATTCTCAAAATGTCTTAAGTCTTCAGAAGTGTCTAAAATTAACAGACCTCAGTAGAGAAAAGAGAAAGACAAGTTATAACCAAGACAGTTCAATATTCTGAAGGCTTTTTTTCAGCAAAGCATTTTGTACTTTAGTTGGTCGAAAAGTCAGGGAGACCTGGTAGGTTTTGCATGTGTTGAAGGTCAGTGGTTATTGTTATTATTGAGATTGCTCAGATTGCTGTGGGACATGACATGAAATTCCAGCTTTGCTGGAATTTGCTGTTTTTTCTGGATGCTCCTGTTGATTTGAACTGATTCTTGCTTGGTCCTCTCTCTGGATCTCCCTCTGCAGGGGTCTGTCACACTTAGTGTTGTACTCCAGATGTCAGGCAGTCATCCAGGCTCCTTTACAGCAGGAGAAAGGAAGCAACATCTCCAAAGGTGACTCATCTCCCACAGCAAGTGTTTATTTTCTGATGGGATGACCTGTCATTTGCACATAATTCTCTCTCAGTCTGGTCTTTTGACTACACTGGAGACCTTGGTGAGAAACAGCAGAGTAGCTGTGGCTGTGCAGGCTCAAGGACTTAGACCCAGCAAAGCTTGACGTAAAGCTAGATCATGCTGTCAAAACATAAAGGGAGTTGAGATTAATCTCTTCAGTTGTACCTGACAGCAAAAGAAAAGGAATCACATTATCTCAACAGGTGTTATAAATCATGCACATAGATACCCACACACCAGTTTCAAGGCACAAAACCATTTAGTGTTCTTACTCTCAGTGGAACTTCTCCAATAGTGCCTAGAATCTTTATACTTCTCTACAATTTTACAAATTTTACCAACTCAGCAAGACAACTACTTTATGTGACTTTATTAATTTCACAATAATGCAATAATACCTGTCTTGGATAATTTATTGCCTCATTCTTTCCTTGGGGACAACACCACATGGCCTCCTGGCAGAAAAGAAGAGGAATATATGAAAGAAAAAGCAAGGAAAGCAAATATTATATCACTGCATTTATATTTATGTAAAAAAATCCCACAAAACAACACATACTTTTCATTAACTGTTTCCAGAATTTTCTCCTTTGGTTTACTCTGATGTTTGAGAAGACTGGAGTTTGTTTGACTGGTTTTCTGTATGGAGGCTGCTAGTGGAAAGGACTATTTGTCAAAACATGTAATTTGCTTTTACAGAGCAAAATATATGTAGCATTAACTAGTTAGACAAGTGTGTGGGTTTTTTACTTAAAAACAAATAAAAGGGATGAGTTTTTATTTATTTATGTGGCCTTTTACTTGAAAACAATATTAAATGAAAATATGAAATATGAATATGAAAGCAATAACTCATTTGATAGAGTCATATCAGCCCCCAACACTCTCTGGGTAGCAAAGATGAAGATCATGAATACATCTGAATTATGATAGCCTATGATTTGTCTAAACATAATTATTTATGTATGCAATGATGCAATGCTGATACCCCACAGTGCTTTTCACAGGGATATGAACAAGTTGGGAGAGATGGGCAGAGAACAGCCTGAAGTTCAACAAAAGCAAGTGCAGGAACCTGCACCTGGGGAAGAATAAGTCCAGGCACCAGAACAGGCCGGGGGCTGACCTGCTGGAAAACCGTTCTGTAGAGAAGGACCTGGGTGTCCTGCTGGACAACAAACTGTCCATGAGACTGCAGTGTGCCCAGTGGGATCCTGGGATACATCACAAAGGGCATTGTCAACAGATCAAGGGAGATGATCCTGCCCCTTTACTCAGTCCTAGTCAAGCCGCATTTGGAGCGCAGTGTCCAGTTCTGGGCTCCTCAACACAAGAAAGACATGGAGTTCCTGGAGTTGGTCCAGCAAAGGCTGTGAAGATGATGAAGTGACTGGAGCATCTCTCCTATGAGGAAAGGCTGAGGGAGCTGGAGCTGTTCAGTCTTGAGAAGAGACAATTGAGAGGGGACCCCATCAATGTCTGTCAGTATCTGCAGGAAGGGGTCAGGGGATGGACCAGGCTCTGCTTGGTGGTGCCCAGCAACAGAGCAAGAAGCAACGGGCAGAAACAGGCACAGGAAATTCCACTTGAACATGAGGAAGAACTCTTTCCTCTGCAGTAACCAAGCACTGGAGCACATCACTCAGAGAGGGTGTGGAGTTCCCCTCATTAGAGATATTCCAGAATCATCTGGACACAATGTGCTCTAGGATGACTGTACCTGAGCAGGTAGATTGGACCAGATGACCTACTGCTGTTCCCTGCAACCTGACCTATTCTGTGATACTGTGTAATTAGTGAATTTCTTTGTCTTCATTATGTTGATAAAAAACATTGATGTACAATATCTTACAGAAATTTTGGGGGGTAGTTTTTTTGTACCTTTACAAAAGAATAGGACAATCAGGACTACTGGAAAAGGTTACTCACTGATTGACTCCATGAGTAAGACACATTTTGGAGGTGATATTAATATGGAAGTTCTTAATTTCATTTTAAAAAATCCCCTTGGGCTTCCAAATTTCTCTTCCAGATGCCTAACCAAAGGTACCTTTAGATAAAGAAAATGGAACCTATTGTTCTTCTTCCAGCTCTCATAAGTCAGCCACCTGCAAGATGCCTAGAAACCCCCTAGGAAATAGAGTTCTGAAACTCTTTCTCTCCCTCTTACATTTTGCTTTGCTCACATAAAGGTAATTATTGGACAACAGAAGCAAAAATCTTCTACGATATAAATGAGACAAAAACTAACAAACAAAAAAAGGGAAAAAAATTATGACACTGCATATATAAATGCAAATTTTGCTATGTCCCAAAATATTGCAATTCACAAACCAATCAAGCACCTTTAATTCTATCCATGTTTTTTTCATCTTCGCATGCTAACAAAATAACAGGCTTTCATTCTGTGGAGTGTTGGCTGATCAACAGTTGTGTAACAAAGAGGCCTTGAGGGGTATGAAAGCAGGCCAGTGTCAATAGATGGGTAAATTAAGACCACAACACTAAGTTTTCAGTTATGTGCAGAGTACAAATGTCAGCATAGTGTGAGTTTGTGCTTTTAGAATAGTTCATAAAGATATATGTTGTTCTTGATTTCATGATCTATGGATTATGTCATTTCTCTTCTGTCAAGAAACAGAGTTATTCTGCTCCTTATTTTGTCCTACTGGTTGTTGTACAACCTCTGCCCTCACATATTTTGGCTTGTCTTTACTGACATGTCCAAAGAATTTCTAAGGTCTATTGGACATGAACTTTGCAAGATCAAAGAATTTTTACTTCTAACACCATATGACAATGAAAATATTCTTGACTATTTTCTGATTAAAACATGCTAAATGAAATAAATCTTAACAAGGATATTTGCAGAACATAAAAATTACCAGGTGAAAAAATGAAAGAAAGAAAGAATGAAGTCATAGAATAATTTTCCTCAATAACAGGAAAATTACCAAGCCATTATTTCAAACCTCCACACTTTTTCAAGAAGTCATTTGCTATTACATACATGTATTTTTATGGCTGAATGTTTTCTACAACCTTTTATATGATTTCAGACTTCATTATGTTTCCCTTCCAATAAAAACGTTTTCAAACAAAGCATAATTACTGATAGAAATATGTTTCCATGTTTTTTTGTGAAATAGGTGTCTTTCCTTCCCATCGTGATTTATTTTTCTTTCCTCTTCTCAAAATCCTTGAAGACACAAAATACTTGTGACCTATTTGACGTCTAAAGCATTTTTCATCTACTTTGTTAATAAGCTAAGATGGCATTAGATCATGAGCTATGGGTAAATTAGATGAAAATTGTACTGGAACAACTGAGTGTTTTTACTACAGTATTAGAGGGATTCTCTGTCTGTTGCATGCATTTAAACCTATCTGGGACAGGATTTTTCTTCTCTGAACTTCTAGACTAGCAGCTTATTTTGAGAGACATCACTCAACAATACAGCTACTGAACTGAATGAAAAATCCAGTCTCTCTCATTTCTGAAGAGTAACAGCTCTGTGAAAACGAAAAATGTCAATCAGCCAGAAAATGCCCTGATGATGTATGAAAGATTGAAAGTAGATCAGTACTAGTGAGGCACACATGTAAACACATACATGCAAAGTTGTGGGTATACATACAACTGATTTATAGGACATCCTGGAAAAAAAACTCTGAGGAAAAAAATGCCGTGGAATCCATGAAAAACTTGCTGAAGTAGAAGCAAAGGCAAGTGCCGTTAGAGACCTGGGGACTATGCCTCCCTTTTCTTGTGAGATTCAAGGCTTCATTGCACAGTCTTAAGATATGTAAGCAAAACCTTAGAACACTTCCAGTACCACAGTTCAACTAGATACCACAGATCTATTAATAGAGCTCTTAAAGCCCAGGAAGGGTATCTGTACTCTCTAAGGCACTGCTCTCAGAGTTTACAAGGTCAGCTAAAATTCCCATGTGAATTCAGTGACTGCATTTGCAAGGGCCAGATTCCTCTAGACACATCTAAGGTACCCTGGCATGAGAAAGTGATAAAAGAGCCACGAAACCCATCTTTAAACATGAAAACAAACTTTGAAAGTTTTTTTCACATTGTTGTGTTCCCTTTCATTTGACCATGAGCCAAATCACTCCATAATCTCAACACTTTCTATTAAGAGTAAGTAGATTTATGTCACTGCTTTCCCCAGAGGAAACCAGACCAAGGCAGGTTGCTAAGGCACTTTCTAGAACTGATGATACAACAAAAAACTTTCAAATTTTATTCAAATTCCCCCTTTCCTCATTTTAACTCTCTTCTGAATTTACAGTGTTTTCTTTGAGTAATAATGAACATCTGTGACAGTGGAGAAGCCAAAATAAACACAGTCAAGGAAATTCTACATAGTTACATTAAGCAAGTTTTATTCACAGGTTTAAGTTTCATGTTAGAAGAGGTCCAATATGTCTTCCTGCACTGGCTTTCTGTGATGTTATATATGTTACTGGAAGTAAAGTATAAAATACCAAAGGATTGCCATATTCTTAAGATGATCTTTTGGTCATATCTCCTGATATAAAAGCAGTTGTGCAGCTTTCAAGTCATAACAAGGTTACCAATGCTTATTGTGTGAAGTGTTTTTCTTTATCATCATGATGAAAACCAACTGATGCTTGTAGGTAACCCACTATAACCAATTCAGTCATCAACTGTTACGTAGGGCAAGTATTGACCTGGTCTCAGACAAAATCCTTATTGATCCCTTTGTTGTTCATCTTGCTCTCCCTCCCTATATTTAGCTATGATATGCAAATTGTACACGAAAAGAAAAATCCAAGGTAAGGATTGGCATACTGTTTAGATTAAGGGATTTAAAAATTAAACCTATGCTTCAGCATAAAGCACAAATGAAAATGGTTACCAGTCAGACATGAATTAAGGAAAAAATGCCTCCACAAACCAAATTTTTTTTTTTATTTTGTTTCAAGGAACTATCAAGAAAAATCTGTATAACTGAGAAATTTATTTTTAAAATCAGAATGGGAATTTAAGAACTTTTTGAGAAACTTCGGTTTCAGTGGATACTTCTTTGTTTTTATGTCTTTGAATAAGATTCAAACAGAAATGTGATTTTCATGAGGAAAAAAACACAAACCAGATATGAAAGGCTCATGTTATTCCCTTTCTGAAATCTAGTAAGGCAGGTTAATAAAGAATTAGTTAAAAAACACCCTAAAAATCCTAAAATAAAACCTCTTCAGATTTGGCTTTTAATTGAATGATTGGAAAATATGTTACCAAAAAAAAAAAAAAATCCCAGCAATTCTAAACCAAATTTTCTGGCTGATCCAGAATTCTGTGATGATTTTTCCTATAAAAGCTGAAGGCCAAGAACTCATAGATTCACTTCCTTTCCCTTTTGTTCCTGAGATTAAAAAGTTATCTTGAAGTGAGAAAAGGATGATGCCTGGAAACTTGTCTTCCCTCCAAATTCATTGTTAATGTTCAAAATAAATCTTAATCTCTGTGATTTATTTTAATTTAGGTTTCTAGTTCTTATTTAAAACCTAAAATATCTTTCATGCCTCTGTTGCCTCTTTGAAGCTACAGATCTTATTTTTGTGTTGTTGTCTCCAGACTACTGTAATTTAAAACCAGTCTTGAGCTGGTACAGCATTTTTACCATCATCCCATACTTTCCCATACTTTCTCCACATAAACATTAATGCTGGTAGCTTTAATCTTACCCACCTGTCCCTGCATATTTATAATCTCTGCCATATCTATGCCAAAAATCTTCACTTGAGTTTAATCAAACTAGCCCTGGTGTTCAAGAGAATATAAACACTATTAACCCTATTGACCAACGCAAATGCATTTCTGCCTACTGCTTTTCTTGACCATCTCCCCACTGAAAAAAATATTTATCCTGAAATTTTCATAATTCTAGTCCTGTTCAAGGGTGCCATAGACAGGTTAACAGTTCTAATAACTTCTACCCTGCTGCTGAATGGGAATAAAAGTTGAAGTGATGAAATATTATAAAAACCGCCACTCTTCCGATATTTCTGGCATGACCAAAATCCAAAAAGAAATAAGGACCCCACATTTTTGTTTCCAGATTTGTGACTCTGCTCATTCAACGTTTCAGATGTGTGTAAGCATCAGGGTCCAAGTTCTAAGAAGTGCTAAGCACATACAAAATCTCCCTAAAGCATAAGCAGTCACAGATGTCCCCAGCAATGGCAACAGTGAAGGTATCAGCACAAGTTAAGGATTGTAGGCCCAGGATTTTGTCCAAGTCAGAATGAGTCTCTAAATTCATCACAACAGTCTTGTTGCTAAGCTAAACTCGAACTTTTCCTGTGCTTTTGTATCCTCCATTAAGAACTTCTGTTCCTATCAACTGGTGATTCAGTGAGCAAATTATCTGCTTTTCCACGTTTCAGTTTTCTGGAAAGTACAACAAGCTCATCACTGAGCTTTGCCACAACACTTACTAAAGCCTACGGAAAGACTGCCACTGACTTCAGAAAAGGTTAGATTAAGTCATGGGGGTTGGCAGACTTTTATGGCCTAGATTCTGAAAATTCATATGGCTTTATTAACAGTAACACCAGCTGAGTGCCTGGCCCTCAGCTGCACATTGCATTTTCATCTTAACCATATAAATCCAAAAGTTTCGCAAAATTTGCCAGCCAGGAACACCATTTTCAGAATTGGCACTTTGTCTTCACACACTACAGGTTAAGGACAACTCCTTGACTGTTAATCATAAATTACTTTCAGAGAAACTACCTTTGCCTTGAGCTTCTCTATCTCTGTGAGTAATAAAGAAGTCTGTTCTTTTTCTGTTTCCAATCCTTCGCACTTGAGAGGTTACACTTCTGTTAGATTTGAATCCTGCAAGTATTTTGTTTCCGTAATTCATACAAATCCTTGAACATGACATTAAAAAAAAGTCAAATGTACATTATTACAGCCATAGTGAATTTACCAAATTATTCCATGATGGTACAATAGAACTGGAATTACTTATATTCACTGAGACAACTAGGCATTGCAACACATGATGTGTGGCAAACCTCTCCCTTAAAAAACTGATAATGTGTTCCCTGCCCAAAGTATTTTGGCTTTTTCTTAGGGACAAGAGAACTTCAAAACATTCAATGATATAGATCAGCTTGTGCAAGCATCCATAAACTGAAAAGTGTGATTTTGTGTGGTTTATTTAATTGTTTTTACTGCACGGCTGAACAGTCCTGGTGAAGGATTTGGCTTAGAAGGAGAATAATGTTTTTCCTAATTTCCAAGTGTTTGCTAATTTCCAACGTGTTAGCACATGAAAGACAGCATTACTGCAAGAAATATGATCTTGGCAGCATTTTAAGTGCGTCCCAGTTCATTACAATTTTCTTAAAAACTGCAAATACTTATATTGAAGAAAAAGTAATGGTGCATAATATTCAAATAATCTGATTATGCTTTGTTGACTTGCAGTTTGTATTTCAGATTTTACATGACGTTCTAATTCAGGGTTTCATTACAAAGACCTTGAAACTTCTCTATGCTTTGCAAACACTGTGTACAGTGATAAACAGGTTACATTTTTTTCATTATTCATAGGTGCACTGCTTTTAATTATGACAGATTCAGAACAGTATATGTAAATATAAAATAAATACAAAAATATAAATTAGTGATGCAGAACATGGGGAAGAGCCTAGGTTTTAAAGAAAAGTAGTGAAAAGAAACATGTATAAATAGAATTTGGTAATCTTCAGAAAATACTCTGAGGAGCTATTGGGATTTTTTTCTTCATGTTTCTGAAGGAAACTTTTTATTCAAATTTGTTCTTTCTTCTGGGATAAGAGCATGAGACAGTTAGAACAAGGGTCAAGCAAACTGTACCCAGCTCTTTAAATTAGCCAAGATAAGTTAAAATGTGCACACTAAATTGCATACTGTACTTTTAGTGCTGTTAAGATCAAGTATCCACACAAACAAAAGGATAGTTTGTGTATCACTTCAATTATAAGGACTTTAGCTGAACTTTGGAACATAAATGAAAAATTTTGCAATCCAGGGTAAGAAACCAATTCATCCCAGTGAGGTTTAAAACAGATCTTAGGATCGTCCAAGTGCCAAAATTTATGTTGATATACAAATCAAGCTTAGAAGTCAAGATTAGAAACATTTTCATGTTAATGTGAGGATAGACTGTGTAACTAGAGCACATTTAGAAAGCCTAACTGGGGAAAAAAAGCTCTTGAGCACAATAGCATTAAATAAAACAAAACAAATAAAACTATGGCAAGGTAAAGTTACCACTTTTGCTGAGAAAGGAAGTATACATACATGAATGTTGTATAAAAATTAAGTGTTCTTTGATCTGTAAGCAAGAAAACTAAACAAGCCAGTGATTCTTCTTGAAATAAATTCTCATTATTCAAATTTTTTTAATATCCAAATTCCTTCTCAAAAAGGAATCACTCTCTATGCATCCTATTGTTAGGTGATATCCAAGGTTAATAGCTTTGTAGAATGAAAGACAAAGATCATGTAGTTAATTTCCATCAAATTACTTCATATGAATAGTAACAGTACTGTGGTTTAAGCAGGTAAATACCATCCTCTTTGGTTTCGTGATTTTTTTTTTACATTTCTAACACTTCATTTTTCATTTAAAAGTCTAGGTCTTAAGAAATCAGATTAAGCCTTTGTGTTCTACCCATCATCAGTCAGCAACAATTAATGCAATGGGGTGGAAGTACATTTCACTGGCCTCAACACAGTGTCGCTGAGCGGCATTAGGCAGCACAACTGCTGCACACCTCAAATGCCTTCTCCAGCTCTCATCTCTTGGTGGCCTGCAGAAACTACCCATGGTGAAGACCACAAAGACTTGCCTTAGTATCAGAATTTTGGTGGTGGGTTTTTTCTTGGAAGAAGTATCAAACCCTTCCCCTTATAACATTCAAACTCTGCTTGCCTGCAGCAGATGGTCCCTGGCCTCCAGCCTATCACCTGCAGTCTGCCAGGTCACTCAGGAGTCAAGGTGGAGCCAGACTGTTCAGTTTTACAGCTGACACTTCCTCTTGTGTGAAGGGCACCAGAAAAAATCTAGACTGGAAATTAAAGTTAATGATTGCAGATTAAAGAATTTTAACTGTAACTGGTGGGTTCTCCCTTGTAAGTCAAATGTTTACCTCCCTCTTCTCATCTCAGTCTCCACCAAGAGGGCAGGTGAGCAGCTCCACTGACAGGAACTGCATGGACCAGAAACTTGGCAAGCTGTTGGCACATCCAAAGGCAAATTAAGTGGTTGCCTTCCCCTGGAACTTCAGATTGCTGTACCGAGTTTAATACTTCTAAGTTCACCTGAGGAAGTCTCAGCCTTGGTGATTTAATCCTTCAGTGCACATCTGACCAAGGTCCTTGACAATAAAAAGTATTCCAAAATACTTTTAGTAGATGGGTGCCATCACTTCACAGTGTAGAGTGCCAAACAATGTATTTTAAAAGACATTGTATGCAACTAATTATCAGTCAGGAACATGAGATTAGGGGAAACAGTGTTGAAATGCAATAATGAGTACAGAAAAGGCAGCATTTAGTTCAATAGAAAAATTAATGCACTAAAAAGTCAATTCTGCAAGAGTAGGTGTTCTCCAATTTAGATTTCTTAAACTCATTACTAATTTTAAGAACAATGTTGCGTATAATTCCATTTGGAAATTCTATTATTATAAACATGAAAAAGAATTGATTTATACAATATGATCTACACAAAAAGAGTAAGACTAAAACTTTGGACCATCACAGCAATATATGTTTGTAAAAAGGATATTTGTATGACTAATATCTTCCTTCATACATTTCCTATCTGTCACCAGTTTTACATGTGCATTGCATATTTGTAGAAAGCTTATTTGATGAAAAAAAAAATTAAAGTGGGAAGGAATCTATCTTTATAACAATACTCAATCATTTGATTCAAAACTTTATTTAAAATTTGAAATTAAAGGCATTTTTTTTTCAAGAAAATATGAGAATTGCAGTAAAGAAAATGAAGATTTATATCTCTGTGGAATTCCTTTTAGCTTCACTTTATCTAATCAAGTAAAAATCATACAGAACAAAATGTTACATTTGACTCAAAGAGACGCTTGCATTCTAAATATTGTGATTCATAGCTGTTGAAGTATTTCAAAAAATTGCTATAAAAAATCTGAATAATCTCACCACCATTAAAAAAATCTAAAAAGCTTTTCAAGTCATATTCACTTTCTGTGATGCCTTGCAAACTTTCAATGGTATACAGTCTTTTTTGTGAGTTTACAATACAACAGCAGTAACAAGAAAAATAACAACAAAGCGAAATTCTTGAAGCCTTCTGTTTTCACTCTTTTCTCCAAGCTTCAATTATTGGTTTTCTTCCTTTCCTGAACTATAATAATACTATTCCAAAGGAAAGATTTTATACAGGTTTGCTCTGAGCAATATTCAAACATACAGTTTCTACTTCACATATTAGATTTTTCAAGTCTGCACTGCCAAGAAACTTCACATTTGCAAAAAACATTTACCATACAATTTGATTACTCCTTTAAAATGGCTGAAATGAAACATTAAAGTTTGTATGAATTGCCGTTTACACAGAGTACAAACTAACATTTAAGGCCTCAATACTGCCAGTCAATTGCCAGAGAAAGCATTGCTATATTGATGTCCACACAAAGTCCTATTGAATTTCAGTGAATCTCATTGCATGATTCTACATGCTCAGCTATCTGTAGGATGAGGGTTTGACTTGGCTACTTACGAGTCACTGATGAGCTTCAGGCCTCCCACTTTGTAACCAAGTCAAAGGCCTACCACCTTGCAAAAAAGGTCATCAATTGCAAAGACTGCATCTATGTTGTATTCACTGCAGGATCTTAGTTTCAGGCTGGATATTAACAGACAATATCAAAATGCCTGTGACTTGATCTAGCAGCTCTTATCATCCAGGAGTTCCAGGAGAGAAGCACAAAGAATGGTTCCTCATGTAATGCCTTTAATCCTTATGAAGGTAACACCTAAAAGCACACAAGACACATATTAAACAATGGACACTTTAGTACCCAGTTGATTACTCACCATTTTTTAATCAGATTTTTTAATTAACATTAAAAGAGGTTAATTTATCTAGAATGTAACCCAAAAGAAGGCATCATCCATTTTCATTCGGCCAAGACACGATCATGATCAGAAGCTTGTGGGGGTAGAAAAAAAGCCAATCTTAATATAAATGAGCTACAAAATACATTCTAAACCACAAAATCAACATTATTAAATCCTGGGGAACTATCAAGCAGGACTACTAAAAATCACATTTAAATTAATTAAACCAATCTTGTTCAAGTTTCTCTTATGTTCATCCTTTAAAGCTTAGATTAGCTAGCAACATAAGGAATGAGGGGGATACCTGTTTTTCTTTCTCATGAACCTAAATTGCCAAAATAACTATGCTCAAAATAACAAAAAAAAATTAGTTTCTGTGTTCATTTCAAGATCATCTGCAGCATTTTAATATGGCCAAATTGGTATACTTTTGCTGTTTATTTCTAATTATAGCACATTGTTTTGCCGTTAAAAATAGGCTTCTTTATTAAACCCATACTCAGTGCAGTGGCAACAGACTGATGGTTCTTGTAAGCATAAAGTGTTGTATCCTTCAGCAACTAACAGACTTGGGAAGAAAATAAACCTGAGGTAACTACAGGGATGGACGGTAAGTACTTCATGGTTCTTGTTTATTTCTACTTTGGGAACACTATTCCACATGCTTTGGGTACAAGATAGCACTGAAAAAATATGTCCCTTGTAATAAAAACTACAATTAGAAAACACTGCCAAAACCTCAGCTGCTGTAACTCTCTATAGTCAGTGGAATGATGACAACTTGCAATTGTTAGGGATATGGTCCCAGAGTGTAAAATGCTACATGATAAAATAAGATGCAATATTGTTGATTGACTCCTTTTTCTTTTTTTTCCTATATGTATAATAAACAGTAACAGCATATAAATCTTGGGGTCTGGGGACTTCTAGTACCACTTGTCGGATCCAGGGAAGGATCAGAACCTCAACAGGACTGCAACTGCCACTCTTGACCAGACTGTGACCATCATCCAAACCAGCAGGTTTTCTCTTCCTTTTACTTTGCACTCAGGGGGATCATGTGGAGCTCAGCACAGGGACTAATGAACACCATTCTGTTTGTGCCTCAGGGTGCTGGGTTATACCTCTGCTTTTTTGGGGTTAAACCCAATTTTTCTTTGTATCATTGTATTCATTGTAATCTTTTTATTAAATTGCAACTCTGACTTGTAATCTCCTTTGAGCTGGATTCATTTCTCCTGCCGGTTTACCTTTAAACCAGCATAAAAGATTACTGATACTTGCAAACTTTTGTCAAGAAACATGCAAATTTCTGGATCACAGGACATTTTATCTTCAAAAAAGATGTACTAAGTAATTCTGAAAACTGCTGTACAGTGACTCAGGAGGATTACATGCCTAATGAATTTAGGCCTAATTCTGGAAGTTATCTTTGACATAAATGCTCCCACAGACCTTTGAAAGGAAATTGGGACCACAGCAACAGAACTTTTGCACTAGGTACTCAAGATCTTTCCTATCTTATCTGTGCTGAACAGAGACTTAATCTAAATAGCAGTCTCATATACATTATATGAATCGAATCCCCTCATATGGGCCCAAAGGTGCAACATTTGGAATCACCTGTATTGGCTAACCTTGTTAACAGGTGTGCTACAGTTAGACACAGGGATCACCACAGTGTTTGTTCATCAAGTATGACCATGTTTTGGCCTCTCATTTTCAGCAGGTAGTATTAGGTCACACTAGCAAGTGGCTGAGCCAATAAACCTGTACGAAGAGGTATCCTAATAGCTCCTCTGAGAGAATTACCTTTGCCTTGTGTTAAAGGTACTTGCCTGGATTATATTACCTTGCCCTAGACATTGAACCCTGTCGTGGTTTGAGCTGGCAAACTGCCAGCCCTCCAAGACAGAGAGTCAGAGCCTCCCCCCACCCCCAACACCGAG
>JAWWEV010000001.1:2043630-2104883 GCA_035583235.1 Hafferia zeledoni
GGTATGGAATAAAACACTATTGGCTAGGGGAAGTCAGCTGTCGGCTTAGCCCAGCCCAGATCAGCTGACAGCCCCCAAGCCCAGGCTGAACTTCAAAAAACTCAAATTTAGGTCCATCTAGGTGAAACCATAGCAAACCCAAACTTGCCATTCCTAACCAGCAGTTTTTCATGTTTCCCATCTGTTGTAAACTGAATTTCAGAAAGAGATAGCCCATGTCTCCTTCAACATTAATCAGTTTGAGTCATAACTCAATCACATAGCATGGAATAAGAAGTCAATATTATGCAGGTATAAGAAACGCCAAAAGCTGTTAGCATTATCTGATTAATAAGCAGTGGCCAGGAAAGTGTCACTTTGCAGGCTGATAAGACTACCATTCTTTTGATGCAGTGCACACACCAACGGAGAAGGAACAGTACTGTTTCTAGAACAAAGGCATCCTGCACACCATGAGGGAGGAAGTGGGAGAAAGCAGACATGAAACTAGATGAAAGAATAGAAGAGGGTTTTTTGGTTTTACTAAGCTTCCAGAGTATCAAAACTGTACATATCAGGCAAAGGAAAACAACTGAGGACACACAAGAATGAAAACTAAAGTGAGGGATTCTAGTTGCTGCCGAATGCTTGATTCCTCTGAATCAACACTAGTATATGAAAGAACACAGCAGAGAGCAGTGGGAATTCCCCCAAGACTAAAAGCAAGATAGAAGTTATTGAAATAAAGTGTGAGGACCTACAAATACAAAAATCCAAATGGAAGTCTATGAACAGAGAGAGAAACATTAACCCTCCACCCACCCCCCCAATATTGTTATTGAAATTAGACCTGAGAGTTGGAGTAAGGCACTGCTCAGCTTGTGCTTGGGTAGGTAAACTTGACCCACAGACAGATGGCAGTGCTAGGCACATAAAAACTTACTCTCTGATGTTCTAAAACACTTCAGGATAAAAGCTATATGATCATGAAGGTTTGCCTTTCAGTCAAAGCATTTTTTCTGTTTGGGTGACATCAGCACTTCTTCATCTTTGATTCTTTTAATGTTGAATATCACCTATGAAAGAGAAACAGATCGTTTCTTAGTATAGCACATCCTGTACCAGGCTATTTGAACTTCTATTTTCCATGACTTAAAAAGGAAGAAAAATCAGAGAAAGACAGATAGAGAACAGATTGGTTTTCAGTTAAAAGTTCAGTAAATGTTTTCCCAATCCAGGCAGATTATGCTGGTAACTGAGAAGCTGAAGGATAACCCATCATTAAGATAATTTTTTGCCCTTTTCATACCTTCATTAGTTCAGAGATAGTAATACCCCTGCTGGGCCTCACTTCTGATTTTCTGACAAACGTCGAGCAACGTTCAGAGCCACAAGATGAGATAAAGCTGGAGCTATGAACAGTGGGGCAGAAGCTTTGGGATCTTTCCCTCCAACAAACTTTCATTGAAGGTCAAGCTAACTATTTAGGCCTGCTATTACAGAGATGAAAGAAGAATGGTTTTGTGATACAGATTATATATGCAAATAAATAAATTAAATAGTAGAGACAATTCAGGCTCCTTGATTACAGTTCACAAAACACAAAAGCACACCTTTCACACCAGACTGTTTCTGGAATGTTTTTCAATCTTCTGACCTCAAAGTCTTACAGTCCAAGAAAGGATAGTTTGTAACAGAGTGTTTGAGATCAGTGATTATACAGGCTTTATACAGCAGTAAATTCATTCAACTCCCTTTTTGCTCTTTCAGCATTCCCAGGTACTTTAATGGTAGTGGTATGTCATGGTTTAAGAGTGGTACTCCCCAGTTTAGTGTTCCCACTAAGAGTCTCCAGACCATGCTGCCACTTCCTGGCTCTTCCCTCCCCCTCCTCATGTAGCAGGATGGAGATGAGAAAGGGAGGGACGAAAGGTAAGGATCATGGGTTGAGATAACAGCAGTTTACTGGAAACAGCAATGAGGTAAGAAAATAAACATCAACAGCAACAATAGTATTGAAAGGAGGTCCAAGAAAGAGATGAGCAATTCACACTGAACCTCCCCAGCAAGAAACAATACCTGACTGCCTCCCTCTGCCACTATAAGGCTGATTGCAGAACGGACTTCCTTCCTCCCTCCCCTGGCAATGATGTGAGGTAGTATAGAATAACCTCTGGGTCCAAGCTATGTCCCCTCCTGTCTTACTGCAAAAAATAACCCTGCCCAGGCTGAAACCAGGACACGGTGTTACAAGATATGTCAATAAACTACATGGTGCTCCTGGGAGTTGGACAGAGACAATCCACAGTACATCTCATGTCAGAAATAACCCCCCCCGCAACCTAATTTTGTATCCATTACCACTACAATAGAAAGAAGAAATTAGGAGGACTTATAACCCAGTAAATGAACAAGTCTTAAGACAGCAAAACTGAATTTTGTGACATCTTCTGAACTGAAGGATAGTAACAGGAATTTGTAGGACAGAGAGTTGATATTGCTTCTAAAATATTCATTTGGTTTCATTTGGAAAGCTATAAAGATGAAATTAAGATATGGAAAAAACCCTATACTAAGCTGCATATTTTCCAATTTAAAATGAGTATTAAAGATTTGGGGGTTTTTGTTTCCCTCCACAGAGGACTACTATACAGCCAAGAGAAGACAGAAGCTGCTACCTGCTTCCTAAGATCCTCTTGAACTCAATGTCTTTTAATTAGAAAGATGTACTAAAGCGCAAGGAAGCATAACAACTTGTCTTGGGTTAAGCTGGCAAAATGCCAACTGTCCAAGACAGAGTGAAAAGGGAAGAAGAAGAGGAAAAAAACACTCCAAACTAAGTTTATGCTTAAACAAACGGTATGTGTTTTTACAGAAAAGAGAAAATTAAGAGAACACTATGATACAACACACACTTACACAAGTTATATATAACAAGAAATAACCTCCCACTCCCTAGTTAATACAAAGTCTATCACTTTAGATCTATAAGTACTCTAAAAGACACCCAGCAAGAAACAAAAAAAAGTAACAACAAAATGTTTCTACTTCCCTGAAACTCAAACAAAATGCAAGTAGCGGCAGCCGGAGCAGGGGCCTAGCAACAGTAGAAGAGCTGTAGTATGTCCTTCTTTTACTTCAGCCACGGTGGAACTGACTTAACACCTCCCACACACTGGATTTTACCCCTTCTGAGGTGATGTTGTAATATGGTATGGAATACAACACTACTGGCTAGAAGAAGTCAGCTGTTGGCTAGCTCAGCCCAGCTCAAGTCAGCTGACAATTCCAGGCCTTGTCTGAACTTTAAAACCTAAATTTAGTCCCCCCTGGCTAAACCCATAACACAACTCATCAGTTGTTCCTCTGCAAAGTACAGATGACAGGACAATTTAAAAGAGCATGCTGATATCTCAGCACACCTCACTCCAATCAGCTTGTTTATGACACAAGCACAATGGCAAACACAGATCCACCTGGCTGTAAGTTAACTTCTGCCTAAAATGATCACCACAAAATGCAAGGAGAGTACTCCCAGCTGTCTGAAAAACCCCAGCTTTCTCAGCCTGTCTTCATAGGGATGGTTTGTTACAATTAACTTAAGAAAGTGATGCAAATGATGCTTTGCATAATTGTACTTGTTTGCTCCAGAAAAACCATGTAGCAATATCTGTGCCCAAATTTCTCATCTCCACTTTCTCTAGATGGTAGATGGTCATGCCTTCTGCCTTCCTTTCACTCAGCACAGACTGCAGGTCAGCCTTTGCCTCATCATTTCCCAGTCCCTCCTTCCCACTCACAGCTGTTATCATCCTGCATCATGCACACAGAAGCACTTTGAAACCAGCTGGAACACCTACAGAAAAGTAAACAAATGAGGCTTGAGTATCAATGTACTGCCCTTTACAGCCAAGTCCCTATTGCCACAAACTCTGTCTTTATAAAGATATTGGAATTTAAAGAGATTTCTTATTGACATGGGGATATTCTAGACTAGGGTTTTTTTGCAACATCAGGATCTTTTATGTCAGTTTACACTTACTCCTCAGTATGTAGGGGTCCACCTTTCATAATCCAGTTCATTAAATGACATTTTAGTCTACAAAAATATCCAAAGGGCTCTTTTCACCAGGAAATACTTTATAAGGTCCAGTGATCTCCCACTTGAAAACAGTTGAAAGGTCTGTGTAAAATATAACTGTCAGGATATGGGTAATCACTGATCTTTTGCTGGCTAGCAGTAGGAGTATAAATATGCTGGTTTTCTCATACTTAGCAGTTATTTGGTCTGAACTCATTATTTACCTATATATTATTAAGGGTATTGAAAAGGCTTGTTTTCTCCAGATCCCTAAAGGGGAAGAGATCCATGCCAGGTCTACCCACACATATGTTTTTACAGCAGAACTGTTTTTTTAAAAAAATGTCCCTTTTTTAAGTCCAAGGATGGAGAAAAATCTGTTTCCTTTCCAGTTCTGGGAATCTGGGGAGGTGGGGGAGGGAGGCGGAACTACTAAACTGAATTCTAAAACAAAAGTTGCAATCTATCAAAATTCTGTATTCATTTACCAATTACTTACAAGAGACAAGACTACAGCCTTGTTTTCTTAGACCTGAGCCCCAGTAGTAAACAAATTGTAATTGAAATATGGACAAGATAGGGTAAAAGAACAGTAAGGTTTTCATGGAGATATATTTTTCCAAAGGCTCTCCTAGGCTCCCCCTGGCAGCTGTTTTTTGCTTTGTGTCGAAACATTTTGCAAAAGCTCTTGAAGAGACCTAAAAAGAAGACATTACTATCTAGTCACATTTTGTGATCTAAATTTTTCAAAGATATTTAAATACCTGTTACAGTCATAAAGGGTAAAAGAGCAAAGAGAGAACGGGAGGAGGGAGATAATTATCCCAGCCTACTGCATGAACTCCCAAGTTTTGCTTCGATATTTCGAATTAACTGATTTTCAAATCCAGGTCATTAAAAATGGGCTTTTCCATTGATTGAATTTTACAAAAAAAACCCTGAGAAACCAAAGGAAAAAAATCCTCCACAAACATAACAACATGGTTTCCTTGGTGTGAAGTCACTGTTGGCACAAAAGTATTATCACCATGACATATCTGAGGTATACAGAAAAAGGAACCAATATGGTCATTTGGAGTAAACAAGCCAGTGAGACAATGCAAAAACTGCCATGGACTCTCCAACTGAACTTAAAAGACCCCTTATATCTGCAAGCATCAGACTTAACAAAGCTTACTTTCTTTCTGGCTTATGTTTCATGATGGATTGGCTTAAATGTAGGGAGATTTCTGACCCACCCTTGCTTCCCCAAGCTCTTTTCCCCACAGCTCAAATCTCAATTTTTTTCTTTCATGTGGACTCATCAGTGCCTGAGGTAAGCATTTGATCAATTTAAAGTAACATCGGGAGTGGAAAATACAGTCCCAGCACACTCTTGTGCTGGTACAAACATTCATGCTACAATGCAATGAAAATGGTTTGGAATAAAATTTACTTCTTTTTCCTTATTGCTTTGTATTTTATAGCGTTGTTCAAGAGAAGAAAGAGCAACCCCAACTCTAGCTTGCATATATAAAAGAAATAAATTTAGAGTTAATCAGATCTAAACAAAACCTAATTTGAATAGATGGCAATCACTATTTACATTGATTTAAATGGAGTATGTGAAAATAGCAGGCATCTGACAGTAAAGATAAACCTGCATAGTCAGACACTTTGGGCTGAAGGTAATTTCCCAGTCTTAAAAAAATATACCTAAGCCATTAAAATAAACTTGCTAGCACATTGCATGCAAATAGTCACAATTAACACATGATATAAAATGCCATGGTTGAATTTGTCTAAGGTGCAAAGGACAGAGCAGTAGTGGGGGTCACGCAGAGACCAAGTGAAGATATTTGTCCTCTCTAGCACGTAATCAGTAGACTTTTGTATGATCAGAATTTGAATGGGTTGTTTCTTGTGATGAATATTGCAGATATCTTTTTAAATATGTCTTGACTCATGGTTGTCACTGTGCTACCTTTCACAGTCATTAACTTCATCATAAAAAAAAGAGAGAATAAACATTTCTTATTATTACTGTCATAACCTACCATTTCTCTACATCTGAACCATAATGCTGCTTTGTCTAGCAAAATTCAGAATCAACAACTTGAAATGATCTTGAGTGCATATTCATTGATAATCAGAAATAAACAATTTCCAGTAGATGGCAGAAAATCATGGAATGTTCTTTCTTCTGGCAGGCAATAGATAGGAAAAACTTAACTGAGCCAAAGTAAAAATGTCAAACTATTGTTATCAGAATAATAAAAATGTTATGGAAAGATGTTTTTTATTGATTTATGATGAAGAATGTGATTTCTTTGTTGCGCTGTTGTTGTTGTTGTTGCTTTCCAAATTAGAGTGTTGGAAAAACTGTTCACACGAATTAATTAATCTCCCCTCCTTCCTCTTCTGATATGATTTTTCCTTTTCAATTTGGTGCAGCTTTAAGACAGTCCTCTAACACAACATGGAAAATTCATTGCCTGAAACTGTCTAAATTCATGTTTATCAGTACATGCTAAGAGAAGACTTGGGTTTGGCTTTAATCTACATGCCTGTCAGTTTCTTTGGCCACAGCACAGACTTTAATTGGGCTCACTTTCAGGATAAAATCACCTTTCCATTTGCAGCTCTGAAAATTCCTTCATCCATAATTATACCCCAAATTTTAGAAACATATATTTGTATTCTTATATTCTTGTGGTTTTTTGCAAAGTGTTGAAATTCATTACTCATATATATGCAACCTACCTTCAAAACTGTCATGGAAACTTGTAAGGGTCTAAAAAGAGTAACAGAACGGTACACAGGTACAGTAACTATTGATATTATGGTTTCACGTCACAAAAATTCAGATCACATATTCTTCTCAACTCATTGTTTTGATCAATCTTCCCACAAGCAAATTTTATTAACATGTTGAACACATGCAATCACCCATACATGGCTGCACAACCTGCTTCTCCTTCCACAGGGAAGGTTCTATTAAAATGTGGCTGTATTTGCACCAAGAGGTCAATTTGGCCTACAGTCCAACTCCCAAGCAGTCATATGATTGTTTTAGCCCAATATGAACCTTAAGTGTAAAAAAAATCCTTGTGGGAGAGTCTATTAACTAGACTTAAATGGCACTCTAACATGTTTGGGTGCTTTGGGGGTTTTTTGCCACTGTTGTCCATAAGTGGAACTGTTTGTGTGCCATGTGGTGCAACACTCTGGCTTTGTCCAAACATTGTAAATTTGGTATAATTGCAAATTCTATGAAATCTTGACAGTTCAGTAAGATTCTTTACCATTGTCCTTGTTTCAGCTCAGTTTTCACCTTTCACCAGACCTGTTGGTTAAAAGTGACTGCTGCTCCTCTGCTCTTTGAAGAAGCCTTATTGAGACATTAAAGAAAGAAAGAGGCATTATGTGAGAGACAGTATCAGTTAATCACCAACACACAGCATGGGAACTCAGAATTAGCACTACTGGTTTTATTGCCAATCCTATGGATGAACTTTCACAAGGGGTATTTTGTCTCTGAAGTTAATTCTCCTGGTCCATACCACAGACACATGCCTTTTCAGGATGTTTTAATACCCCTGACTTCGAACATATATTACCTTATTATTTCAGCAAATTTAATTTTCTCTGCCATACAAATCAATTGTTGCTTTCTATGACCATTCCAGTTTCTACAGTGATGTGAAAAAAACATGTATTCCTCTTTCCAAATTTGAGACTAATTCTAGAGAGCTCTGTTTGGTCAATCCTAGCACAAAGTTGGAACAGTGAAAAAGGGCAGGTTTTGACCACACCTTGTTTCATAACTTCCAAGCACCAGCTCTAGAAAGGTTTTGCAATACCAAATACTGAGCAATACTGCATATTTTGCAACACTAAGCTTTCCAGAAAAACAAAAGCAAATGAGCTCCCCCTGGTCCATTAAATATCAAATTCTTTCAAGGTCTCTAGCTTGAAGTGCTTTCCATGTTATCTGGAATTCTGTTTTCCTGAAAGATGGACATCTAGGTAAAGCCATTGTAATTACTATGTGAAAAGATTACATTGTGTACCATTTATTAGGCCACACTCATTCTGGGTGTTTAGGATGACCATAAAAATAGCAATTTGCCTAATTATTCAGTTTTTGTTTTAAAATGTCACCACTTCTGGCTCTTCGGCAACATTAAATGTAATTAAATACAAAACTTCAAAGCAAGGTAGCATGAAATATTCAACACCTTGACAATAATGATGAATTTTTGATGATTCATTGAAAGAATGCAGTAGGTTTATATTGATGTGATAAGTTTATCAACTTTCTTTGATCTTTAGTTAGTTAGAAAATATTGTACTTACATATAGCTGGATTTATGCAGTATGTTGAGAATGGTCCAGTGTACTTTTCAAGAAAGGAAGATTTTCGGAAAGAAGGATTGCATCTGCATTTGTAGATCTCTAGGGAAAAATTTGTGTCATCAGGGCAATGTAATATGACACATTTAAATGTTTCATTAGCTCCAATACAAACATATGCAGGGCAAAGTTTCTGTTTTTCAGTTTAGGTTTGTACATCTCTAATTTTTATTTCTTTGTGTTTTCAAAGAAGTCAATGTTGATTTAAATCCATTTGTAACGTGTTTCAGATCCCTTGTTCAGTGCTTTAGTACACCAAGAGAGAAATGCTAATAATCACACACACAAACATGCACACATACACACACAGAGAGTTTTGGTACACAACACCTGACTTCACACACACACTCCAAAACAGATGATACTGAATGTAGCTGTTTCTTATAGATTCTGCAGAAATTAGACACTACATCTTGACTAGTTACATATGTACTCCCTCACAGTAGCTGCTCATGCATTTTGATTCCAATATGACCCTTATGATATCAATATGTGTCCAGTACACATTTTGTTAAAAAGGATATTCTTGTCAGGTTCTGAAATTCAACTTCCAAACCCAAGAAAATTGACAAGCTTAAACAGTAGACTTTGGTCAACAGAAACTGAGACAAAATCCCATCACTAAGGACAACAAGGCCTGTTGATGTTCAACCATGCTGATTAGCTGCCTCCAGTTCCAGGATAAAAATGGACTTTAAGATGAATGTTATCAATTCATGTTGAAACCCTTTGTTTCTTTCCCCCTATGTAAAATCCCTGGTATAGAAAATATTAACTAATTGTGCAACATAGCAAAACTTGTATAATCCCCTAGTTAACAAATGTTACCATGAACCGTCCCCCTTAATAACATATCCCAGCCCCGATGCCTTTAAATTGCATGTTGCATGTTCAATAAAGCATTCCAGTTTTCTTCTCCATGCCTGGGATCATAGTTATTATTGACCTTCACATATTCTCTTCAAGGCACTGTACTAAAAGAGGAATATGTTCCAAGTACACAGCAGAATCAGCATAGTTTTGCTTGGTCATCTTCAAGAAGCTGGAAATTCATGTCATCTCTTGTTTTAGAGTTAGCAGTGAGTTTAAAATAGGAGTCAAAGACTGAAGATGAGGCTGAACTATGGCCATATATGTATATAAAGTATATAAGATTCTGGGAATCTTAACAGGCGCCAGTTCTTAGAAAGCAAACAAAACCTTCTTGGCCCCTTTTCTTATCTATTGCCTGTTAGGAAAGGAACCTCTGCCTTTTTCACTGGAATTGCATTTGGACTGCATCTCCCTCATCATCATTTTCATATAAATGCACTAGATTTTTGGGATCTTACAGGTCCTCCTATAGTCTTTGTCCATGTCTACCTGCTGCTTCTACATCCTTGAGAATCCAGTGTGAGTGCAGATGCATAAGCACACACTGTAATGCATGAAAACCACTGCTGCACTCAAGCAGAGTGACCTCCTGAGCATTTTACAGTCCTTAGCATACTGAAGTATACATGACATTACAATATGTATCATCACCACAAAATGCTCAACAGCTTAGACAGTACCCCACTTTTAAAAAGTATTTCTAACAAGCATTTTTAGTGGAATGTCAACATTTCACCAATAGATATAGCCTATTAAGAAATATTTTCTTTTTCCCTGCATCTAGGCACACCTACAGATTGGGCAGAGAAGTGATTGAGAGCAGCCCTGCAGAGAAGGACTTTTTGGAAGTGATGATTGTTGAAAAACTCAATATGAGCCAGCAGTGTGCACTCGTAGCCCAGAAAGCCATCCAAGTCCTGGACTACATCAAAAGCAGCTTGGTCAGCAAGTTGAGGGAGGGGATTCTCCCCTCTGCTCTCATAACATCTCACCTGGAATACTTTAGACAGTTTTGGTGCCCCAACATAAGGACGTAGCAAGTCCAGAGGAGGATCACAAAGTTGCTAAGGATACTAGAACACCTGTCCTATGAAGACAGGCTGAGAAAGTTGGGGGTGTCAGCCTGGAGAAGAAAAGGTTGGGTGGAAAACTCAGAGCAACCTGAGGGTCTCTTCATCAGGAACTGTAGTGGTAGGAAAGGGATAGTGGGTTCAGACTGAAAGAGGGAAAATTAAGGTTAGATATACAGAAGAAATTCTTTACTGTGAAGCATTTGCATGGGTTGTCAGTAGAAGCTCTGGCTGTTCCATCCCTGGAAGTGTTCAAGGCCAGGCTGTGTGGAGCTCTGAGCAAACTGGTCAGGTGGAAGGTGTGCCTGCCCAGGTGTTCCCTACTGCGGGAATGAAACAAGATGAGCTTTAAGGTCTCTTACAATGCAAACCATTCTATTATTCTAACTTTTTCTTTCTGGAATGGTACATTATTGCACACAGACAGCATGTAACATTAAAGTAGTGGGTTAAAATTCTAATAAGGGAACATAGGATATAAAAAACTTTTTCATTTAGAAGAGTCCAGTGCTTGTAACAAGATTCATTGCCAGTGAATTTACATGGTTCAAGGTATTAAAGTGTGAAAACAGAATTTGTGGGAAGAAGATTCAGTTCTGAGGTGGTCTGATGTTATAGAGGTACAATGCATTGGTTAAGCATTCCACACTGGAGCAATGCTTCTGAAGCTACATATTATTCTCTTCAGAACTTAAGAGATAAACAAGTAGTCCTGCACAGTGCAATTATTTATGGTTTAGATTGTTATTAACTAAACTGCCCTTTTTCCAACAGTGTCTGCGGTTTAAATCAAGGGACATCCTAGAAACTGCCTGTGATCAGTCGAGGACATTAGTACTCACTTGTAGATGCAACCAAACTGGGAATAAGACCACATGGATAGTGTCGTGGAGAAAACAGAGCCAAGCTGAGTGTGATCAGTTTTAGGATCACGTAGGCACAAGGACATGGGTATGTTCTGTGAACACCTGTCTGAGTTTAGAGTTCACACCTCTCTTTTGTCTTTGAACTCACAAAAGATGGCCATCTTGGACAATGGATTCATTTTTTCTAAAGTGTGAATTGTATCATTCTGTAAGTTACAATCAGACAGTGCCACAGCATCTCCCTTTCAGTTGGTAGCGGGGGGGAGATCACAGAGCTAGTGGCTTCAAATGGTCTCCCTGATGTGAATGGTTTGTCGTGGAAGATACATAAACCCTATAAAATAATATATTGAGTGTACATACTACATTAAGAGGTCATTAAAAGGTTTATTGTGGATGAAAATAAGTGGCCTGAATTAGACAAGAATCAACAGTCCTCCAAAGTACTGAGTTTGGGAAAAAGAAACACTGACATAAAATAACTAAATTTGTTATTGCTGGGTGTTACTAATGATCTAACTTCACCAAACTACCATGCAGAATAAAAGACGTAGATTCACTGAAATACCTAAATATAGGTTTGTTTCTAAGCATTCAAATAATAAAGAAATAAACCTACACAAGCAACACCTATTTTTAAGGCAGTTTTGATATTATTCATATAATGTCATCCTTAATTCAGATTCCATTATAGTTTAAAATTACAGGATAATTGAGGCTGAGACGGCTCTCTGGAGGTTTTTTATGTACAGTGTCCTGCTCCAAGGAAGGCAATCCTCACTTTTATGTCAGGCTGCTCAGTCTTACCCAGTGAAGTTCTGGAGATCCTCAGCAATGGCAATTCCACAGCCTCTCAAGGAAATCCATTCCAGCACATGAGTACTTTCATTAGGGAAAGAATACAGTTGTAGCAGTTAACATGGTATGGTTATGTGAACTGACAGGAGAACATCTCTGTACTCAAAAACACCTGTTTCTAATCCTTCTCTAATATAGACTAACAGCAGCATAGGATTAAAGATTGCCATTGAAGTAAGATTTACTGATTTAATCTGCCTTTAGGCTCAAGGTCACAATATTTAATTGCCTGCCTTTTCATGTTTTACACTGTGGGTGTGCATGTAGTATACACCATCCACAACACAGCCAAGGAAGAAAAGGTCAATTTCTCTCTGCCTACTGTGACTGGCATCCCAATTTCTGGGATAAAATCACAGATGTAACCCTGAATACATCCTTCAAATATCTGAAGGGAGCCTACAAGAAAGATGGAGAGAGATTATATAAGAGAGCATATAGTTACAAGACAAGACAGAATGGCTTGAAACCGAAAGAGAGTACGTTTAATTAGATATTATGAAAAAATTCTTCCCTGTGAGGATGATGAGGCACTAGAACAGGTTGCCAAGAGGTGTGGATTCTCCAACCCTGGAAGTGTTCAAGGTTGGGTTGGATGGGTCTAGTGGAAGGTGCCTCTGGTTATGGCAGAGGTGTTGGAATTAGAAGATCTTCACAGTCCCTTCCAACCCAGATTATTCTATGAATTAATTTAATACCACCTTTATTTGAGTAACATGATCAAAGTGCTGGCCATTTCACTGGTCACCCAGCAATGCACAAAACCTTAATGACTATAAATTCTTGCTTCCCACCCACATAGAATTTCATCTGATTTCAGATGGATCCCTAGAGAGAGTTCTTATTTGTGCACAATGACAATAAAAGAACTTTTTCATCTTTCCTTAATTTGTCATTTCTTTTTCAAAAAGAAAAGTCCTCTGCAAATAGTCACTAATTCTTCCCATGCCCTTCCCAGGAGTTGAGTGGGTTGAGGACTTCCTTTCTACTTCTGTTTCTCCTGTGCTGTGCTTTGCCTTGAAGGAACATTAGCTGGCTGTTATTTCCATCCTTCAGAGGTCCACTAAGCTTTGCCAAAAAACTGGGTTTCTGTTCTGTCTTATTTTCCTCAGGGCTCATGGGATATGAAAGAGGAAGGCTAATGAAGACATCTGGCAAATATCTGTGTACCTTCCTGTTGCTCAAAACAACATTTACTCAAGATTGCATAAAGTGTATTCAAAAGAGCAACTTGTTTGATTAAAATGCACTTAAGAGTCAATGCATACATTCAACACAGTTCTAGTTACTTGCCTACATCATCCTATCATCTGAAACAAAATGTATCTGATGGACTGTAATAAAACATTTGGCAGCATTTTTGTGTTGCAACAATGTCCTGTTTGGTTTCACTGGTATTCCTCAAGTGCAAACCAGTATTGTTCTATTGGATACTTCCAGCAGGCATGATCAATTTATATTTATCATGATTAAAAAAAAAAAAGTCACATGGTATCTTTGCTGTCATTTCAGTATGTTACATCTTCAGCATCTCAAGAATTGGATGTAAGTTCAAGTCCTAAGGAAAGAGAAAAAAGAAAAACCTGTATATATGTACATATATATATATTTATATGGAGACAGAAGGAAGGGTGTTGCTTGCTTGAAGCAAAGTACATCACAGAAAAACTAGCACACATCCAATACAAAATTATGCTGAAGTACAAATCCTATTCTTTGCTATTGCTCCAGAAAGAAAATTTGATTTCTCCTTCTCTCCTCTGTTTTAGCGGATTTAAAGTTTATACTTGAACTGTTGAGCTAGTCACAACATATTATCTATCTTGGGTTGAGCTGTCAAAATTCCAACTGCCCAATACAGAGTCAGCCTCCCTCCCTCCGCAGAGAAAAGGGAGAAAGGGAAAAACCCCTAGAAACAGATTTAAACTTAAACTAACTATATTTATACAGAAAAAAATAAAACTTCAATATAACACACACTTGCACAAGTTAGATATAACGACAATTTTCTACCTCCTACCAAAACCAGATTTCATTACTTTAGATTCATAAAATACTCTAAAAGACACTCAGCAAAGAGAGAGCATAACAATAAAATGTTTCTACCTCCCTGAAACTAAAACAAATTACGATGTAGCGGCGGCGGCAGCAGTCAAGGCCTAGGACAGCAAGACAGCAGCTGCGTGTCTTGCCTCTACTGCAGACATGATGGCAACTCAGAGAACACCTCCTGCTCCTGTATTCATATCTTAAGTTTGCATCATCTGGTATGAAATATTTCTTTGGTTGCTTAAGTCAGGTGACATCTGTCTCTCCTAATCTATGTAGATTCTCTGAGCCTGCTGAGTTGAGGCTTAACTAAAACTAAAGCCAAAACTACCACAATTGAGTAGTTAAGCCTTAGGAAAATATATTGACAGAAGGGCTGGGCGCTGTTTTTGGCATAGACAGGTAAGCATTCCAGGTGACCTTATAACATTGCACTGAAGTGGCACTTCTTATTAATTAAAATTCCTAAGATTTCTTTCAGCTCTTCACTCTGCATGCTAATAATGTCACTTGATGTTTTATTAAATACTCCAAAATTACTGTAATGCAAATGCTGAAACTGGATACATAAATCTTCAAATCATCATCTCTTTTGAAAACCTTCAAACATAAGCTAAGTAACTGCAGCACATTTAGTGCCATCCTCAAAAGTTTTGGAATTTTAAGGCAATCTAACTGTGCCCTAGAATGGACCCGAAGAAACCTTTGACAACATGGACTGTGTGGCATCTCAACTGATGATTGTATACAACAGGAAAATTCTTGTAAATATTTGCCACAGGGAGATGTAGACAGCTCCAGTGGCCTTGAACATTCCTTTCAAACGACCATGTAGTCATACAAAAATAAAATAATTTCAATGTGTTGACCAGATAAATGTGCCTAAAGGCATTAGAGCCTTTCAGTGTATTTATTCCCAAAAGGCATCCCCCTCCATGCCCCATCCTGATAGTTAAGGCATTTTAGTGGTGATTTTTCAAAATCTCCAAATGTAATGCATTGGTGACATGATTTTTTTTAGCTGTTCATATATATATCCAGTTTTCTGGTCTTCCTATGCCTCTAAGATTCTGTAAAACTACTGAGCAGAAGAATCTGCAAACTCAAATGTATATCTAGCTGTGTCCTCAGGTAACACTGAACTCACTTTTGATCTGAGAGTGGGCATGATAATTCTTATCTAGAATGTTGCACAGTAAATAAGGTTTGGATTAAAATATTATCAGGCTTTGTACACCTGAAGAAACTAATAGTATATGTTTGTGTTACAATGTTTCCATCTTCTGAGGCTGAAAAAAATAAAACAAGTTTATTGTCAGTTTATGTTTATTTTTTTCCCTGAGTTATGATTCACTTCTGGGATATTTGTGCTCTTTGCAACAAACTTGACTGTAGTTGTTCATGAGGAAATGATCATGTAAAAATGTGTGTTTTGAAAAGGAAGACAAACACTTACAAGAAAATACTGGTTTTGGTGATCCTGACCTTTCTGATAGCTAAATAGCTATCAGGGGTCAGTGAGAGAGAATACTAAGCAAAACCCCAAAGCCAACATTCACAAATTCTCAATTCACAATATGTTTTAAGGTGGTTTATGCAGCCCAGAAAGCAAACGGTATCTGGAGCTACATCAAAAGCAGCGTGGCCAGCAGATCAAGGGAGGGGATTCTGTCCCTCTGCTGTCCCTCTGCTCTGCTCTGCTCTACTCTGCAGTGCTGCCTGCAGCTCTGGGGTCCCCTGTACAGGAAGAACATGCACGTGTTGGGGCAAGTCCAGAAGAGGCCACCAAGATGATTGGAAGGAAGGAGCATCTCTCCTGTGAGGAAAGGCTGGGGGAATTGGGATTGTTCAGCCTGGAGAAGTGAAGGCTTTAGGATGACTGTTGTAGTTTTGATGTAAATTCTCTCCCTGCCAGTAACTCCCTATGCCATTAGTTAACAAAAGAAGCGGTTAACTACTACCAGTTCCTTCTTGATCATTTTGGGTGGGGGAGACTGGGGAAAGGTGTGGTGGGAAACAGGCTTGGACTGTCTCTTTGGTTCTTGGGGACTACACACGGCTCTGGCTCTGTGTGTGCTGCTGTGGGAGAGAAGCCATTGTTTCTTCTCCTTGCTGCTACCATGGAGTAAGCCAGTTTTTTCCTGCCACTGCTGTTGTTCCTGGTTTCAGCATTGGGGCCCCGGTTGCTGTTCTGGTCTCCCCGCCACGGCAGTGACCCGGGAGAGAGAAATTGCAGCTGCTTTTCAAGACATGCTGTGGTTCTCCACTCCCAGTTTTCCTTCTTCATTTGGGACAAGAGACACAGAGGAAGAGACAGAATTCATCTGAGCGCTCACCACCCATCTCTGTCTCGCTGGAGAGGGACTGGGAGCTCACCCTGCAGCCAGCTGGGCTGTGACACTGACACTGCCCATAAGTATAACTTTTTCTCCATGAGGAAACCTGTTGGTTTGGGGGTTGTTGTTTTTTTTTTCTTATGGTGTTGGGGAAACAGTTCGCTCTGTTCTGTTTACAGTTATATCTATACCTATATATATCTATACCTACATATAGGTATGTAGGAAGAGAAATGTCTGCTTGCACCATAATTTCCAGCTGTTTTTTAACCACATATATATATATATATATGTGTGTGTGTATATATTTATACATATATATATCAGTTAAGAACAGTTATCCTTCTAATATCCATTTTCTGATTAAAGTTCCTTTTCTTAAATTTGATAAAGAGTGACGTGATTATTGTGGAGGAATCCCCTCCTCTGCTTGTGGGTAAACATTTCAGTTTCTTCCCTCAAGCTAAGACAATGGGGCAAACTGTAGCCTTCCAGGACCTGAAGGAAGAAATTCTTCCCTGTGAGGATGCTAAGGCACTGGCACAGGTTGCCCAGAGAAGTTATGGATGCTCCATCCCTGGCAATGTTTAAGGTCAGGTTGAACAGGACTTGGAACAACCTGATTGGGTGGACAGTGTCCCTGCCCATGGCAAGGGTGTTGCAAAAAGATAATTTTAAGATCCTGTCCTAGTTTTAGCTAGGACAGAGTTAATTCTCTTGTAGTTGCCCAGGCCAGGGAAGGGTGAGGTGTAGGGTGGGGACAGAGCCCAGATCCATGTGGGCATGTCTAGAGCGTTACTCTGTACCACCCACATTATCACTGGGGGCATGGCTTAAGTGGAAGAAAAGGGAACGCAAAGTGGAACCTCAAACATTTTGTTCCTTTTTCTGGGGGACCAAAGCAATGGACAGTGGAGTGGCATGACATGAGTGTTGGCCTGTTACTTTTTTTTGTCATCTCAGGCCTGGGGGCAAAGCATGGGTGTGGGCAATTTGTCTGCCATTGTTTTTCATTATCCTGGGCTCGGGGGGAAAAAGTGCCTTCTGCAGTAACATCCACCATTTCTCCTTTATCCCAGGAAGCTGCATGTCACTGGCTGTGGTAACATCAGGTCAGCTGGATTTCTGGATTTCTGCATGTAGTCACCCACTTTTATACATTGTTGCTATTAGTATTGTTGTTATTACTGTTTGTTTTCCTTATCTCATTGCCATTTTTCTAGTGAATTGTTATCTCAACCCATAATCTCTGTCTTTCTCTCCCTTTCTCACTGAAGGGATTGGGAGGAAGGGAAGTGACTGCTTGCACCTTAATTTCCAGCTGGTTTTTAACCACAACAGATCCCTTTCAATCCAGATCATTCTATGATTTTATGACCCAATGAGCACATGGATTTTGAATTACCTAAAAAATATTCATGTATAACTGAACACCATAGATTAAAGCAGTAGAGTTAATTGTGGACATTAGCCCAGTGTTAGCAACTCTTGATGCAATATATTTGGCCCAGATATCTGAAAACCTCACAGAAGTGCAGAGGAGAAGCTCCAGCTAGGTTTCCTCAGTAGTCCTAGATAAATGTGTTTGATGATATGTATGAGCCATGCCTACAGCATGCACAGCACACCCAAGGTTCAACCTACAGCAGCAATGCAAATGCACCTCAAGTATGCAGATGAGCCCACCCATGTCGCATGCTCCCTGACCTCTACTTATGTACTGCAGGTCTGAAGCTTTCAGCAATGTTCACTGTGTGTACAGTAAATCTTGTATTTTCCTTCAGGACATACCCATGCATGAGCAACACACATTCAGATTTCCTTCACAGAAATGCAGCTGCTCTAGACAGAGCTCCTGTAACATAGAAGATGATCTTGGCAGTGCAGGAGGATTTTTCTTCTGTGTACAAGGACTATATATGCCTTAGGATAAATATGCACATAATGCATCTCATAAAGTCAGCATGCGAGGCTCGCACCCAAATGAGTTGTTTAAAACACACAGTATTGATGGATTGAGGATGCATGAGCTGAGACTCATTTGGACTCAAATACATGTCATAGTTTTTTGCTTCTAATGGCACGTCTAAAGCAAAGATATTTAGACATCACTGAATGTGCATTCTAAAATATAGCTGTGCAACAAAATCTGGTAACAAAAGATGAAGACAGACCTTTAAAAAAACCAAACCAAAACATAAAAAAACCCGAAAACCCAAACCACACTCAAACTAGATTACTGCTATTTGTGCTCTGAAATTGAAAAAATGTGTTCCACAGAAAAGCATTCTGGCTGATGAGTAAGTGTACACTTCAAATCCAAGAACAGTGCTGAAATTGGAGCTAAACTACAACAAATATTTTATAAAAAAGTAAATTCATATGATAGTTGATGTGAACTTTGCAAAACATTAGAAAAAACAAACTTTCTATGAAAAGTTGTGCTACTTCTTACATCTTTTTTAATAGTTGATGTGGTGGAATTTGCAGACTGACACTGGTTTAGATATGAGCAGAAACCTAAATTTCTTGAAAAGCTGAAAGCAAAACTCATTAATCTGAGAAAGGAGAGGAGCATGTCTACTGCTTCAGCTTTGATATGTATATTTGCAGACATATTTGAATGTAAGAACTGAATATTATTTATAATACAGGGTATTATTTGAATATAAAAACTGTCTTAAAACAAAATACATAAGGTGAAATCTAAATACTTTCTCTTTACCTATCACACTAATAAAGAGCAATCTGAAAGTCATGCAAATTATAAAAGTGCTATACTACATTGGGGGAAAAAAAAAAAAAAGCAAAAGCTGAATAAACAAAAAGTCTAACTAAGAAACCAGCACGAACTCTGGTGGAAAAATCTACTTGGATACTCTTTTAATGCTTTAGTCTTTCTCTAAGTGCTTAAAAAGTAGTACCTGTTCTACAAGTTTCAACACAGAGTCTGAATATCCAGCTATATTTGCATTTCTTTGCAAAACACAAGTGCAAAAATTTGGCATAAAAAACCCTCACAGTAAAGCCTACATAAAGTCAAAAAGCTCTCTAGGCTCATTATGTTTCAGAATTATCAATTAATTTTGCCTGTTGAATATTTTTATAGTTGATAATCATAGAATCACAGCATATATTGTGTTAGAGGGGACCTACAAGGATCCAACACCCAACCATTTTCTGGGTGAAGAATTATTTTTCTAGTATCCAACCTAATATCTCCCCTGACAGAATTTCAGGCCATTCCTTTGGGTCCTATCACTGGACACCACAGACATGAGATCAGTGCCTGCCCCTCCACTTTCCCTCACAAGGAAGCTGTAGACTGCAATGAGGTCTCCCCTCAGGCTCCTCTTCTCCAGGCTGAACAGACCAAGCGACCTCAGCTACATCTCATACAGCTTCCCCTCAAGGCCCTTCACCATCTTCATTGCCCTCCTTTGGACACTCTCTAATAACTTAATATGTTTCTCATATTACAGTGCCCAAAACTGTGCAAAATATTCAAGGTGAAGCTGGATCAGTGCAGATCAGAGCAGAACAATCACCTCCCTCGACCAGCCCCCTGATGCCTGATGCCCCCCAGGACACAGTTGATCCTCCTGGCTACCAGGGCACTGCTGACTCATATTCAACTTGCTGTTGAGCAGTACCCCCGGGTCCTTTTCCTGGCACTGCTTTCCAGCATCTCATTCCCCAGTTTGTACAAACAGCCTGAGCTGCCCCATCCCAGATGCAGAATCTGGCACTTGCCCTTGTTGAACTTCATTTGGCTGGTGATTGCCCAGACCTCTGTTTTGTCAAGGTCTCTCTGCAGGGTCTTCCTGCCTCCAAGGAAGTCAACAGCTCCTCTGAATTTCATGCCATCTGCAAACTTGCTTAGTAACCTTTCCAATCCTGTGTCCCAGTCATTTCTGAAGATGTTGAAGAGCACAGGACCCAAGATGGAGCCCAGTACCTCACTAGTACTAGTGACAGGTCACCAGTCTGATGTTGTCCCATTTACTGTTACTCTCTGTGCTCAACCCATGAGCCAATTGCTCATCCACCACATGCTGTGTTTATCCAGCTGTGTGCTGGACATTTTGTCCTGAAGGATCCTGGGAGAGACAGTATCAAAAGCTTTACTGAAACCCAAAAGGTTACTTCAGCATCTTCCCTTGAACTGTTAGGAGGGTTACCTTGTCATAAAAGGAAATCAGATTTGATAAGCAAGACTTTTCCTTTCATAAAGATGTGCTGCCTATGCCCAATATGAAGAACCTCAGGTGAACTTTTCAGTCTCAGGAGGAAGATACAAAACTGTTCTTGTAAATTAAGTTGTGCTTACAAAATAGTCAAATTGGACACAACTTTAGGTTGCAGGGGCTGAGGGAACATTAGAAGGGAAAAAAAATTCACAATGTCTCTTCTTTTTAGCTGGTGGGAAAAAAGGTATCTTTTCTAAATAGAAATATTTCATCCCAAAGTAATTCATCAAGTAATGTACGTTTTCTGACATTGTCTCAACCGCTTTTCTCATTCTCTGTGTTGCCATACTTTAGCCAGGAAAAGTCAACCTCTCCATTGCAAGTCTTCAGCTTTAAAAATCAACTGCTCTGCTGATACACACAGCATGGTTGGATTTGATACTTTTCTTAAAATGGTCTAGAGCAGGATAATTTTTCACCATCTTGTAGAGTTCTGCCATGTATTTCTGAGACCTACTTTGTTTCTCCAGTATACCAGCTGAAATGCAGGGTATCTTAAGAGTCAAAAAACACTGGTAAGTGGAGAATTTGTTTAGTAAAATATTTCCTCACTGATGAAAAGAAAAAAAATCATTGCTAGTGTACTTATTCACAGAAATAGCATCCTTTCTATATTTGTGCTGTGTGCAGAACACACTTTGGCATTTAGCAAGTAATTTACATAAAAATCACACTTTTAAAAAATTCATCATCTTCCTCCTCCCAAGAAAGGTTTCCTAAAATATAAATTTGACATCATATATATTTTTCAATTGAAATTTCAATTAGGCTTTCTTTGCCTCTGCCTTCAGCACCAGTGATGGGCTAAGGAGGTCCCACTGTCCAGAGCTGGGAGACCATGGCTGTGAGAATTATAAATTCCCAGCTGATCCTGAACTTGTGCTACAGCTGGATCACTCTACATCTGGGGGGCCTGATGGTATTCATTCAAGAATACTCAAAGAGTTGGTTGATGTCATTGCAAGGCCTCAATGATTTTGAATGGTCTTGGGAATTTGGAGAGGTCCCAGTTGAACTCTCTTAGCTTTTCTTCTGAAGAAAAGTATTCTAGCTCTAACAGGTCCATATCTTTCTTGTGCTGGGTGCACTAGAGTTGAATGCAGTTCTCCAGGTAGGATCTCATGAGAGTAGAGTAGAGGGGCAGAATCACCTCCTTTGGTTTTCTGGGCACTTTTTATGTGCGCCAAGATACGTCTTGCTTTCTAGGCTATAAGAGAACATTGCCAGCTCATATCCAATTTTTCATCCACTGGTATCCCCAAGTCCTTTTTCAGAGGGGTCCTCTCAACATCTTCATTTCCCAGTGTGTATAAATATTGTTCTCTTTTTTCATAGAGTCACAGAATCATAGAGTATGCTGAGTTGGAAGGAACATATTAGAATCAAGTCCAACTCCTGGGCCTGTGTTGGACATCCCAAGAATCACATGTGTCTGAAGGCATTGTCCAAACTCTTCTTGAATTCAGACAGTTTTCCTGATATCCAACCTAAACCTCCCTGACTCAGCATCATGTCATTTCCTAGAGTCCTGTCACTGGTCACAAGCATGAAGAGATCAGCACTTGCCCCTCCACTTCTCCTTGTGGAGATGTTGAAGACCACCATGAGGTGTCCCCTCAGTCTCCTCTTCTCCAGGCTGAACAAAGTGACCTCAGCTGCTCCTCATAACACTTCCTCCTCCAGACCCTTCACATGTTTCCCCTCCAGACTCTTCACATAGTTTGTTTGCCTGCTTCTAAAACATCCATCTAACATTAGATTGGTAGTCATGATTTATTTTGAAGGACTCCATGTTCTCTTACTGACCTTGCTACACTAGTCTGACAGGCTTCTAGCCATAATTAAGTTGCAGCAATCCTCAACATAAGTCATATAATCATAGAATGGCTAGGTTTGGGAGGGATCATGAGGGTCATCTGGTTCCAACCCCACTGCTGTAGACAGAAACACATTCCACTAGACCAGGTTGCTCCAAGCTCCATCCCACCTGGCCTTGAACACTTCCAGGGATGGGGCACCCACAGCTTCTCTGGGAAACTTGTTTCAATGCCTCACCACTCTCATACAAAAGAATTTCTTCTGATATATAATCTAAACCTGCTCTCTGTCAGTGTGAAGTCATTTCCCCTTGTCCTGTCACTACACAGCCTTATAAACAGTCTTTCCCTATCTTTCTTGTAAGCTTCCTCCAGGTAATGGAGGGCTGCAATTAGGTCACTCCAAACTTTCTCTTCTCCAGGCTGAACAATCCCAGTTCCCTCAGCTTTTCCCATTGGAGAAGTGCTCCATCCCTGTATTCCTCAGTCATTTTCATGTCCCTCCTCTGGACTTGCTGCAACAGGTTCATGTCCTTCCTGCACTGGGGACCTCAGAGCTGGAGGCAGCACTGCAGGTGTGTCTCATCAGAGCAGAGTAGAGGGGCAGAATTCCCTCCTTTGACCTGCTGGCCACACTTCCGTCAAGCTTGAAGTCTTCACTAAGTGATTATACTTGAAAATCATAATTGGCTAAACTGTTCCTTCTGTCTCCTTGCTTCCACTCATATTGACTTTGTTTTCAACACATCTGGCACTGGCAAGGTATCATCCTGTTACTGGTCATGACCTGGTACAGAGTTGACAGAGTACATGCAGCTAAATATCTGCCTAGAAATTTGAAGAAGGTGATAATCCAGTACACCATATGCTGTGCTATGTGTTCTCTCCCAGTTTGTACAGTATGTACATAAACCAGAATTAGCATCAGGTAGGGCTTTTGCTCCACATGCCAAAGTGCTGCACAGCTGTATTTTTCCACAGCTTAATATTTCTTCCAGAACATGTTCCATATGGTTTAGCAATGAGCTTATTCTAACTGCCCTTTTCTCATACGTCAGGGTCAGGCATTACAGCCACATACAGCCAGGAACATCCCCAGTGTGGAAAAGGTTCTTTGAAAAATAGCCAACCCTGCTGCCTGATTCCATTTGAGTTTTCAGATCACCTGACACTGTTCTGCACTTGTACTGCCTATATAGGTCTATATATACTATAGGGCTTAAGTCATATCAGAACCTCAGGGGGGACAGAGACTGGAAGAAGGAAGCAGGGAGAGGAAAAGGGAATTAAAAAAAAAAAAAATTTAAAAAGACTGAAAAGATGAAGAAGATGAAGGAAATGCCCAAAAGCTGATAAGCAAGGATAAATGCAACCAGGGGGAGAAGGTGAAATTAAGTAAGGGAAGACCAAGAGAGGGCAAAAAAAAAGGAAGAAAAAAAAAGGAAGAAAAAAAATCAAAACATCTGCAATGAGCCAGATATGAACTAGAACTGAAATTTTAATTCAGAATATCCTTTTAGCCAGGGAAAAAATGTTGAATAAATAAGTTAAAAATAAAGTACAAAGCTCAGTATTTAAATACCTCACACTTCTCAAAAAAAAAAAAAAATGTTTGGAAGCCAGATGAAACTGGTATGTTTTGTTAAACATTTGCAGTGTCACAGGGTATTGGCACAAGATCCAGTAGAAATAGGATTTTGTGGTTGCCTTTACTGAAATTGCAGTCTCAATAGATTTGAAAGAAAAGAAATAGACAATGGGCATTCTAGCAGTTCAAATAAAATAGGCAGGGGTCATTACCATACAACATCATGGCATCATTTCAATAGAAGAGTCGCACTGAAGTCACACATGAAGTCTTATTTGCCAGAAAACATGCTGTGGGGGGAGGGGAGAAATAATAATCCAATCTCATTTAATTTTGTCTTGTAATGTCTGATCAAAAAGATACTGTGAAATGACTTTTTGTAGAATAAAAACAATGCTTTTCCTAAAAACACAGGGTTCCACAGGAGAACAGGGGAGCTTCACTCTTGATTTTCTGAAGACCAAACAAAATTTTTGTCAAAAATTGAACATTGGAAATGAAAACAGGAGAAGGAAGAAGGTCCACTTTCATTCCCCCCAGAAACTTAGCTCAAGGTAGCAAATTCCTCATTCTTGAAAGACCACTAATATTGTTTTATACAACAGTCAAGATTCTCTGTTTTAAAAATATCCAAAAGGCATACCCCCCAAAGTAAACAAAATAACAAGGTAAGATACTGACTATTGACAAATTGGCAATGGTAATACCCCAGCTTAATTCTGCAGTGTGTTACAGCTGTATCTGTTGATATCATGCTATCAGAGAAGAAAGGCATTGGCAGCCACCTTGCTACCAGTGATGATCAAGAACATACAAAATGGACTTTTCTGACCTAAGCATTAGAATAAGAATAGAGGAATTGTCTACCTGGTCACTCCAGAAATATGATCTTTGAACTATTTTGAGAAGAATAGCATGAACATGCAAGGATCCATCTGTGACAAATTCCCAACCCATGCTCATGCTCTGACCTCATTCCTGTTCCCTATCACAGTGAGAAATAGTTGCTCACCATATCCATCACCTATGAGTAGGAAACCTGGGCATGCAAGCTGGAAGAAAGCTGTAGGACACAGTGGCCAGGCTTCTGAAGCTTCAACATAGCCCAAGAGAACAAGTCATAGAGTGGGAAATGAGTCACTCTATTCATTAGGAAAAGAAAGGAAAAAGAAGAACCATAGCGCAAGGCAGAGAAAACATTTAGACAACTTTTCTTCCTTCCCTTCTCCCCTCTCAACACCATCAAAAATAAAATCCCAGATGGAAAATAGTGTTTATAGGGAAACAAGGGAGTAATTGGATTTTGGTAAGACTTTAAAATATTGGAGAAACTTTCTTATTGTTGGAAAGTCCACTGATAGCAATTCTCCTACAGAAGCCCCAAGACAGTTCATGTTCAATTTGTCCAACTGAGAAAATTGTCTTCTACTGTTAGCCAACACCCAGGAGTCCTGTACTTCATGTCATTAAGGTTTATTGCACTACTTGCAAGCTAGTTTTTACTATCAGAATATTCAAAAAGGGTAATGAAATTATAAAATATTTTCCATTATCCCTTTGTGCTGGTTTTGGTTGAGGTGGAGTCAATTTTCTTCACAATAGCTAGTATGGGGCTGAGTTTTGGATTTGTGCTGAAAACAATCTTGATAATTCAGGGATGTTTTCATTAGTGCTGAGCAGGGTGCCAAGGCCTTTTCTGCCTCTCACATCACCTAATCAGTAAGGAGGCTGGTGGCGTACTAGAAGTTGGAACAGGGCATAACCAGGACATCTGACCCCAGCTGACCACAGGGACATTCCATACCATATGACATGAAGCTCAGCATATAAACCTGGGGGAAGAAGAAGGAAGGAGGGAATGTTCAGGGTGATGTCATTTGTCTTCTGAGGTCACTTGGTCTGTTCAACCTGGAGAAGAGCAGACTGAGCAGACACCTCATTACAGTCTACAACTTCCTAGTGAGGGGAGCAGGAGGGACAGGCACTGGTGTCTTCACTGTGGTGACCAGTGACAGGACCCAAAGGAATGGCCTGAAATTCCATCAGAGAAAGTTTAGGTTGGATATTAGAAAAAGGCTGGGTACTGAAACAAGCTCCCCAGGCAAGTGGTCACTGTACCAAGCTTGACAGAGTTCAGGAAGGGTTTGGATACTCTCAGGCACATGATGTGACTCTTGGGGATGGTCCTGTGCAGGGTTAAGAGCAGGACTTGATGATCCTTGCGGGTCCCTTCCAACTCAACATATTCTGTTATTTTGTGATTCTATGATTCCCAAGTCAACGTGATGGGGCCCTGCTCTCCTGGGGATGGAAAGCCTGCCCATTGGAATGAATTTGTAGTTTTGCTTTGCTTGAGTGCCCCACTTTTGCTTTGCTTATCAAACTGTCTTCTCTTCCCTCCCTACATTATTCTTGCATAGGCATAACAAAATCACAGATTGATTGAGGTTTGAAGGCATCTCTGGAGGTCATCTCTTCTGACTCTCCTACTCAACAGAGCCATCTAGAGCAGATCAGCCATGACCATGTCCAGTCAGCTTTTTAATATCTCCAGGTACAGAGACTCTGTAACATTCTTGGACAAACAGTGCCAGTGCTTGATCACCTTCACAATAAAAAAGTGTTTTCTAATGTTCTCTCTGCATAGAACCCAAGAGATAATAACTTTATTTGGGCTATATTAGAAATACATGATCCACATTGAAGACATATCTATTCAGTACCTGTGGTGAAGGGTTAATCAGTCTTAATCATGCAACAGATTCAGGTCTGATTTAAAGATGTGAGGTTTTTAATTGAATTCTTCAGTCATCATAGCTGTCCCTCAGTGCCCTGAAACAAAACACACTGTGTTTGTTTAGGGAGAAATTTTTTATTGTGAGGGTGGTGAGGCACTGGCACAGGTTGCCACAGAAGTTGTGGATGCCCTTTTCCTGGTAGTAGTCAAGGCCAGGTTAGATGGGTCTTGGAGCAACCTGATCCAGTGAAAGAAGAAATAAGAAATCACTGCAAAACTTGCCATTGGAAGACTGACTAAAAAGATGCTGGTTGTACAACAAAAAGCAATGAACTGTGCATTTCTATTCTTTAATGGAGTTCAATAACTTATTGGGCTTTAAAGAGACTATTTCATCAGGTCAATTGTCTTCTAACAAAGTAGTTTCATGATTTCAGCTTCAGGAAGTCGTGCAGAAACTGTCTGCTTTCTTCTGAAAGTTTCTTTCTTTTCAAAAAAATGAAAAGTAGCACTCTCAAAGAGCAAAACTGAATAGTTTTTAGCAAATAAAAAGTGTTTTAAGATAAAACCATATAAGTGAATAAGGCAATGTAGTTGATAAGGGGACTAGCACATCTCTCCTATGAAGACAGGCTAATAAAGTTGGAGCTGTTCAGCCTGGAAAAGATAAAGTTGTGTGGAGACCTCAGAGCACCTTCCAGTACCTGAAGGGAGCCTACAAGGAAACCAGAGTGGGACTCTTCATCAGTAACTGTAGTGATAGGACAAGGCATAATGGGAGTGTTACATGCTCAAGAAATCTCTAATCTGCCACATCCTTTGCACTGGAAGCCAACATCTGGATACTTAGCCTTGCAGAACCTCTGCATTTACTTGCCAGAGTCCATATACTCTACTTCACCTCCCTTCCCTCCCCTAAATATACACAGGACACACAGGAGCTCTGCTTCTGAGCCATACTGAGAGCATATCATGGGCAGAGGACTCACAACAATATACATGAAAATGGGATTCAGCTCTTTCCCAGCAAATTTAGCCTCTCAGAAGGATGAGAACCAAATTACAGAATATTCTTGTCATCCTGAAGCTGGAATGATAATAGCACACTCTCCACCCACCTACTCAGGGAAATGAACTAGTGAGACCTTCACAGAAGCCTGCAGTTCAAAGAACTAATAAAAGTCCTAGCAAAACCCACATATTTGTCTCACAGACCCCAAAGGTCAGCCTGGAAGGCCTTAGTTTAGAGCAGAAATCCCTAAACCTCTTCATTTTGTACTGTGACTGCTGATGCTGTTTTGGACTGCATGAACAACTCCTACTAACTGGTACTTGTTGAGAAGCTTCTGCAGGATTGAGAGATATTCTTTGCAGCCCAGTAAACACCTCTGTGTGTATTCATATATACGTGTATATATACATCTGCCTAGAAATATAGGTAGGTAGATAGATAGATAGATAGATAGATAGATAGATAGATAGATAGATAGATAGATAGATAGATAGATGGATAGATTTAATGGCATTCAGGAGAGTAGATTCCAGGATTACTAAAGCCATATGTAAGGACTTCAAAAAATACAGTTGCCTGTCTCAAAATGCTATCAAGGTCAAAGAAGGAACTTGCCATAAGATAGGTCACCACAGTGGGAACTTGAAAGAAGTACAGATGAGAGAAATTTATGACAGGAAGGTGCTAATTCCTGGCCTGGTGAGACAGATCTGATTAGTACATCCTGGTTAATGCAACTGGATGAAAATTCCTAATGTAACACACTACGGGAAAGGAAGAAACTGCTCATACAAGTTATGTGAATGGCATCTACGCCTCGTGGATACCTGGAACTTGGACTGTACAGAGGTGGTACCCTAAGAAGAATGTCTCTGGGACCCCCACCAGTGTAGGTGAAGCATAGAGTGAAGAAGGACCACTGGGATGCAGCTGAATCTCTCTCGAGCGCTCTCTCGCTCTCTCTGGCATTTGGTCTCAATTCAGGCAAAGGCATCTGTGGGAGTTTTGGCTTTAGTTTCAGCTAGGCCTTAGCTAGGCCTCAATTCAGCAGGCCCAAAGGATGTGACATAGATTAGAAGGGACAATCATCACCTGACTTAAGCAACCAAAGAGGTATTTCATATCATCTGGCATCATCAGGAAGTGTCAAGAAGTATAAAAAGAGAGGGAGGTGGAGCTTCTGTCTCTTTTGGTCGTTGTGTCAGACTCATGAGGATGCACTGCCTGCCTCTACTGAGATTAGGCCTTGCCGCCATCAGCACTGTATTATCTAGGGAGGTGAACATTTTCTTGTTAATTTTCTCCTCTCTTGCTGGGAGGTTTCTCTGGAAGAGTTTTTGGGAGGTTTTGTGGGGTTTAGGTGGTTGGAATCTGCATTATTTAGTTTGGTGACTCAGTAGCTATTGTTGTTAGTTTGGTTGTACATGGGTTTATGGCACCACCTACTGAAAAAACATATATTGAAAATATTTAAATTCAGTAAACCAGTTTAAGAACTAGTTTGAAATACTCTTGCTCTTTCATATGTATAATTTGAAAATGTAGACTTACTGAAGATACAGTGAACATTAAATATTATTTTTAAACTTAAATTATATTGATGAGAATATGTTTTTTTCTAACCAGTTAACAATTCCAAGGGAAATTGTCAAATAACTTATTAAGATGATAGGTACATTCAGTAGATTTAAGCAAAAAAATCAGAATAAATAGTTTCATTATATAATTTTTCTTCTCTTTTTGAAAGCAGATCACCGACAGACCTGAAATAACTTCTATTCAAATTATTTCTTATTTAGCAGTGAGCTCTTAAAATGGACTACATTCAAAATTTGTACTACACTATAAGAAAATGTTCTCTTTAATTTAATGAAAATACAGATGAAAACATATACAATAATCAAATTCTTAGTGTTGGTGTTGGTAGGAAAGCTTAAGTAATTGCCATAAAGAAAAATCTTCTAGAGGTGCCTTCTTGCATTTTCGACTCATTCTACTTACAAGCAGCAATGCAATAATGAACTATGCAGATGATCAAATAATCACTGAATTTAATCACACAGCACCATTGTGCATTCTGACATCACTATTTACCATATTTTATTTTTAATGAAGGTTTAAATCAAAGCTCTCCTGACTTCACTGATCAAAGGCAAACTCATTGCTCAAAGGTCAGGGCTTTTTGAATAATCATGCTTGTAGCATATTTTTGCCTTCTTCCACTTATTTTATATTACTAAGCTAGCAGAACCTCCTTCACTATGTCCCAGGAGATTGGAGGGCAAGCATAACTATGTCCTGTAACTTCTTTTCTTGTCTCGTGATGTCTAAGGCATGCCAGTGGTGGGAAAAATTAGCATGCTGTGGTTTAGCTGTCCTCAGTCTCTATGTGTGCAGGTTATTGCTGCTTTCATCTGGGACAGGCCAGGGTTGCACTAAATGGGGATTGACTTCCTTGTTCTCTCTCTCTTTCTGAGCTGTTTACTGATGACTGTTGAAATCAAGGCCCAGTAACAAAGATTGTGCCAAGATGTATACAAGGATCACAAAACTCAAAGCAGAAACCCAAGGGGAATCCCTCTCCTAGCTGTGGTGTAGCCCAAGAGGGAGCAGCACAGAAGGGCTGGAGAGGCACACTGTGCTCCCCAGCATCCTTCCTCCCCCAGTATGGCAGTGAGCACATAGCCAGTTGGAGCATCTTCCAAGAACTACAGATTGTGAAAGGCTTGCAGTAAACAAATGGGTAACCCAAGCATCGGGTTAACACATCACTGACCCAGGTACACTGGTTAATAAAGCTAGCACGTTTCTGTCAAGATTATCCCATGGATTTGTGCAATCTAGGATTATATATTATAGCATTGTGATGTAAATCAGAACTTACAGGTTAAGACCTTAAAGATCTACAGAAATATGAATGGTCAGTATGTATGAAGTGGAAATAAGCAAAAGGTCATCAGAAGAATTTTGCAGAAATTTAAGCAAACTAGAGAGGAACATCTATATGTTAAAATGTACATGTATAAATTTATTTTTTTTTTCCCAACAAGGCCTGCAGATTCCAACCAATATTTTGGAATTGGTAACCTATAACTGTATTTTTATATTTACAGTATTACCTCAAATATTAAACCAATTTTATTAATCCAGGTGGTCCTTTGGACACCTTTCTATCCTAATTGCTATTATGCAGGAAATTTTATTTCCCATTATAGATAAATCATTTGGGATTCCAGAAAATTATCATACTGGGAAGAGTGAGGAAATATTTCTCTTGTAGTTTTGCTTGTGACCATAGTTGTGCAGGCATTTTAATACATTTTAATGAAGTGGAATCTGGGGACAGATGTAGAGTTCAGACAGACATAGGTGTCCCGTCAGCATGAAGGGACTGTACTTGTTTCCCTCACATGTACATTCACACAGAGAAACTCTTTGCATACTAAGAAAATACAGGTACAAACCACATCACATATCCATTGTATTTAGAAAATTTAATCCAAATATTTGCATAAAACATGGGTTAAAAATGCTACTTTCTTTGATGTGTGCATATGCACATGTATGCATGCTGTTTACAAATGTAATGGCAACATTCTGTCCTCAAAAAACCCACATTCAATTCTAAGGAGAGTATTTGGCCACTACATTGGTGCACAGACAAGGGAAAAATAATACTATAATACAAACGAATGTAATGACACTTCTTAAAGAAAAGTCTTTGTATATAGTAGAGGAAAAAGCTAATGAGAAACAGATGTACACAGGCAAGTATTTTGAGTGAAATTGTATGTGTGGTTTCATTTGAGCACATTTTTTTAGCATATGGAGAGAGAGAGTACATATAGCTATGCAAAGGGAAATATTAGCTGCTGAAAAATGTGTATGCTATTGGGAAAAAGAGGCTTTAAAGGGGAAAGTATTCAGATGAAAAAGAAAATTCTGTAAGTCTCAGGGGAGGTCAGCACTTTTAAACTACAATTAATTATTATTATTATTTTGCTTTTTGGGAGGCTAAAACAAATTAAAAGGATTCCTCATGCCTGTACCCACAAGGCAGTGTTTGCTGCAGCTACAGCTGTGCCAACCATGAGAACCACTGCTGCTCAGTATTGGTAACAACACCCATCTCTGCCCAGACAGAAGAGGTGGCACTCTGGGCCACCACTGCCCCAATTCACCCTACTCAGGGAACTGTCAGCATCGAGCATAAGCTCCCATACACCCAGTCAGTACATGGCTTGCAAAACCAGGCACAGCACTAGCATCTGCTGGGTGCTCAACCATCTTGGCTGGAAAAGCAGATCAAAACTCCTTCCTCCCTGTAGGGCAGGAAGGATTTTGCTTTTAGAAACAAAATATAACATATGTGTTTAAATGTTGTGGTAAGGCAGACATCATTTTTATGAGATGCTGCTGGAATGAGTGGAGTAGTGAAATAACATTAATATAGCCATCTCAAAAGAAAATAGATTTTCAGGGTGACTTCAGGTTATAAATAAATATCTTACTTCCGTAGACACTCAAAATTGAAGAAGAAACTTTATGTTCCATTAGAGGCAGAGTCTTTCCCAGAAAAAGTTAGAGGCAGTCTTTTCCCAGAAAGTCAATTGTATGCTGGTCTGCATGAACAGTAGCGTGGGCAGCTTCCCCTGTGCTCCACTCTGGTGAGACCCCACCTGCAGTGCTGCCTCCAGCTCTGGGGTCCCCAGCACAGGAAAGACAAGGACCTATTGTAGCAAGTCCAGAGGAAACCACTAAAATTATTAAAGGGAAGGAGCACCTCTGCTATGAGGAAAGGCTGAGAAAACTGGGATTGTTCAGCCTGGACAAGAGAAGGATTCAGAGTGACCTAATTGGCTTTCCACTATGTTAAGGGATCCTACAGGAAAGATGGAGAGAGACTATTTACAAGGGCCTGTAGTGACAGGACAAGCTTTATACTGAAAGAGTAGGCTTAGATTGGATAGCGAGGTAAAATTCTTCCCTGTGAGGCACTGGCAAAAGTTCCCTGCAGAAGCTGTAGATGTTCCATATCCTGGAAGTGTTCAAGGCCAGGTCAGATGGAGCTCTGAGCAACCAGGTCTAGTGGAAAGTGTCCCTGATCATGGTAGGGTTTGAAACAAGATAATCTTTAAGGTCCTTTCCAACCCAGCCCATCTTATGATTATATGAAACTGAATATTTTGTTAGCATAATAGCCATCAGTTTTGCCTGCATCCTTTTACACATTATGCAGCCACCATACAATCTAAAAGGCCTACAGGAAGATGCAGACATTGCAAGCCCAAGAAAGTTTTATTATTTCCCTCAGAAATGCTCTAATTCCACTACAGATAGTTTCTGGGAAAATTTATGTTTCTTCAGAACCTTATCTGAGCCCACAGACAGACTGTGTCCATGATTCAATATTGTAACAGCCTTATTTCATGGTGCAGATTCATACTCTAAAAGACAAGCAATAAATATAACAATACATAATCTGCTCATCTGTGTAGTATAGGACTCATCAGGTAAACTTCTTTAAAAGCTTTATCTTTTTTCCCAGGCTTTTCTTGTCCCTGATTCATGTTGGTAGGAAATCGCTTTATTCCAAAAAAAAAAGTATATTCTTTGAAAACACTGCCACAAGCTGTGTGAACCAAGCTCTGCTTAGCCAGGTACTCCTTAGAAACTACCAACTATTGCTAGTCTCATGTTCATTCCATTCTTAAATTCTTTCTCAGTTATCATGACAACTTTAAAGACTATGAAAGCCACTTACTGGCTCCACATTTGCTTTGCAAATCCATCCTTCAGGGCTGATTTGCAAAGGGGAAATAACAGATTAAAAGTCAGCTTTACCATAGGCTGCTTCTGCCTATGTTTCTATAAAACAGTTCTGTTCCTCTGAAAAGGACTTGAACTACATGTAGGCCAGAACCACAAAGAAAAAAGTAAGGAAAATGTGAAAGTAATATAATATCTTTTTTTAATCATCTTTTCTGGAGTTGAACTGCTTCCATGGACTCTGGATGAGGGTCTCAGAGCATAAAAAGAATTCAGATTTTCTTAAACTGGTGTCATTAAAGCAATGGGCTGGGCTGCTCTGGGAAATACTTTCAAAATATCAGTATGAGAAATCATTGTTTCCAACCTGCATATTTCAGTGGGATCACAGTAAAAAGTCTATGAAAAGTGTAACGTGTTTGTGAGTGCCTGTGTTCTGCTGTAGCTAAATAGCTTCAATTCTGTTGTACTGCTAGTGAGAGGTCTTGCTTTTTTTAATGCCTTGCCACCCCTGAATGCAGAAATCTGGCAAGCAGGTCTGTCAGCACTGCTAGATCGTCCCCTGGAGCTGTAGGGCAAGGATGATTTCCATGCAGGGAAAGAGGGGTGTCCTGGCACGGCCAGTCTGGCTCATGTACATGCTACAGGCTGCCTTCAAAGTGAAACCATCATGAAAACCACCAGCCCCATGAAGCCTCAATTGCAATCTCAGTTTTCCATTGGCCATACATATTCCACATCAAAGTCTTCAAAAAAACCTGGGACTTCTCCTAGTTCAGCAAGCTGGGACCAGTTTATCACTGTGCGGGTGTGACCAAAACTGTGTATTCTAACACCCTCCATGTCATCTCTCATGAACTGTTAACAATGGTCCATTTGCAGTAGCTGCCCAGGGCACACCTGACTCCTCAGGGTGTGAGCTGGGTGTTAAAGGAGCCTGTGAGATGGGAGCTGTGATAACTTCCCTCCAGGAAGTCGTTAGCACCTTCACACTCAGCCTGAGGGGACATGTCTGCTAATGGGCCATCAATGAGTCCAAAAATATCCTATGACTCACAGAGTCAGATCACCCATTATGGAAATCTCTGCCCTGGGGGAGGTACTGGGCATTCCCACCTGAACCTGATGGTATATAATCTTGGGGTTTGGGGACTTCTGATACCATTCATTGGATCCAGAGGAGGACCAGAATCTCGACAGGACTGCAACCACCACTCTCGTCCAGACTGCAACCATCATCTGCACCAACAGGTTTTCCTTTCCCTTCTTTTTACTTTGGACTCAGGGGAACCCCATGGGGCTCAGAACAGGGGCTAACAAACATCATTCTGTTCATGCCCCAGGGTGCTGGGTCATGCTTCTGGGTTTTATGAGTTTAAACCAATTTCTCTTTGTAGCATTGCATTTATTGTAATATTTTTTATTAAATTTTAACTCTGACTTGTAATCTCTTTTGTGTTGGGTTTGTTTCTCCTGCTGGTTTACCTTTAAACCAGCACAGGACTACATCTTTGATCTCTTCACTTACCAGCTGAATTGTATTTTAGAGTAGTTAAAGTAAGCAAATTATGCCTTGCACAAACTTGGTCAAAAGTATCAGGAATGGATAGCTATTTTAATAAAACTTAATCCAAAATTCATGATGCTGCACAGTGGAGAATAAGGTAGAGATTTAAAAAAAAAAAAAAAGTATTTCTGTAAAAACATAAAAACAGGGGGAAACGTCTCCTTTTGAAAAGTATTTTCAGCAGTTTCAGTCTGTGTCTCGCTCTGTTGAACCACTGAGACATCTTGGTCATTTTTCCCACTACTATAGAAAACAAAAAATTGTCCCTGAAAGTCCTTCAGTTCTTTTAAAACCTTTAAAATTAGACCCTTGGAAAACAGAAAACTAGAAAAGAGGTCCATTGTCTAAAGTAATTAAACAAATCCAGAGTAACTGATTCCTCTCTTATTCTTTGCCTAACTATTCTTGTAAAGCATATTTTGCCAGTCTGAACTTTTGCTTTTCTCTCTTTCATCCAGTGCAAATCAGCACATAAACATTGCTGCTGCTGCTTCTGCTGCTGCTGCAAGTCCTGGCATAAAATTCTCAGCCAGTTTTCAGCTGGGAAAGCTTAACATTGTTTCTATACAGCCTGGGACTGGGAAATCAGTGCTCTTGAAAAGGTATGACCTGAAGCAGGCAAAGACTGCAAGGCTTTCCAACTGCGTCCTCTAAAAAACTGAACTTAATGCATGTGTTTAAGTTCAAAAGAACTGGGACTAAAACTCTAAGCTGTTGAATACTGCCAATGACTTTGTTAAAAATGTTTTTCTATTTTTTACCTTTCTTTTGCTGCAACATTTCTCAGAGTGTATATAGAGAAAGGGGAAGTCGTATTTGTAATGACCAATGTTAACATTTTAAAATCATGTTGGCTATTCCATTGTTACTGCTGCGGGTATTACTATCTCCTCCCAGAAAAAGTCTTTTTATACTTTCAGGCTATTGGTAAACATGAAACCCTCAATTGGTGAGAAGTGCAGTCTCATAAGACACTGCATTTTTCACAGGCAGGCACATAAGAAGCTGTGGTTGGGTCCTTGCTTTCCAGTGATTTAATTTTTCCTGTTCAAATCAGAGAAAAAAATGAAGGAGTGTATCTCAGAATGTACTATTCTTAACAGGTAACAGGATACAGTCTGAATGGTATGCTTGATTTACAATTAAATTAACTGATATGCATTGAGTTCCTTGAACAGCCATGCCAAAGAAGAATGTGATGTGTACTACTGATTGTGTTGGATTTCCTTCCGATTCCTTTCATTAGGATGTTCTATTCCCATAAAACAAAACCATTCGTATTCTCACATGTACGTCAATGGCAAGGGATCGGTTTTCAAAACTGCTGCACCATTTCCTCAATGACTCAGCTTCTCAACAATTCACTTTTTGTATGATGAGAGTAAATATCCCCAGAGTGAAGAGTCCCACTACATGTAGTGCCTCCTAAATGTATGTCATTAAAGGTCACTTAAAACTACTTACTTCTCTATATACTTCTTTTTATTGTCCTCTGTATGCCCTACATTTTATTTTAAAGTATAGTTTGTGACATCTGGCAGTGGGAAAAAGACAGCAGTGGAAAGGGATGTATTTGAACACGGCTTTGAAAATAGAATGCTACTGATATTCAGACAGCAATAAACATGCATTTAACAGTATTCAGTTTACAGAAGAAGAGAAAGATAAATACCATATTTATATGATAGGATTTTGATATACATCTTCAATTTATGTTGTAAAAAGAAATTCTCTGTATTGCATGTACTTTTATTTATTTGCATATTCTTTTATTTTTATTTCTTTTTCTGAGTTTTACCTCACATGAGAGGCTGGACTGTTAATGTTTAATGACTCAAAACTTTTGTCCATTCATTGATACACCAGGCTACTTAGCTGAATCCAGACTTTGAGCCCAATAAGAATCAAATTCTGCAATATGGGATGGTGCTCTTGGTAATTGTCCTCTGCTCAATTGTAAAACTCACTCTTGTTCTCCCAGGGAAGGTCTGATGGAGCATTACTGGCTCAGCTGCGCTAACATGAGAGGCAGCTGTCATGACTTAGAAAGTGTCATAAGTCATCAGACACCCAAAGCAACCCAGATTCATTTCAGAAGCCTTCCAAGAGAGGGCTGCAAGCTTCCCCACTGCCCAGGGGAGGTACCTAGCCTGAGTGTATTTTAACCCATTAGCCTTTGTGTTTTGTGGGCTTCTTCCCCCACTCCTGATGGAACTGAATTGCAACAATCAGTTCTCAACAAAGATCCATGTGCAGTTATTACGTATCTTTCTACTCTTATAATTTCTTTCTTTATTTATTTTCCTTATGCATTTTCTTGAGTAATATTTTTATGCTTGTGCTTGTTTAAAGGTAAACCAGCAGAAGTGAACCCAACTCAAAAGAGATTACAAGTCAGAGTCACAATTTACTAAAAAAAAGATTACTTTAAATACAATGATACAGAGAAAAACAGGTTTTAACCCACAAAAACAGATGTATAACCTGGCACCCGGGGACATGAACAGAATTGTGTTCATTAGCCCCTGTGCTGAGTGCCATGTGGTCCTCCTGAGTGCAAAGTAAAAGGACAGGAAAACCTGTTGATGAGGGTGATTGTCAGTCTTGTTGAGAGTGGTGGTCACAGTCCTGTTGAGGTTCTGGTCCTCCTCTGGATCCAATGAGTGGTACCAGAATTCCCAAACCCTGAAGATTATATACGCTCAGGTTCAGGTGGAAATAGCGAATACCTCCCCCAAGGTGAGAAGTTTCACAGTGGGTGATTTAACTCTGTGAGTCATGGGATGTTTTTGGAATCTTTAATGGTCTAGGTCGTTGCAACTGCCTCTTGTGCCAGTCCCTAACAGCCCCTTAGCAGACATGACCCCTCCAGCTGGGTGTGAAGGTGCTAATGCCTCCCTGGAGGGGAGTGTCTTGAATTAAGTTGGCAAACTGCCAACTGCCCAATACAGATGTCAGAGCTTCCCTCCCCGCCGAGAAAAGAGAGGAAAGGGAAAAAACCCTTCAAACTAGGTTTATGCTTAAACTCACTACATATATATTTACAGAAAAGAGAAAAATTAAACTACAATATAACAGACATTTACACAAGTTAGAAATAACAAGAAATAACTTCCCACTCCCCATCAAAAACAGATTCTATCACTCTAGATCTATAAGCACCTTAAAAGACACCCAGCAAGAAAGTATAACAACAAAATATTTCTACTTCCCTAAATTCAAACAAAAGGCAAGTAGCGGCAGCAGGAGCAGGGCCCAGCACAGCAGAACAGCTGTAGCACATCCTGCTTTTACTTCAGCCATGATGGAACTGAGAAAAAACACCTCCTCCTCCTGTATTCATATCTCAGGTTTGCGTCATCTGGTATGAAAAATTTCTTTGGTTATTTAAGTCAGGTGATACCTGTCTCTCCTAATCTACGTAGACTCTCTGAGCCTGCTAATTTGAGGCCTAGTTAAAATTAAAGCCCAGACAGGGAGTTACCACGGCTGAGTCATTGGGATGAAAAGAGAAACATTCCTGCACCTCGCAGGGTTCTTTGACACCCACCTTGTAGCCTGAGGTGTCAGGTGTGCCCTAAGCAGCTTCTGCAAATGATCAATTATTAACAGTTCATCAGAAATGACACCAAAGGTGTAGAATACACAGTTTGGGTTATACCCACATAGTGATAAACTGGTCCTGGCCATTGTAACTAGGACATGCTCTCATATTGCTATATTACTATAGATAATAATAACCAAAAAAAATTCATACCTGCTTTCCATTGTTCTAAAATAAAACATACATATATATTTATGCAAACACTTATCATTCAGCGCAATTTCACCCTGATCCACTCCAACAGATATGTTAACAAAACCTGGGTTACTCTCATGTTCTAGGTGAGTCATAACACCTTGTGTCTCCATATCTCAGCAGTGTAGCTTTCCCAACACTAGCTACAAAACTGTACATCAACTAATTTTCCTGATTAAGCAAGATTTATTACATTATATTTAATTGCCTAAGAGATATTCCCCTTTCACCCAAAAATTCCTTCTGAAGTACATATCAGAATACCACAGTCCAATACAGAGACTCTGGTCCCCTTGGGTAACACAAGACTATGTAAACACACAAGTGTGCACTCCTGAGATACTGCTATACAGGTATAAATTCCCTGTTGCAGCTTTTCAAAGGAATAAGTGCATAGCCTACTCATATCTTACTCGACAATCCCTGAGGTCAATAAGAAAACAGTTATTAATTAAACTCCAATGTGCAAGTGAAATGTATCTACTTGCAAGAGAGCTCTTCAAATCTGTGCTTCTCATATGTTGCAAAACAGGCATCAAGTACATGTACAGTAGAGAGTTTCCAGGGTATTCTTCCTATGATTTTGAGAGGGGGTGTTGCATTTTAAGTACAAGGCAACAGTGTAAACCCAAATTGCACAATCATCACTTCAAAAAAATCCCTAAATGTATTACAATGGCAAATATGAAATGTGCAGTTCCGATGTCTGTTTCTTTCCAAACATTACTTGAACAAGCCCTTCTAGCACCACTGGAAAATGGCTTAAAACCAAGGGAAACACAGGCAACTGGTTCAGACGGTTTGCCAAGAATGTAGAGGCAGCCATGCTTCAGAGCCAAGAGAAAATTCAACAGTTCTTGTGTCCTGGTTCTCATCTAGATACAGGGCACAGAGTTGTCACTCTCATGTTTTAGGCAGGCAAGTTACTGTGTTACTATGTGTTGTACCACTCTCCTGTTCATTTAGAGAATCTTGGGATTCAAGACAAGAAGGTGTCAGTACATGAACAGATCATCTTGAGATCAATACAGAAATACAAGGGCTTGAACAAACAAGTAATTATACATGTAGATTCAAAAGACACTTCAAAATACCTTGCCAGGTAGTTAAGGTGGTAAACTTGGGTGGCCCGCCCTTGGACAAAAGTGTCTTCCAGAAGATATCACAAATATATCTCAGATCATGAAAGTGCTTTATATTTGTTTGTTTTCTTCTGCAAATTAGCAACAAAATCGGTGACTTAATTACACACATTAGAAAAAATGCTGCAAGGCTATGTTGCAGATCTATGCTTAAACTACTCCAGAATAGGTCTTTTTAGTTAATTTATATAGGAAGAAAACTGGATATATGAAAAAAATTACAACAGTCTCCCTTTACTGGATGTAAAAAGTTTGTTGTTTGACAATGTCCTTAACCTCTATCCTAGAATAATAATTTTCACAAAGTATCGATATCATGGAATCTGAGTTTAAAAAATACTTTTAAAATTATGTTCCTATACCCAACACATAAAAGCGTAATTATTTTTTTTCTTTTTCTAAGCTCTTCATACTGCCACAGGTGTCAATAGGAGCTGAAGGACTCAGTATTTCTGAAAAAAATATCAGTGGTGTTAAAGCATTTAAATATGGATATAGGAAAATTACCAGGAAAAGCAAAAGTGGAAATTTTGATCCCACATTTTTTCACTGTTCTACAAAAGCAGCAAGTTCTTACATTGCCTGTTCTTCTGCCCTGATAAACAAGGAATAGATGCTCAGAAGATGCCCACCTACCTCTATGACAATAGGATCTAACTATTGTGAAACTATAGCTCATTTGCTGCTGGGGTTTGGCTGCTTCTCCTCCAACTGTTTTCAGGTGAATTAGAGGCGGGGCTTGCTTGTTAGCAGGGGTTTGAGAAGGCTTCAAAAATAAGCTTAAACTAACTATATATATTTATACAGAAAAGGGAAAATTAAGAGTAATTACAATATAACACACACTTACACAAGTTAGAAATAACAAAAAATAACTCTTCACTCCCCATTGAAAACAGATTCTATCACTCTAGATCTATAAGCACCTTAAAAGACACCCAGCAAGAAACAGAAAGTGTAACAACAAAATGTTTCTACTTCCCTGAATTCAAACAAAAGGCAAGTAGCATCAGGCACAGCAAGGCCCACTCCAACAGGACAGCTGCAGCGTGTCCTGCCTTTACTTCGGCCATGATGGAACTGAGTGAATAGCTTCCACTCCTGTATTCATATCTCAGGTTTGCATCATCTGGTACGAAATATTTCCTTGGTTACCCAGTCAGGTGATACCTGTCTTTCCCAATCCACGTAGATTCTCTGAGCCTGCTAATTTGAGGCCTAGCTAAAACCACTACAGCTGCTATGGGGGGCTACAAACTCTTCAGAAAGAACAGGCAGGGTGGGAGAGGTGGACGGGTGGCTCTATATATTAGAGCCTCTTGACTCTATAGAACTTGAGATCATTAACAATAATGAACTTTTTCTTTAAATATGTTTTTGTCCTCTGGCACTACAAAAAGAAGAAAAACAGGAAAAATGTGGCAGCTACAATATTCATGATTAATGAGTCATAACCATCAAACAATGTGTAGAGGACACACACAGCCTGCATTTCATACTAAAATTCCACAAAACACCATAGCCTGCACATCCAAAACCACTCCAAAACTAACACATGACATTAATCGTTCTTGTCAACCACTATAACCTGATGAATTTGCAGAGTTTATTTTCCATTCCACTGGAGACTTAAATATAATAAAAATAAAAAGTAGGCTGAAGCAGCAAAAATACCAGAGGCCAAAAGAATAAATAAAGCATAATGACTCCACAGCCCAGAATCAAAACCAGTGATCACTAGATGTAAATGGACCAAGTACTGGCCTCTACTATTAGTATATGCACTTTTCATTACAAACTCACAAAAAATGAATTCACATAAGTTGTCTATGCAAGACAATGAGAATGAAGTAGAACAGAAGGTAATGTCCCATAAATATATCTCAAAGCACTTCATGAACGTGACTTGTCACAACCTGTTTAATTTCAAGGAACGTAATTGATAATTATTATTGCCATCCCATAGATTCTGACACTGGGATACCCCATTAAGGCTTAAACCTGAAAAAAATGGTACTTTTGATTAAATGTGATGTGACCAGGCTCATTAATGTAACACTTAACTACAGTTAAGCATAGTGTTATCAAAAAATAGTAACTGCAGCAGCAGAATATGAGCAACTCTTCAAACCTCTCATGACATGAACCCAGGTATCCTTCCTCCAATCTTACCCTTACTGACATACTGAGACATACGTCCTATTTCTAGTGTAGTGTTAATATCATTGAACGAAAAGCTCATTACTAATTGCCCTGGGGTGATCTCTACACAAGATGAGGGCAGAAAGGAACTCTTTGCAGTTTATCAATCTTTCTCTGTTTCAGTTTGAAACCTTCAGACCAAAATCAACACAGGTTCAGCTTTCACACCTCAAAATAAAATTATCTTAAAAGACAACATCAGCAAAAGAGTTATAGCTTCTCAGAAATTTTACAAAGAGCACTTTTTCACCAGCAAATGAGGATTCACCAAAGCAGAATGCTTTTCAGATTCTCATGGCATCTGGGCAGGCCCGCTCTCCCAGTGCCTGTTTTCTGATCTGGGAGTCTGGAGACTGTGGCTTTTGACCTCTTAAGACCACAGTTTCATCAAACTCAGCTTTGTCAACCTTTAAAATAAACCAGAATAACCTTTAAAAATAAATGGTTGGAAACAAATCAGTGAGCTAGTATTGCTCAGGGTATTTAGTTCATCTATCATGAAGTTCTTCGTTACACTATAATAGAATTGTAACTCCCAGAATATGACAGCCTGGGTATTCACATGTGAATTCAACCTAATCTATAAAATATATTATAAACAGGGCCTGAATCAAAGACTGATGAAGTCAATTGAAAGATTCCTAATACAACACATGAACTTCAGATCCTGAAATAAAGGGTTCAAGTAGCCAGCTTACAATTTATTTGGACTAGAAAAATTTAGTCATACAAAACTATGTCATCATGGTAACACATGCTATACATTTCTCAGCAAAGATTTGTGTGTTGTTTTGGGGTTTTTTTCCAGCAGACTGCTTGCATCACACAAAATCAATCTGCTTATGAAAAAACCTGACACTAATATTGTCCACTTTCAGCTCCACGATACTCTCTGATGTCTCTTACACTGAAAATGTGTTAAATAGCTTTTATCAGCTTTTTCTATCACTGTTACAATAAGAACAGTTGTGGGAGCAGCAAACTTTATCTTGTGCAGATTCCTGAGCAGTGCTGTATAAAATGTACATTTATTAGCTTTCCCTCACTGTGGGTTATGATTGCAAGCCTCTTCAATATCTTAACAGTCCACATTTTCCCTGGAAGTAGTTAGCATTTTAAAAACACATCTCTCTACCTAATCTGTCTCAAGTCCAACACCAACCAATAGAATCTGAAGTCATGTATAGATACACAGGGAGGGAGTCACATACAGACATACAGAAACACTGATCACACACACACATGTACAGCACAATCATTAAAAAATCTTAATTTTCTTACAAAACTGGGCCAAAAAAAATCTCCTGTGTTCCTATGAGATGAGAAAGAAACAAAAATATAAAATAATTTAAAACCAAAACAGTGACAAGAGCAACATGGAACTCACCAAGGGTGTCAGTATTTTGATTCAGTTTCATTTTAGGGAATTTGTCATACTAATTTCTCTTGGCCTTATAATGCACATACAAACTATACTAAGCAGTTAATAAGCAAGCAAAGTTGCTAATATTTTGATTTTCTAAATTCTGAGGGAAAATAATTGTGTTACTCTGGCTGCTATATTTTAAATTTGTTCATTTAATTATGATATCAATCATTTTGCTGAATAGATTACAAAGGGATTGTAGTGTAGCAGTTGCAGAAAATCTCCTCACACCTGTGAATTTCTACAGAAAATTGCTATTAAAAATGAGTGTGCACACACAGTGCAACACAGTCAGCACGACAGAATACTAAGCTTTTATAGTTTTGCTCACAACTTTTTCTTATGATTCTAAACACGCTGAAACTAAAGAGAACCTTTCAATAGACTTTACATGGATTTGTATTGTGCATTTATGGTTTTGTACTTGCCATGTTTTCTTCAATTCTGGATAAACAGCTCAGTCACTGATATTATGATCATAGTACTCTGGAGTATCTGGTCAAATAACTGACTTTGTGCAACAAAGCACTTGGCTGGTGCGTAAATCAGAGACATAAAACATAGAAGTTATTCTGTCATGTCATGTCCTGCGTGCATGCTTCAACTGCTGTCAAAATCAGAATGATATCATCCATATGAGAGGCATTAACGTTAAGTTACACAAGAAATAAGGTGGTATTAAAATGAAACAGTTCTTTATATGTGAGACTATTCTTAACTTCTAACTGTTCAAAAAGAATATCATGCGATTATCAGCACAAGTCCTTAAAATTAATTCCGCTACATGGACTGGGATCGCAATAGCAACATTATTTTCCTTTTTTTCGCAATTCTCATTACAGGCAGGATAGGCAAAGATATTGTAAATACTGTAAATATCGTATGTGCTTTGTACTTTAATGTACTTTGCTGTAGCAGACTAAATGGAATACAAGATTTTTGTCCACTGTACACGTTGATCAATACACAGTCTCAGGCACACAATATCAACTCAAGGTAAAATTCACTGGGCAAACAAAAGCTCTATTGAAACAATTCATTGTGTACTATGTGGATTTAGACAGCATTTGGGCATGACAGGCCTTGGGTTAGTCTCCTGCTCAGAGCTGGAATTTGCCTACAATATGAAGAAGAAATTGACTTTAAAGACTGTGCAAATGCGAGATAGAGGTGGAGATGGGCACTTGAACCTAGAGCTTAAAAAGAGGCCTCCATTGTCTTATCTTTGCACTTTCAGCAGAGATATTAAATACAAACATAGAAATTTGGCTTTGACAGCATCCAATAGAAACAGTTTTTTCATGCTGATTTCTGTTTCAAATGATAATTGACTCACAGATTTTTTTCAAGAAAGGAAACTTCGATTGTATAAAAAAAGTCACAAATAATCTGTTTTATAGATTAGAAAGATTAGGTTTTCTTATAAGAGTTGAAATTATTACACATCGGGCTTTGTTTCAGATTCTTCTTTCTGGGAATTATAACAACTGCTGCCAAAACAAAATCTGTTTAACTGTTTAAGCTAAAAACCCAATTCAGTGCAAATGAGATCAGTTTATCAGAGTTTAATAGCTATAACACAGACATAGAAATAAAAAAAATAAAACCAAAATCTTCCTTCTACCTTCATTCAGATGCATAGCCAAGATACTTTTAATTTTTTAAGTCAGGAAATATTGTGGACCTCATGTTAAATGGACAGTGCTTCTTCCAGATTCTTTTTGAACCCCATGGGGAGTGAGCTTCACTGGTCCACATTCTTGCAGAGCATTATTATGGCTGTTTCTCAGAGTACTGAGGAAAGGTCAGATACCAGCTCCTGAAAGACCTGCTTTGGAATTCAAATACCATTTGCTTGGCTGTGAAAAATGGCATTTGTAAGCAATATTGAGTGAAACAAGCTTTATTTCTCAAAATGCTTCCTCTGCTATAAGTGGCCCTGCCTTGGCAGGGCGTTTGGACTAGATGGTCTCCAAAGGTCCCTTCTAACACTAAGGAGTCTGTGATTCTGTATTTCTTGAAAGTGTTTCCACTGCAACTAAAGTCTATCAGAGCTGGCACAGCTCAGCTTTCCCTCAACAATTGCTCTATAGGAAAGTGGCCCAAGCACAAGGGATGCTGGACTGCTGGACTGCAGGATGCTGGACTGCTACTTTCAAAGGTAAATGGTCACAAAAACTAGGCTGGACATCAGGAAGAATTTCTTCATGGAAAGGTCATTGGAACAGACTGCCCAGGGAGGTGATGGAATCACCATCCTTGGAAGCATTCAAGACACAACTGGACTTTGGCACTCAATGTTAGTTGGTCTAGTTTATATGGTGAAGATCAGTCAAAGGTTGGATTTGATGTTCTCAGAGGTCTTTTGTAACCTACATGGTTCTGTGATTTTGTTCTGTGAAAGAATGTGACACAAACCACTCCTTGACAACTTGAAAAGGGCTGGGGACAGCTAAAATTTGTATGCTATCCTCAGGAAAAAGAAACCAGACATATCTATCCATATGGATTTTCTGAACCCTCAGCAGAGGGAAAAGCAATGTTTGAAGCCAGGTCTGGATGAGTGTATGGGCAAAAGCTGAGAATGATAAAATGAATGGATTAAAAAAAAAAAGGTGTGGAGTTGAGAACAGGGGAAAACAAGAGTTCCCAATGAAGGAATAAAAAAGGAGTCAAGATATAAGTGAAGGATTATAAAGAAAGTCAAGAAGTAAATGAAACAAAGAACAATCCTATCTGTACCATGGAGTGGCAGAACTTGGAAAAAGGAATGTGAAGAAGAAGGAGAATATAAAGGAGAAAGCACATTACTTTGAAAGAAGTTGGTTGGAGAAGATTATTCTTTTATGCCCATTTTACTAATTGAAAAAGCTTTGGTGGCTGCAAACATTTGTCTGGTATACAGTGTTGCTTTTAGCACTCATTGCTTCATTTTCTCCTGATCTACACAGCAAAAACAAAAGGAGGAGGGAGTTGTTTACTTTCAGGCAAATGGCTAAGACAAGTAAAGCCAGTCCTGGCAAACATCACATCAGTACACCCCATCAGTGCAGCCACTGGGTGAGTCCCTTTTGGGAGTTGTTTCCTTATGATTAACTTTTCCGAGTCAGGTTGGCTGGATGAGGAAATGTTTGGGTAAGGTTTGGGATTACACTCCAATGACTCAGAATTCAAAATATATCGTATATATGTAATATGAATGCCATAAACAAGCCAGTAGTTTTGCACAAACTGGCTCTGGTTTAGATACCAACAGTCTCAAGCAGATCTGAACACCACGAAGTTGGACAGTAATAGATGCCTCTGGTTTTAAACCAAGCTTTCAGTGCTGTCCTGTTTTTCTAATGTACAGGAACACTGGTGATGATTTATAAGGCCACACTTGAAGTTGAGGTAAAAATCCATGAAACAGTGCAGCTTTACTTTGGCAGAGAACCTGGTCTTCCAGCTCCCAGTTTTGGAGAACACCTTCCACAAAGACAGATTTCTTACAGTATACAGTCAGGATAACAAAGGTACATTCAAGCAAAGGTGTGCTATGGCCAGCATCAGCTGGAAAACAGAGAGATAGGGAATGCAAGCTCAGATCCCAACAGCAGAAAAGGAACCACTTACCTGTTTGCCTTGCATGGTGTTTCATCCCCTTCCCCTAGACTCTCCTCCAGACTCTCATCTCAGACATGCTCATTAAGCCTCAGCCTTAGTGAACAGCAATTGGGCTAAGGTCCTCTTCAGATTATCAGAAATACTGTTTGCTCCCAGGAACTAGTGCCATCTAACGAGTTCCTGTTTATTAACCAACAGCCCTGGAAACTTATTTTTCTTGTCTGAATAGCAACCCAAGTGGAACAACATTTTTGATGTTGAACTGTTCAAAGAAAGTTATTGATCTGAATTTCAGCCAGGATGGAAAATCAGTATGCCTAAAGCCAACTCTCTTGCAACCCTATAAGCAGGAGTCCTAAGTGATACCCTTGAGCCCTCCTGGGCTGCAGCAATCCATGGCAAGCATCTTCCTCTAAGTGGAACACCTCTCAGAGCTTCTCAAGTTTGCTATACTTGGAAGGCTGCTGCCAAATGCAGACAGAGCCTGGGCTGATGTCTCAGGTTGAGCTGGCAAAATGCCAACTGCCCAACACAAAATTAAAGCCTCCCTCCCCCTTGCCAAAAAAGGGAGAAAGGAAATAAACATGGAAACTCAAAACAGGTTTATATATTTATATAGAAAGGAGAAAATTAAAAGAAAATTACAATATAACACACACACAAGTTAGAAATAACAAAATATAACTCCCCACTCCCCATCGAACACAAATCCCACCATTCTAACTACAAATCACTCTGAAGAACTCAATTCCCCAGAGACAGACCCAAGCAGAGAGAATGACTAAGAACAAACATTTTACTTCCCTAAGATAACATGGTGGTAAGCTGGTGCTGGGCCTGGTCCTCCCATCCCTCCTGGGACAGCACAGTGCGTTGTCCTGGGACCACAGTTTGAAAGACCTGACTAAGCCACTCCTACACTAGCTTTTATATTTTGAGATGATGTCAGAATATGGTATGGAATACCATTGGCCAGTAGTAGTCAGCTGTCAGCTAGCCCAGCCCAGCTCAAGTCAGCTGATAGTCTCAAGCCTACTCTGAAATCTAAAGCCTAAATTTAGGCCTGCACCTAGCTAAGCCCATAACAGCTGACAACTGCACTTCTCAAGGTTCAACCCCTCACCCAGTGAAGAGATGCAAAGGCATCTAATGTGGGTACTTCACTGAACTCAAGGGGAATTTTTCACAGGATACCTTGTACATACCTCTCTAGGTCTGAGTGCATGCAAGTATGAACATGCTATAAAAATACACTATGAATGTTGCTCTCTTGAGTACTTTAGATTTACTTTTGATTTTGCTTAAGTACTGTAGATTTGTAAGTTAGGTCTATAAGTGAGTGTTGTGCTTATAGTAAATTCTATCTGAATCTTGTGTCAAAGTTTAACTTAAGCTATCAATCAAGTGCTGTTAAACCTTGAGGCCTAAACCATTGCTCATATCTGGGTCTCAGTTTGGCAAGGGGGTCCACTCTGAATTTCAGTGGAAGGGTCTCCCTTTTTCCTTTATGACCTTATCCTTTCTTATCCTTACCCTTTTCCCCCACCAGTCTCCATGTAATTAATTTTAAGGGTTGATTTTGGTTTTAGATGGATTGATTTTAGATTTTAGTTTGCTTTTCTCTCTGTGCTTTAACCACCTTGTAAGTAGTAGAGTAAACCTTGCCAACAAACGTTGTTGTACTTTCCCTTTTATATTTAACCTCCTTTTTCCAATACCTTTGCTGGTGATACTTTAAGCAGCCTAAAACACTCATTCACAACACTTCAACACTGAAAAGTAGGATATTCTCATATTTTGCAATCCCTATTTCAGTCTAACAACAGAAATAATGCACCATGCTACCACAATGCTGAAAAACCATATATCTGGGGAAGATGTAAATTGGAATAGAAATAGGGGCGGGTTTGTTGAAAATGCCTTTCTTTTTTTATAGAGGGTCCTGTGTAGCATGGGAGAAGCACAACCCTTTCGCTCTGTCACCCCATGCTCGGCATGCCAGGGAAAACCCCCACCTCAACAATGAGACAATGGGCTTCTTTAGAGAATCAGAAGAGTGAAGAATTTTGCTATGAGTATTCCCTTTCTGAATAGAAGGAGGAAATTCCTGTCAGTATGTAGGAGGACTACAAGTGTGCATGCAGATTCTAGTGGAGACCAGAGGCAGTGAGCACACTGGACTCCCCAGCGTTAGGTAGCTAACTCTTACTCCTGTGTTGTGTTCTTAGACTTCAGTATAATCAAGAGAGGGAGAATTCTGAATGGGCCCTTCCAGAAGCAAAATGCAGCAGGTCTATCTCCACTGCCAGTACAAAAAGCCCAGGATGCCCAGTCCCATAGCTTAAATATCACATTATTTTGTTTCCTAGCATGCACTCTGAATCTAACTACAGAATCAGGAGTTTGGGCTGAAGGAACGAGCTATCTTTCAAGCTCAAACAGCAAAGAATATAAAGGTAGAGTAAACGTGAAAAAAGATAAAACAAGCAAACCAGAGTCAGCCTATGGGTTTCAGATCTCTTTGGCTTGTATTTATTTGGCAGGCCATATAGTCTCCATTCCACTGTGTTGCTTTTTTTTTCTACCAAGGGGATAAGGTGGGAAAGGTATTCAAATCACTTTTTCAGAATTTTTCATCAGGCATTGTAGCTCACAGCATGAGTATAAACTCATATTTATCTTAATAGATTTTGAAGCAAGCATGAAACTGAGTTACCACGTAACCAGGGGGAGAGAGCATACTATATCCACTGCTGAAATCATAGAAAAATCCCATTCCCAGAACTTAAATTCCAGACACTTTTATCTCTCTATAGAAAAAGTATAATGTACTCAAGACATGTTTATTTCTCCCAACAGGCTGGTAAAGGTAAGGACATAGATATGTTTATTTTTTCTGGAGTGCTATTTAAATAGGAATTAAAAGATACAAATAACAAATTTAACATAGTAATGGAGCCAAGCAAAGAAACAAGCAATGAACTTGCCACTTTAAGAGTGATGCCTTAAAATTACTTCTAAGAATTACTATTTTTTAAAAAGCACAAGGCAAGGCTTTAGACTCATACTCATTTTTCTCCCAGAGTAAAAAGGTATGCACTTTAGATAAATAATTAAGGCATAGTGTGTACTTGTTGCCAGAGTTGGAGCCCACTCTACCCTCGATAAGTTAGTATTAGTATGAAAGAAGATTTACCTCAGGAAAAGAGGGGCAGGTGTCCTCAGGCTAGAAAGTGAGAGGAAATTTTTTCAGGTCAAATCTTTGATTTTGTAGGAAATATTTCCTTTTTGTTTTATCTCACATTTAAGCAAATAAAAATGTAAACATTTTGAGTCTCCCATAAATACTTTCAGTATTCATTTCCTAAATAAACAAATTCAACAGGTCAGAAGCACATGATTTCAGGCAATACTTTTTGCTTCAGGAATAATTTGCTTTATTCAGCATGAAAAGATGTGTTCTCCAAAGGATTATTAATTTTTCTCATTACGCAGATTCAACTTCTCTAGTTTTGAAAACAAGAATTTGGAATTAAGTGAAAGTATGAGTTGATTTCAGTCTATATTAATGCCTCAACATGTTTGTGCCTTTTAAACTCACAGAATGTCTCCCCTGGCTGATTTTAAAATGTAAGATATATTCTAATGTTATTCACATTAATGTCTTCATATTAAGAAAACAAACATAAATATGTATCCAAATTCTTCCTTCAATTACACATCCATTGAAAATTTGTCTGTCCAATCTACCAAATGATTCTCAGGAAAATTTACATCCACATAGTAGCTATTTAACACTTCTTGATAGTAATTCTTTTATGCTTTAAGGAAGAAGTTCAAAGCTGTCCTTTGCACAGTAGAATAATTAACATGTTTGAAGTCACAGGTGGGTCTGCTTTCTTCTTTGGGCTGCAGCTAATTTGCTTGCAATATAGTTTCCTGTCTTTTGCTTTCCATACCTAATAATGAACACATCAGAAGAGTTCTTGTGTGCTGTCAAAGATTTTCTCTCAGCTTGCCAGGATTTGCCTTGATCCTCGGTAATTAGCATAGCAGTATCTCAGCATTATCAGTATTTTACCCAACCTCTGTAGGCAATTATAGCCTAAAAAAAAAAAAAAAAAAAAAAAAAAAAAAGGATGCTTTTCTCCAGAGAATAGCTGGAGCAATTTTTGCTGGTTTTGTGACAGTGGATACATCTCAAAAGCAGGCTTCAAAGAGATGGTGGTGCTGAAGCAGTACAGACCCCCCTCACATTTCTTCAGCCTTGTCTGAAGAGCACTGAAACAGCTGTTCAACAGAAATCCACTACTGGGAATTAGTTTAAATAGGTAGCTATAACAAACAGATTATAGCGTAAATCTTACATTATATATATAAATTACATTATCCAAACCTATCTGTGCCTTTTGGGAGGAATAAACTATAAAGGATAGTGAATTTGCTAGCCCTTTTCTGAAGACCAACCTGCAACACCAATGATCATAACATTGTTAAGATGCACCCCACAGATACTTCTAGGTACGTCTTACAAAAAGGTATACCACGGTAGCTAAGAGAAACTAATCAATATTTTTAAATGTTCCTTTTTTCTCTCTCTCTCTTTTTCTGCTAGAGCAAGCTATAACAATCAGATGGGTTTTTTTAATAACCTTTTTTTAAAAAAGGTCAAACACTCAAACAACCATCCATCAAGAGCAGTAAGTCTGGGCCTCATAACTATTTTTCTACAGTCAGTACTTGAATTGGATGAATCTGTGCATTTTAGTGTCATTGTCCTAGCTTCTGTCACTTTGAGTTCTTATAACTACCTTACAATTCTTTTCATTAATGAAAACTACTTCAACAGTTAATAAACCCTGCACAGAATTACGGCTAAAGATGTACATATTACCTTAAAACACTCCAGACCAGCATAACCCCTGATCTAAACTGTTACTACTTTTTTCTGGGTCAGGTGCATCCACCTGTATTCAGGTTTAATTTATTTGAAGGAGCCAGGTCCACCACAGGGCCTGATTTTCACAGAAGTTCAATCTTTAATTGCTGTGTTCCGTTTCACAAAAGGCCAAGCAGGTTAAAGTCCTTGGGAATACAGGACAAGCATCGATCTCTCTGGAGAAATCAATCTATAATGGTGTCTTACATAGTTATTAGGCACCAACATCATTAATTCACTAAACAAAAGATTACTGGTAGTTTCTTGTAACTGAGGAAGTTCTTCTAATACAGTAGACTAAGAAGAACAGATCTGGAAGCAATAGTGGTAATGACAGTAAGTCAGGGTTATTGGTTGTCCTGCTGCAATGGAAAGTCCCAAAAAGTATCATGTAATATTTTTTATTGGCTTGCAAATGCATAACAAAACAGAGTTTTTGTAGAAAATAAAATCATCAAATTATGTTCAAATAGGAAAATTGTTTAGGGGGATATGTTGCAAATATTCTTACTGGAAAAGATTTAGTGACAAAATTTATGTTTTTAATAGAACAGTATTTCATAGAATTATTTAGGTTGGAAAAGACCTCTAAGATCATTGAGTCTAACCACTAAACCAACACTGACAAGTTCACTACTAAACCACGTCCAGAAGTGCCACATCTACATGGCACTCAATCCTGGATAACATCTTAAGAGATGAGAGTGATGAATTTCTACATTCTCCTTTCTGTTGTTGCAGATAATTAATGAGCAAGGAAACCATGTATTATGACCGGCAGAGATAATTGCTTTTAAAAATGAAAAAAAAAATATTTTTTAATACAGAAATAATACTCTATTTGCTTGGAAAATAAGAGGTGTGTACATGCAAGTATGTATAGCCTCATTAGGACTCAGAACAGAGCAGACTATGGGTTTGCTAGATGCATTCTTTTTTAAGAAGCCTCTTAGGTCACTTATTATTTGAAAGGAAGGAAATTCACTAATAATAGCACGGTGATTTTTATGTTTGAGAAAATATATAGCAATAATAGAAGGTTGCTACCAATAGAAGCAGTCACAAAAACTAGAAGTCATGACTTACAAGGAACTTTTTTCAGCTTAGAGGAGACTGAGTGACCTCATTGCTGTCTACAACTTCCTCAAAGGATGAGCAGAGAGGGAAATGCTGATCTCTTCTTTCTGGAGTTTGGTGATAGAGCATGAGGCTGTGTCAGGGGAAGTTCAGACGGGATATCAGGAAAGAGTTTTTCCCTCAGGGTCCAAACAAGCACTCCAACAGGCTCCCCACGTGTTAATGGGTTTATCTAGGCCTAAATTTAGGCTTTGATTTTTATAGCAGGCCTTGGGTTATCAGCTGACCTGAGCTGGGTCAGGCTAGCTGACAGCTGACTTCTACTGGCCAGTGGTGTTCCATATCATATTCTGACATCATCTCAGTATAAATACTGTGAAGGAAGAGGTGCTTGTCTCATTCCTAATGGTTGCAGTACTAAGAGGACATGCTGCTGCTGTTCTGCTGAGATTAGGCTCCACTTCCGCCTCACTGCTGGGTTATCTAGGGAAGTGAACATTTTATTTTTAGTTTTTTCTTCTCTCTTGCCAGGTGTCCTTTGGGGTTTTTTGTGAGCTGAGGTGGTGAAATCTGTATTATTGGGTGGGAGTGGGGAGTTACTGTTGCTTCTTCTTATCTTTACATAAATATATTGTATTTAGCTTTTAATTTTCCCTCTTCTATGTAAATATAAAAAGGTTGCCATTTTAAGTTTTAGTTTTTCTTTCTTCTTTCCCTTTTCACTTGTGAGGGAAGGAAGCTCTGACTCTGTGTTTGGGTACTTGGTATTTTGTCAGCTCAACTGAAGACACACCAGGGAACTGGTCAAAATGGACGTGGCCCCAAGCCTGTCAGTGCTCAAGAAATATTTGAACAACACTCTTAGGCATAATTTTTAGGCTGCCCTGTGTGGAGTCACGAGATGGACTTGACAGTCACAGAATCACAGAACTGCAGAGTGGCTTGGTTTGGAAGGAACCTTAAAGATCATGTACTTCCAACCTATCTGCAGTGGACTGGAACACCTTCCACTAAACCACATTTTTCAGAGCTCCATCCAGCCTGGCCTACTTACAGGGTTGGGAGGTTTACAGCTTCTCTGGCCAACCTGTGCTAGTGCCTCACCACCCTCACAGTAAAGAATTTCTTCCTAATATCTAATTAAACCTACTCTCTTTCCATCTGAAGCCATTCCACCATGTCCTCTCACTATAACCCTTGTAAATAGTCTCTCTCCATCTTTCTTTTAGGCTCCCTTCAGATACTGGAAGGATGCAATTAGGTCACCCTGAACCCTTCTCTTCTCTAGGCTGAACAATCACAGCTCTCTTGGCATTTCAGTTCCTTAGCATTTCCTCCTGGGTCCGTTCAAGCTCAGGATATTCTATGACTCAGTGATTCTTTGTGGATCCACAAGCCTTCCTATTAATAACATCATTTTTACAAATGTCTGCAGAACTAGGATAAAAGAACAGCCCCCTCTGTGAGACACTGGATCAGTAAAAGTATTTTATTGTTGGGTTGGAACTAACTCAGGTGTGTGTATGTTGGGGGTAGGGGGAAACTGCAGGCCTGCACCCTCATGGAGTCCGCATGGAGTAGCTGTAAGTCAAAAGGGCAGCCTGGGAGCCCGACCACACCACACCCCTGGAACCACTAACCCAGCCTCTGACTGGCTCCCCAACTTCTCATTCCTGCCTGGGAGGCACTGAGTAGTCAGTGCTGGACAACCTGCCAGGGAGGAATAGCCACAGGTGGCCAAAGCACATAAATATAGGAGCACAGGGTCTCCATTTTCTCTTTCTTCTCTGTAGCCTGTCATCACCATGTAGGACTCAGCAGTAGCTATTTTTCCCTCTATTTTATCCCTTTTTTTACTCCTTTTCTCTTCTTCTCTGTCTTTACTCCTGTTTCTTCTCTTAATATCTTTCTATTCTTTCTTAATATTTTGAGTAAATTAAAACCAGTGGGTTAGATTCTGCTAAGTTGTGTGGGTTGGCATGGGCTAGGTCAGTGCTTTGTGGAATGCTCTACTTGGTTGTATTTTACCCCTTTTAAACTTTTGTCAAAATCCCTATTTCCTCCCACATTAAAAGTATTTCCTAGTTAACCATGTCAGCATTCTCTCTTTAGGCTATCTCAAGGTATTAAGAACCAAAGACTTTCAAAACATTTGGTGGGCAAATTTTTGGAGTCTTGAATATTTTTTAAAAGTAATACTGCTAGCTGAGCTTGTCACTCCAAGGCCAAGGTCTTACAGCTTCATATCAGTGGTGGCTGATTTCTCATCTCATTTCTCAGTGTGAGCATTTCTCAGGTAAAGCTGGTTTGACTTGTCCAAATCGGTTTTCTTCTCTACTGCTATGGTTCTGTGATGGCCTTGTGAGCCAGTGAGGAGAGCATGCTCTAACCCAACCACAGTCATCTGTCACATGCTCCAAATAAGGTTCCAAATGGTTTCCTTCTGCTCTGGTCAACCAAATTGTGCCATTCCCCCAAGAAGCTTTCCAAGCCTTAAAGTAATGTGATTCTCTAAGACAACAGACACCTCACATCTGTAGAAAAAGTCTGAACCAAGATGATAAGCACTTCAGAAAAAAGAGTGAATGTGCTGTCCTTTCAGGTTACTACTTCTACAAAAGTGCAAGGGTTTAGTAGTTGTTTATCACTATCATGACAGAGGAGCTTGCAAAATATCTGCAATTTAAATGAAGTAAATCATGACATGGAGGCCAGTAATTTCAATCATAAGATTATTTTCTTCATTCCTCAGTAGCAAGTTATAAATTATCTTTACAGTGTATTACAATTAATTTAACAGAAGATCATTAGTGTATTATTATTGGCTTCTGTTTTATTATTGGAGAAATTAAATTTTAGTTTGCACACATTTAAAGTTAACTACATTAAACATGTATCACGCCCCTTCAGCCTAATTTCATATATCATAAATATTACAGCATTAAAGCTATTACATATGTCCCTGTGAAGACATTCCAGGTTAAGGTTTGACAAGATCAGTAATAAATGTCCTAGAGTGAGCCTATCAAAACTTTGGCTGTTTATATATTTCAAAACTGTAAACAAATCATATAATTAACACATTGTGGCAAAGCAGAAAAGCTTAATAGGTGTTGATGAAGAAATTTAGACTTACACATTATAAAAAGTCAGCTATCAAAAACATTAAGGAAAAAAACAGTGTATGGATTTTGAAGATGGCTTTATCATAAAAGCTCAAATCCAAAATCAAACTATTTCATGTAGAGTTAGGCAAGATATTAATTGAGATTTTTATCTATTAAAATACACAGCTAACTCAGTTCAGCTTCCCTAATGTAAGCATCAGGTGTCATTAAAGATGTCCAAAGGATCTGACATATTAGCAAGTGAGTGGCAGATACGAGACAAGACCTCTAGGAAACCCACGCCTTTTTGAACTGGCAGCTGGAACCAGGTAGGTCCCAAGAGCAGCTTAAATGTCATCAGTTGTTTGGGAACTGAATTGTGCCATGGAACTATGAAATTTTACTTTGCTGAAGATTACGGAAAAGACAACGTTCCCTCTTTGGATATTGCAACAATAGGAAAAAAAAAAAGACCAGTTCAAAGTTCTGTTTGAAGTCTGCTCCTTTGAAGTCTTAGACCCACTTTTAACCTTAAAGGGTAATGTTTCTCTCACTTAAGGCAATGGCAGGACTTCCCTTTGTTCCTTTCAAGTGATCTTTTGAGACAGAAGATCAATTATAGATATTAGCAGCAGGGTGTATGGTCACTGCACTTGTTTGGCACAGGGTGTGAAGGTACTAGGATTGGTGAGGGGGAGTGGAATGCCTTGCTGAAGGGCTGAAAGACAAACCCCATATGAAGAAAGGAAGAGAAGGGACTAAGCTTTTCTGCTCATTGAAAATGTCTTCCAAAGGACAGGGAACCCTTCCATAGACCAAAAGTACCCACCAATTTTTGACTTAGCTGAAGGCCACTGTAGTTTTCTATTATGCTTTTTTGCTTTGATTTGCTTTCCCTTTCAGAAAATAACAGGCTCTGTTCAAGACAGTTAATTCCAAAAGCAGTAGCCATATATTTGTCTCCATGAGACACCTGACTTGACTAAAAGCTCTTTTGAGGATCAGTTTGTAATTCTACAGAACAATTCAAGAAATGTAATTAGACTCCTCTTTTTCTGAATTCTTGGCTGGGAGAGACCATCTTCTGCTGCTTTTTATAAAGGGAATTTGTTCACATAACTTACCCATTTAGCTGTTGCCAATATTCCCACAGTGGTCATAACTCCTAAATATACCCCATACCTTTGCCATAAGCAAACAGGATCAGTATGTGAAAATGGTGACTTCACACACAAGCAAGCTGCCATTTCTATAAAGCATCAGACCTCTGACTTCATCCTCTCTCTCTGACATTGGCAAGGCACCAGAAGCTCAATATGTGAAACATGCCTCTGAAATAAAATAGTCTTAAATAGTCTCCTTATGGCTTAAAAGACAACAGAGTACATAAAATAGAAACAAATGGGACATTCATAATTTTGTCCAATTGTAGAGTTTCTTTATTCATGAAGCTTATTAAAAATCTTGTTCAATTCTGCAAATATTATGAATATTAAATTCCAGATCATTCAGGGGAAAAGTTTTTTTGTATTTGTGGGGTGATAGCCCTGATAAGCTCTTGATGAGTTGAGGGAAATACCTCAGGCCACTGGAGGTGTGCTCCCAGAACCATCGTCAGCAGACAAAGAAACCCCAGTGGCTTTCCAAAAGTGCAAAAGCCAGATGGATAAGATTAACAAAGGGTAGAGTGTTGTGGAGATAACATGGCCTCCCTTTGCCACATCTTCTGGAAACACAAGGAGCCAACCCTTGGGCCTATGTCATTTGCTTATCAGCCCAAAAATTATTGACTGTATCCACTTAACTGACCTAAGAAAAAAAGGTATAAAAAAGAGATTGGGCATTACCAAAAGTTGGGGTAGAAATGCCATCGTCTCTGCAGGGGTGGCTGAGAGGAGCTGCCCTGTCTCCTCCCACCTCTTCGGACAACGTAGGGGTGAGAAACTATGTACTCTCTATACTTTATATGTGGTTCTGACATTCTTTTAATGCCTATTACTTCATACTTGCTATCGTATGGCTTTATACTATGCTTATTACTTTATAACTTAAAAGGTTCCTTATACTGTTATACTGTGCTTTTACTTTTATACTAATTTCACTGGGCCATATCTTTACTTCATAGGCACTTTATTTACTAACTGTGTTTTGCTACTTTAATACTAAATATGACTTGCCTTACACCTTGTAACTTACTAGGTATATATCTTACTTTATAGTGGTTGTCGTGTTCCTTTAAGGTGTGTAGTTCTTCTTTTAACATGTTTGTTAATGGGACACAACTATATTCTTTCCTTTTGCTTTGTGTTCCAGAGAAGGTCGTGTGCAGTTCATTTTGTTTCTCTGTATTACCAAGGGAGTTCAGATTTGTGTTTTACGTTGTTGTGTTTCTGGTTAGTAGTTTTCTGTTGTTAGTTAAGTCTGTCATGCGGGGTATACTGCTTGAGTTTTGTATTGAAACTTGTTTGGTGTACTTGTCTGTAGAGTGTGTTTTGTGCTGGTTTCTTTTGGGGTATTTTGTCATCAATTAAATACAATCATGCAGCTAAACGATATCACTGGCAACACAAAACCCACAATAAATGTCACACACTTGTATTAATAAAAGTTACTTTGGGAGCTGCTATAGAGAAAGTTCTTTCTCGCTATTAAGTGTGGTCTCGTAGCAGAGTGTCAAAGGCCTTCCCAGACAGTGTGCTGTCCAGTGCTGTCTCTTAAAGTGAGACACAGACAGGCTGATCTGAGTTGTACAAAGCTTTGATGTTCTGGGAATGCTTATAGCCAATATCTTCATAGAAAAAGTTCTCCCTGGCTAAAGTGTGGTCCCCACAGGAGTGGCAAAAATCCTTACAGACTGTGTTCTGTCCAGTGCCAGGCAGGCAGTTCTGGGTTCATATGGCTTCAATGTTCTGAGGATGCTTATAGCTACTAACTTTATATTAATACAGGTGGGACAAGAAACCTTTGCATTTCTGCCCCTCCTTTTAATATGACAGTATTAAAACAAATGTGAACTTGTGTTTGGACATCTTTGACATGAAGGCCTTTGAGGCCCTAATAGGGGTCTTCTTATGCTAAGTTTTAACCAATGACATTTACAGGTCAATGAATTCAAAGTTTTAACAGGAAGAATATACCCCCAGATGAATACCAACAAGATTTTCTGCACTAATGATCTAAATACATGAATATTAGCATAAGTGATGTAGGTTTCCACTAGGATAAACGTGACAGAATGGGCAAAACCTCACTTAATGCCATAAGCACATTACTCAAACTGTGTTTCTAGTCTGTAAGTGCATTACATCATTAGTCACTCAAAGGAAAGGGCAGAGTTTCCTACCCAATTCATTACAAAAGGAAAGTGACATTTAGAAGATAACAATATGAGAAATGGGAATTGTATCTCACAGGTAGAGTTCTTTTTTTATCATGAGAATTCTTTCATTTAAATAAAGGAGACAATACCAGAATTCTTTCTCACTAGCTGAAAATTGTTAAACTTGTTTCTTAAAGGTATAGGGCATTTAGATGGAAGAGACATTCTTAACTCCTCCTATGTAATTCATGAAAGGGGTGTTTTCTGGGTGTATTTTTGCTTTGTTTAAATACTAGCTTCTACCCATCAATGCATGCAAAACAACAAATCCCATTATAATGTGGAAAATGCTGTAAAGAAGATACCAGGCCAGCAATGATTTACCATTGATCACCTTTTATTTACATGGTCTAAATATTTTTGGTGTTACTGAAAGATGAAAGGAAAGTCTGACCTTCTAAGGGTAACATAGAATGTGTGTTCAGTTCTAAGCACTTAAGTATTTTTATAAACACAGTGAGATGGGTCTTTTTTAAGACTAGTCCACATCAGCATACTACTAGCCATGTCCTCCCCAAATGTGGGTAGATGTTCCACTTTCAGGTAGTGCTCTGACCAAGTTTGCTAGAGTAGAGATTTAAAAACACCAAACTAGCTGCAGAGGATGGAGACAAAGGTGATTGTATCAATTTTGTTGTGACTTTGAATGTCAAAAACTAATCCAAATGCAGAACGTCCCTTTCTAAAGTAAACAATCTTCTGCAGGGAGAAAGGACTTCATGCAACAAACCTGTGAGGTTTATAGTGAAGACCCTTTATTACACACAGCACACGGTTCATATAGGGTTGAAGCTACATCTTATTGGCTTAAAAAGGTTTCACACCACCATGCTAAAATCTTTAATTGGTTAAAACCTATATCTCACAAGTCCCATGTTTATATTATCTCATCCCAATGTTTTCAGGTCCATGTCCAGAGATCAGCAAGAAAGTTGAGGGAATCTCCTGGGGAGTAACCCTAGCCTAACGAACAAACAGCAGGTGTGTGTCTTTGCTAGCTGAAACATCTGTTTGAATCTCATGGAGTTGGTACAACTTGGGTTGCTCACAAACCCATTTTCTGCAAGAAACTTCCCAACACCTTTCTGTGCATTTATTGACAGCATCCTGCTCCATGGAGTTTGGAGATGAAAAGAATAGCAAAAGCAGGATGTGAATTTCTGTGCTATGGGGATGAATAGTTAATCTGACTCCTGTATGTTAAACAACAGTTTAAGACATCAAGACAGCAAGTATCTGATGCCCACCTACAGAGCACCAACATTCCCTTCCTGTGTATTAGTATATCCATATATTTGAAAAGGGATTCCACAGAGCAAGTTGTGGACC
>JAWWEV010000001.1:2105108-2116020 GCA_035583235.1 Hafferia zeledoni
CCCTAGCCTAACGAACAAACAGCAGGTGTGTGTCTTTGCTAGCTGAAACATCTGTTTGAATCTCATGGAGTTGGTACTACTTGGATTGCTCACAAACCCATTTTCTGCAAGAAACTTCCCAACATCTTTCTGTACATTTATTGACAGCATCCTGCTCCATGGAGTTTGGAGATGAAAAGAATACCAAAAGCAGGATGTGAATTTCTGTGCTATGGGGATGAATAGTTCATCTGACTCCTGTATGTTAAACAACGGTTTAAGACACCAAGACAGCAAGTATCTGATGCCCACCTACCGAGCACCAACATTCCCTTCCTGTGTATTAGTATATCCATATATTTGAAAAGGGATTCCACAGAGCAAGTTGTGGACCCTTAAAACTAAAGGGTCAGCCAGACATCCATAGTTTGGCTTTGGATTTGGTTCATACCAACTAAGAGATTTATCTGAGGTTTAACACTGTGGTGCATCAGCTGCTTACTATAACAAGTTTTCTACTACAAGCCTTAAACATCTTGTAACAATGAAAACTAACAGTCCATCCACTCCCACCCCACTGCTCAGTGATTTTTTGGGGGTGAAAATTTAGTTAAGTTTTGCCTTGATACTGTTTTTTCTCAAGTTTTCAGGACTTATTGCCATAGGAATAAAGCACTTACAAATTGAGAAGAGTGGTTTCACTGCACGCCAGGAACATCACAAGGCTTTTTAAAGCTGTACAAGAAACAAGGATGGCACAGTGAGTTTGTTCTCACTTGGAATTTCGTTATTTCCCTATTTTTGGCTAGAGATGCAGACAGTTTAACCACACTTGCCTTCCCTGCTACCCAGGAGCAGGCACCAGCCCTGCTGCCCCACTGAAGTTGCAGGCCTCACCTGCAGTGAGGCTGAGGACAGGGCACAGCTGCATGGAGACACAATCTAAGGGCCCCTCACTTCTTGCAACCTTAGTGTCACTTAAACTTTTTGTTACTATTCATTTCTTTAAGACAAAGCCAAGCCCCTGAAAACGGGGGGAGCTTTGATTTATATGGCCTTGACAGAGCTCTTCCAATCTATATCATTTGGCCAAAAATCACAGTTTTTCAATGGCAGATGCTTATCACTAACATGCTAAACTAACGCTCCTGTTAAAAGGATGATCTGCTCCATGATCTTCCTAGGCACAAAGGTGAGGCTGACATCATAGTTCCCAGGGTCCTCCTTTCTACCTTTTTAAAGATGGGTACAGTATTTTCCTTTTTGCAGTCACCTGGGACTTCCTGATTGCCAAGAGTTTTCAAATATCATGAGACAGATGAGAGGGACTTTTTACAAGGGTGTGTAGTGATAAGACAAGGGGGAATGGCTTAAAAACTGAAAGAGATTAGCTTTGGATTAGATGGTAGCAAGAAATTCTTTACAGTGAGGTTGGTAAAGCACTGGTTGCCCTGAGAAGCTGTGGGTGACTCATCCTTGGAAGTGTTCAAGGCCAGATTAGATGGAGCTCTGAGCAACTTCATCTATTGGAAGGTGCCCCTACCCATGACAGGGTGGGTTAGAACAAATCTGAGCTTCCAACCCAAACCATTTTATGATTCTATGACTCAAGAGAAGAGGAAAAATGTCCAGCTGCATCTGTGATTGCTTTGAGTATACTGCCCTCTAAAGTTGAAAGGAGGCATTTCTTTAATTAACAATCAGGATTTATGATACCAAAAGGCAAAACTTATTATTTCTACTGAATAGAGAATTCTTTGGGGCTAAGGTCAGCAGAGCTACTTGTTGACTGGAGGGAAGTACTATCTACAGAAAACTGGTTCAGGGGGAGAACTACTATGCCATGGCTTATGAATATGTATATCTTTCTTCCATAATTTGTTTTTAAACCCTTTTGAAGGACTCCTGCTCATATATCATGCTTATAGGACAATTCCTAGCTCACAAAGAGCCTACTGAGACAAAGCGTTTGACAGTGTGCTATTACTTTTCTGTGTCTAAATGCTTTGCAAAATTAAAGTCCTAGAAAGAATCTGATTGTGTTGAATTTGTAAAATACACAAACTAGGCTTCATTTTTAGTCACTCACCTGTCCATATATGGTTAGAAATGGTATTAGACACTGCCAGATGACTCATTTTAACAACTTCAGGACAAAAACAAAACAGCATCAGGTTATAATTATAATTTCCTGAATCTAATCGTGAAAAGGAAGTGGTTTATGCAAATCATCTTCCTACTGGAAATTGCAGAATAATTCCTAAGGAGATGGAGGAGGTTACACCAAGGGTGGAACACTGAAACAGTACAATTTGTATGATGCCAAAAGGAAGGAAATGCATCAGTTCTGGACTTTTGTTTTGGGTTTAGAGGGATTAATTCTTCCTGTCAACTCCCTCGCCCCTTTTTAAACATTATTAATACCTTTGCCAGTAAAGCAGGGTTGTCAAATATTTTCAGAACTGTCACAATCAGCCTGTCTCTAACTCACATATGTTATGTAGGGCTTGAAAAACAGAGGGCTATAGATTTGCTTTTTAAACATATCTTTGAGCACAAGTACACATTGCCTCTTTCCCTTTCCCATTCCCACCCCCCACCAAAGATAAAGAAATACTTTAAAATGGAAAAGGCAGAACAAAGGGAGAAGTTCAGAAGAATTATGCCAGTACTTTTTTTTAAAGCAAAAATCAGAATATCCAGGAAAACACCTGTATGAAAATTCATAAATTAATTGCCAATGGCTCACTAACCAAATAGAATTACACACTGTTACAAGAAATAGTTTTTTCAAATTTAGCTTAAACCATGTGAAAATGAAAAATAGACTCTTCTTTAAAATAAACAAAACAAACAAACAAACACCTCTAGATTCCATACCATGCATATTTATACAAACAAATGAAGAGAAACTCAATAAAAGGGATCTCTAAAATGAAAATATGTTGTTTAAGTCAGCATAGTTTCCCTCCTTGGTTTGTCTCTCTACCAAAATCTGAATGAGTATTGAGGAGTTACAACCACACAAATACATACTTGGTCTGCCAGCAGGAAGCACTTCGACTTCAATGGCATTCACATTCCCATCAGTGAAATTATAGAGCTGTTTAATCTGCTTTCTCCATAGTCATTTTTTATTATTAATTTAGAATGGGTTCAAGGGGAAAGTAGGTCAAAACTTTTGAAGAGTGATTGGCCTACATTTTGTACACTTAGCAAATTTGGTTGCCTAAAAAAATCACTCTCAGCAAAATGTTCTGGTTGCAAGGTCATCCTAACAAAGTTGCAGCAACTCAGTTTTAATGCAGGTGTAGTGGATTGCTGTGCTTTATTATATAAAATTTTAAAAAACATTTTTATTTGCAGCAATGATTTTGGTATAGCACTGTCATAAAGCAAGTAAAAGAAAGTATATGAACTAGAGGAGCCCTTGGAATTGACAGCTGTCAATGTAAACACTCCTATGCAACCATATGGTATACATTGTCACTTGTCTTAAGTGTCTCAATCTTAAAGTCAAGAAAGCTTCCACCATGAACTTGTGACAACATGTAGGACTTGGGGGTGCTTTTCGTCAGGTGGACATGACCCAGCCAGGTGGACATGACCCAGCCATGTGCGCTGGCAACCCAGAGACCACCCATATCCTGGGTTGCATTCAAAGCAGTGTGGGCAGCAGGGGAGTGAGGGGATTCTGCCCGTATGGTTCCAGACCCCACCTGCAGTGCTGCCTCCAGCTCTGGGGTCCCAGCACAGGAAGGACATGGACCTGTTGGAGAAAGTCCAGAGGAAGCCACCAAGGTGATCAGAGGGATGGAGCACCTCTGGTACGAGGAAAGGCTGAGACAACTAGGATTATTCAGCCTGGAAAAGAGAAGGCTTTGGGGTGACCTAGTTGTAGCCTACCAGTACCTGAAGGGAGCCTACAAGAAAGATGAAGACAGACTATTTACAAGAGTCTGTAGTGACAGGACACAGTGGAATGGCTTCAAACTGAAAGATTAGATATTAGGAAAAAATTCTTCCCTGTCAGGGTAGTGAGGCAATGGAACACATTACTCAGAGAAGATGTGAATGCTCCATCCCTGGAAGTGTTTATAGCCAGGTTGGATGGAGCTCTGAGCAACCTGATCCAGTGGAAGGTGTCGCTGCCCGTGGCAGGGGAGTTGGAAATAGATGATCTTTAAGGTCTGTTCCAACCTAAACCATTCTATGATCCTGTGATAGATTTTAAGCTTGTAACCATTCAATGGTATACACTGCTGACCAGAAGCTACAGGATATTACCTAGCAATCTAAAAAGGGAAGACTGCTCATGGACTATTGATCTCAACAATTCAAGTTCAGCTGCCACACCAGAAAAAAATCAAAACCACCCCTAACACACATCCACAAAAACAATAACAACCAAAAAAGTAACACCTTCACACACGCCAAACAATGTAGAGACTAGCTGGGGAGGGAATTATAAGAAATGGACTTTATTTTGAACAGGTACACATATTCTAGCAGTATGCCAAGGAAGTCCCTGAAAGGAAGAAAACAAAGACCATGAGAAGGCTTAGAGACCACACAAGAGTGCCAAGCCACAGAGAATAAGGAAGTGATGTGAGGAGTTTTTAGTACATAGGCTGGTGGTCGCCATTGTACCAGGTGAAAAGGATTCCCATTATCCTGCCACACAGCTCTGAAAGCAGCCATGGGAATCACAAAGGTCTTGAACTCCTGGTGGCCCATAACCACACACTTTTCCACCAAACCCAGTGGAGATGAGACTGTATGTGAAATGTTTGCAAGTAAAACAGGACGAGATAACTCCTTTCCATTTTGAGTAGTTTAGAAACTCTTCTACCTCTTTCCACCTTTTCTCCACCATGCAGTGGAAGAACCCCACCCCTATCATGTTTGGGGGAAAATATCCTGTGAAAACCATGATACTTGAATCTGTGCTTTCTGATTCCTTGTGACCTTCAGCTATGCTGTATTGCACAGTGTTGGTATTTAAATGTGTCTAAATCCACTGTAGCAGCAAAACATTTTAATAAACATTTGTCACAGCACTCAAACATTTCAAGCAGAACAGCAACTGAATAGTTCATTCAGCTACACATGGGCCACATATGTAAATCAATGAGCACATCACCCAAAATGGGCATGGAAGGCTTTTATTATGATGGATTTGTGCTGGATTGCTCCACTATGCTATGTGAAATCTTGTCAAAACCTTGAATGATGTCTATTACTGTTTCCTGTAAAAGTATAGCTGTTGGCAAATACTGACATCACTACTGCCACATTTCCACCTAGACCAAACAACATCAAACTGCATAAAAAAACCCAACTCATCACTAGCTCCAAACTTGGGTGGAAGTCTACAAACTTACTCTGTAGATTTGCTTTCCATGTAATTTCAGCAGTACAGCTATCTGATGACAGGTTGTTTCATTAACTGCTGATAAAACGAAGCTTAGAGAAAATGGATACACAACCTGCCTTTAATTTTAGTTCTTGCTTTTACATGCAGGAAGAGTAATTACCTGCATCAGGTAAACTTTGTCTTACATTGAAATGAAACACCCCTAGGACAACTGGATAATATGAACTCTGTTATTAAGCAAAATGTGAGGGCTGATTTGTTAGACTCAAAAAATTACTGTCTTTACTTTGGGGCTGGAACAAACATTCTCAAGAGTAGCCAGCCTGGAGGAGAGATGCAGAACAGAAAAACACAGATAAGTGCCGGCAAGAAATAATTTTTTTGGAAAATCACTTTGTAGCTGAGGGGTGTGATTGGAAGAAATTGATAAAACCTACTGATTCTTTGTTGGAAATGAGGGTATTTGGCCAATAATTTGCACTGGCAAGAAGTGGAAGTGGAAGTAAAGATAATGTCACCCACAGTATGAATTCTAGTATACCAGTTTTCACTGGTAGTGAGTTTTAAACAAGTTTAAACAGTGTCCACAAGCAGTTGCAGAGTCAAGTAGCCATACTACAGCTGTCTCTATGTCCATTAGAAAAGCATATCTCTATAGGTTCCCAAGATAGGTTCCCAAGATGGGAACCTCCAAAATGGAGGTTCTGAGCTCTTCTGGGCTCCAGGCAGAAGAACATAGGAACAGCTTGAAGCTGTTCAGGGGATCTTCAGACTGAACATTTGTAAGCATTTCTTCACTTTCATTCAATTCTAATTAATACTTTAATACACTACTGTAGCACTTGCCTGCCATGAAATAGCTTAGAGCACTTACACGCTTAGCAAATTTTTCTGGAACTTCAGAACAGCCCTCACTTCTAAAGCAACTATATTGTTGCTTTCAGTTTTCTGCTGAGTTCTCACTGTTACAAGACTATGATTTCATTTGATGCCTAAAGGTTTAATGTGTATTTTGTAGATTTTAGAATTATATAGGTTACATGGATTCTCCTGAGTTGAACACAGTTTTAGGTAGTGTTTAGAAATCACTGTATGTTTCTCACACTCTGCCAAAGACATGGTGTTTTGAAGGAACACCTGCAAGATAGATTCAAGACATAAAAATATAGATGGCCCAAAGCCTTTAGAGCTTCTCCAGGAAGCAGAACTGAGGACCTCTATGGGTGGGGCACCAAGGGAAATTGGTACTTCGGGTTGGCTGTAGTTAACATATATGCTAATGGTTAAAGGTTATAAAAACTGTAACATCTCTGGTCATGGGTGTACATGTTCTGTGGTGTGCACTTTGAAAGCTTTCAATAAAAGGTACCTGTCTATATGTCTCCACTAATTTTGTTTTGAGCTTTTACAGGAATTTTAGGCATCACTGTGAAGAGATGCACAAAAATAAACCATTTACATAAATACTTACAGGACTAGATAAGAAGTTTCTTTTGATTTGTATTCTTTCACCTACTACTATGCTTATTCATACAGATGTGTGGTAATTTTCATCACTGGTTGATGCTTAGCTACAATTTTCTTTTCCATGAGGTCTTCGTCTATTTTGGATGATAAATCATGGAGACTTACGTAAACATGAAAGTTGTCTGGCATGAGCTCCTGCTGTTATGTGGAAAAACACCATTCTAGACACCACCACAAAACATTTGTGTTTACCACCTTAGCAACATCTAAAAGCATTGTCTGTGGCTGTGACTATGAAACCTGTTATGGATGCAATATTGAAGCAACAGTCTACCTGTCTCATGGCTGTTTATAGTCAGCCTCTCATGATGTTTGTCCACTCTGCTGTTCTTCACCAGCAATCCAAGACCTTGCAGCACAAAGCCCCATTTCTGAGTGAATTTTAGAGAATAGCCCTCATCAGGTCCCCAGAGTCCCACATAACTTCTTGTAGCCAGCTTATTCTTTACATCTTCCTACTGACTCCTTTCTCCTCTACCACTCAAAATACACTTACTTCAATCCAAAGTCTAGAGGCAAAAAAAGGTAGAAATCTTAGTGCTGTATCTATTTCACCACTTATCTGGAGATGCCTGTCAAACCTTTCAAGGCAATTACAAATCTTTGTAGCCCTACATGGGTATTCTGAAACCAGGAGGACAGAGGGTGGCCACAGACTGTGCCTGTGACAGGAACTAACCTCCCGTTTGCAGAAGCCTGAGTCTGTATCTGACAACATGACAACAAATGCCCTTAATCACCTCGCAAGCAGGTAAACACAGGGCACAGAGACTGCAGGGAGTTGGGAGTTTCTGCATACTGCTACCGTAGTTTCACATATATATCAAATTTACCATTATTTCACCTGCAATACGCTCATTCCCTTTAACAGAAGATAAATAACAAATCAAAGTGTTAAAAGGATTCAAAGAAGCTACACTGCACATGATGTGCTGCTCCTTCTAGAATTTGCAGCCCTTGCAAATTGCACTGATGCTGACTGGGATCCTGGAGGGAACTCAAGAAGCAATTAATCAGATCTTGTGGTTAATTTTAAATAACTTCAATCGTTTTTCTAGATAACACTGATAATATTTTGGCTTTAAGCTTCAGTAACCAAGGAAAACTGAGTGAAAATCCATTCTTGAAATAGCTATCATTGGTAGCCAAATATGAAGCTGGCAAAACAGTGTCAACTACTTTGACATTTTATTTACATAGGATATTCACATTGTAGCTAAATATCTCGATCAATTTGTGGGTTTGATATATTTAGATCTCAAAACAATATAAAAATGCTTTAAATAGCACACAAAAACATTTCCAGAGTTATTTGTAATATATATCTAAATAAATTGCAAATATGATATCAGAAAAGAAAAATCATAAATAGCTCTGAGACAAAATGTGTAAGACTCACTCTGTACAGTCTTATTCTAATATTACATTACTATATTCTTACTACAACTGAATGTAATAGTACTGCAAAAAAACAGAACCCAATAACATTTAAGTTTTCAAGCATGTCTTGGATTATTTCACTGCAAGTCCACTAAGAAGTGAAGCAGAATCTGAGAAAGTTAAGGGGAGAAGTCCTAAGTATTCTTATTTACGATCGAATTTGATCTAATTCAGACTAAACTTGAAATTTAAAACAGTTTCCCTTTCTTAGAGTTCTGTGAGAGACAGTAGTATTACAGTACATGCCAGACCATGTATATGAAGGAAAGAAAGTCAAGAAAAAGCCAGTATCAAGAAAATATGTATGTACATTCTATTGAGAGAAAAATACATGAACTGACTTTCAAGTCATATTGGGATACAAGCAGTTAGGTTACTGTGGAGCTTATGACAAAGAAATCCTGCCACATTACCTCACTTCTTTCACCTACTACAACTCATCTACAACCAAGCTGGCTTGAAGTCACTCAGGTTGGTCTGCACTACTCTGTAATCAACAGCAGGTCTACCTAAAACTATCACAGAATCATAAAATTATAGAGTAGTTTGGTTTGGAGGGGACCTTAAAAATCATACACTTCTAACACTTCTGCTGGGGGACACCTACCACTAGACCAGACTGCTCAAAGCCCCATCCAGCCTGGCCTTGAACACTGAGAGGGATGGGGCAGCCACAGCTTCTCCCAGCAACCTGTGCCAGGGCCTTGCCACCCTCACAGTAAAGAATTCCTTTGTAACATCTAGTGCCCTGATTCTAAAATGTAAAGGATCAACTTGCTACTGCGTCAATTTACCTTTTGCAATTTAAAAACCAAGGTGAAACTATTTCTTCTTACATACTTCATTGCCATATTGCCCTCACATTTAATTAGAGATTTTTAAGCATGCATTCATTCTGCAGTTTGAAATTCACAAACCTTCCCTAACGTTACTAAGAAGCAGAGAATTCTGTCAATACAGAGACCACAGACTTGCCCTTATTTGCAGGCAGGCAGCTGAGAACCCAAAAGGTGCAAGACAACAACTGTAATAACCAAATGCACACAGAAAAACAAAGTGGATGAAACATTGTCTTGTCTGTCCTGTGTATTCCCAGAAAGGGTTCACAGGAGAGAGGAAAGACTGGAAATATATACTTTCCTTTTGTCAGTCTCTCACTTGTTTACATCATAACCTCTTCAGATAAAAATCACTTTTTCTGCTGTGATTTCAGATTATGTTCCTTACCATGCTCAGAAGAAACAAACAGTGAGATCCCTCTTTTAAATACATTTCTGTATTCTGCTTCTTCCTATGTTTATCAGGCACTGAAAGACACAATATTTTGAGACATAACTCATAAGGGAAGGAAGAAGAGTTATTGACTTTGTTGATGTAAACGGTGATGCAATATGTTATTTTACCCCTATAGTAGTTTATTTGGGATTATTTAAAACAAGATTACTAAAGTATCAAAAAGATGCATCACTAATTGGACTTGTAGACAACGTCTTACAGAAAAACTCATAAATAACACATATTGCAAAGGTGGCTGGGATGCTGAGTTACCTTGTAAAAATGTCTTACAACAGGAGACTAGAAGAGCTTGACATGTCCAGTATATTAAGGTGAAAGCTAAGACAACAGTTAATATATATGTACAGATTTAACCGGAGGATAAATACCAGAGTAAATAAACAGTCCTTTAAGCTGAAGGAAAAGAGCAACCCAAGGAGAATCCTATATAAATTTGTCATGAATTAAATCAGATTGAAAGATAGCATGAAGTTTTTTATGACAATTATCATGAGACTCTGCAGCAGGCTTTCCATATAGATGAGAGATTAAAATCAGTAAAGAAACTGACCATGGGGTGATGTCTTCTCAGAGAAGACATCACACACAACATTGGGGTGAAACCAAAAAGCCTTTATTCAATGGAGAGCTGACTTTTTTAGGTATAACAACAATCCTCTACCTCCCACCAAAAACAGATCCCATCACCCCCGATCCATAAAGCACCCCAAAAGACACTCAACAAGAAACAGACAGAAAAATATTTACTTCCCTGAACTCAAACAAAATGCAAAGTAGCAGCGGCCCCATAGCGGAAGTCCAGCTGTGGAGGCTGACAGTGGATTACCGTGGCCTCAGTGAAGTCACACCCACCCTGAGTGCTGCTGTGCCTGACATGCTGGAGCTTCATTATGAGCTGGAGTCCATAGCAGCCAAGTGCCACCATCAACATTGCCAGTGCCTTTTTCTCCATTCCTTTGGCAGCAGAGTGCAGGCCACAGTTTGCTTTCACCTGGAGGAGTCTGCAGTACACATGGAATCAACTGCCCCAGGGGTGGAAACACAGTCCCACCATTTGCCATGGACTGATCCAGACTGCACTGGAAAAGGGTGAGGCTCCAGAACATCTACAGTACATTGATGACATCATTGTATGGGGGAACACAGCAGGGGAAGTTTTTGAGAAAGGACAGAAGATAATCCAGATTCTCCTAAAAGCTGGTTTTGCCATTAAACAAAGTAAGGTCAAGGGACCTGCTCAGGAAATTCAGTTCCTAGGAGTGAAGTGGCAAGACGGACGTCGCCAGATTCCAA
>JAWWEV010000001.1:2126690-2155101 GCA_035583235.1 Hafferia zeledoni
AGAGGGACTGGGGACAAGGGATGGAGGGACAGGACACAGGGAATGGCTTCCCACTGCCAGAGGGCAGGGATAGATGGATATTGGGAAGGAATTCCTGGCTGGGAGGGTGGGCAGGCCCTGGCACAGGTTGGGCATAGAAGCTGGAAGTGTCCAACGCCAGGCTGGAGCAACCTGGGCTAGTGGGAGGTGTCCCTGCCCATGACAGGAGGAGTTGGAACAAGATGGTTTTAACGTCCCTTTCTCAAACCACTCTGGGATTCCATGTCTTACTTGTCCTTTCCATTGGTCTTGAAATACTGGATTAGAAAGATGTTTAACCTGAGCCCAAATAGCTGGTTTAGGGTCTGAAGGCAGAGTTTGCCAAGGGCTCATGTAACACCTGCTCCCACCTGGAACACCCAAGAAGAGCAGGCTGTGCTCCAGCTGCTGAGCAGCACCAGCCTCCACCTGAATCCCTGCAATGTCCTCTTGGGCTGAGCTGAATTGGCCTCCCTGAGAGGATTTGGCCTGAAACAGCTTTGCTGCCAGAGCTGAAAGGATGTGTGGGGGCTACACAGAGATCCACACCAGCTGTGCCCACCGTGTCCCTCAAGGAGATGAGGTGAGTGGAGTGATCCTGATGATGGAGCTTTTCTTTGAAGGCAGGGTAAACAAGAGAGATTTCTTCAGGTCAGGGGAATACTGAGCAGCTGATCACATGCTAAATCTTTCTGTCCAGCTGGGGATTCCTGGGAATGACATTCCCCCCATGTGTAACAAAGCTGGCAGCAGACACTGCAGGGCTCATTAATGGACTGGGAGGTGCCTGTAAATGCAGCCCTGGGGACTTGCCTGGGCACAGCATGGGCTGGAGCTGCTTGGGCTGTGGAGGAGATTTTGGAGGGACTCAGAAGCTTTTCCAGCTCACATGTGGTGAGACTTTTGTCCCTTGCTTCCCTGGCTGGTGACAATTTGCTTTCTAACCAGGGGCCAGAGGGAAGAGCTGCTGGTTTTGATTGCAAAGAGAGCACAAGAGATGGTAAAAAGTCTCAGGGCATTCCTTCTCTCTTTTCTGTTCCCTGCTTGGGCTCTGGCAGAGGCCAGAGGAGGCTTTTGCCTCAGCAGAGAAGGATTTTGAAGAGAACTGATGGAAGGGTTTGCCCACAGAGGTTGTGCAACCTCCAGGCAGGGAGGTTTTCAAGCCCCAGCTGGGTGAACCCTGAGGTGCCCCTGAACAGCCCCTGCTGTGAGCAGGAGCTGCCCCAGAGCCTTGCTGAGGGTCCTGCAGGCACTGGGATCCCGTGGAACAGCCCGTGGAGTCGGTCAGGAGATGCTGATAAAGAGCAGAGAGAGCATTTTGCCTGCCCCAGGTGAGGGGAATCTCCTGAAGGCTGAAATGCCCCAAAGCCACGTGGGTCCCCATGCTGGTATTCTAATTTTTCAGCCTTTGCTCTGCTCTTGTCAGTCCAGGGTAATGTTGCTTCCACCAAGGCCAGTGGGGTCAGAATGGAAATGGGGGAATCTCAGCATGAAATTTATTTGTCCTCCAGCTGACTCACATGGAAGGTGTCAGAAGTGGTGATGGATGGGCTGAGCTTTGCCCAGAGGGGACAGCCTGGGGCAGCCCTTGGTGTGCAGAGCAGCCCCAAACCCATCACTACACAAATGCACGTGCAGGTCAAAGGAGCATTTCCCAGCTGTGCAGAGAAGGAATAAGAAATATTTACTTTCTCCACTGTCAATCTTTAACCAATTTATTCCAGGAAAAAAGTAGCAAGTGAAGAAAAAACTGAGGAGTAAGATGGGAGTGGAGCTGCCCCAGTGGGAATTTGGTGTTTGCCTTCTCCTGCCATAAAGGAAACCTCCTCCTTGTGCCCAAATCATCCTGGGAAAAACCCAGCAGAGAGCACTGTTTGGTTTGTTTTCTCCTCTCTCCAAGCAATTCTTCTCAGTCGGGTAAGCCAAGTAATGAGCTTTCCATCCGAGGGGTTCTCAGGGCACTGTTCCCCAGGACTCTTGGGAATCAGGGGGGCTGTGTCCATACACAGAAATGTACGTATATTTTGCTGTTGCTTGACATTTTGACCCATGTTTTTATTGGTAAAGACCAATAAAAAGACAGTTAAAAGTGTAAACTTTCCACGAGAGAGTTTTCCAGGAAAAGGGAAATATTTTGCTGTATTTTTCATTTATAATTATTATTGTTATCATTATTAACAATAACAACAAGGATTAAATATAAATAATTTGGGTTAAAATTCTGAAAACCTGTAGAATTTGTTTGGGACTAATTGTACTTCCTAAACTACTACTGCTTCCATGGCTAGAGATGTGGAATTCCCCAAACAAAGATGTTTTTTCCCCAACAAAGAACTGCCGTAAATACGTGGAAAGCCCAACGCGGGGCTTGTGCTGTTTGTGCCTGTGGCTGCAGATATTCCGTGTTAGCAGTGGGAGAGGGACGAAGCGGAATCCGGGGTGTTTGGGGGTGTCTGGGGGCACCTGTGCCAGCTGCGGTGCCCAAAGCCCGGCAGCGCCGGCGCTGCCCCATCGGCCCAAGAAGCGCCTTCCCAGCCCCGTTCCCTGGGCAGAAGCGCCATCTGCTGCAAACCCATCGCTTCTCCGTCCCCAGGCTGCGAAAGTTTCCTAAACGCCACCTAATGGGTGCTTTTTTGGCAAAACGTGCTGAGAAATGTGTTGCAAAGGCTACTTCAGGAATGACTTATGTTTCTTCATTTTATTTTTTAAATAGGGAAAGAGATTTCCAGAGCCTTCTGTGGTGGTGACAGGTTCTGCAGTGCTAGTTCTGATATCAGATCTCCTTTGGTCAACAGGCAGGTGCTGCAAAGCTTCAGAAGATGAGAAAATGAAGCCTTGCACCTCCACCTGACCCAGTTCCCATCTCTCTGAGCATTGGTCACCTTGCCCATATCAGTGGAAATCTGCACTTCAGCAAGGGCTGCACCCATGGAAGGCTGTTGCAAACAAAGATGAATTTCTCCAGAGTCCCGGGCAAGAGTTTTTAGTCTTGTTTTGTTCATTTTTATTCTGGGCTCACTTCCTGTAATTTGATGTCTGTCAGAGTGCTTCAGCACTCTTAATTTGTCTCTGGTTTATGTTTCACTTCTCTTTTGTAGGTTTAGAGCTCTGAAGCCCCTCAAAGAAAGAAGAGAAACCACAGCGGAAGAGAAGTTGGGTGTTGGAAGCTGTTTCTGCTCGACCTTCATGACAAGACTGTGCCCAAAATCAAAGCATGCTTATTATTCCCCATCACTTGCAGATAATGCAGGACCACTTTTGGGGAAGTTTGTTCCCAGACTGCAGAGAGGAGGCAACTCACAGGGGTTTTCAGCCTCTGACCATCATGTGCATCTGTGAGGTGCCCATTTGGGGAGCTGGTGGTAATATTATAACCATAAATTACATAAGGTGGTTTTTGTGCCTTGCTTTCTTACCATGACAGAAGTTGCCACTGTAGTTAACCTTTTAAAAGTGATTTTCTTGAAAAAACAAAGGGTCTACCAAAGCTGCCACTTCTTCCAGACTGTCAAAGAATATGCCATGGACAAAGGGAGCTGCAAGTTATTTAATTAAAAAAATATTATTAAATACATTTAAAATAGCATTTACCAAAAGTTCTCAGCCCTTGTAGAATTTGTGAAAATGCAGGCTAAATTCCTAATGTAACATTTATGTAGTAGACTTTTGTGTTAACAACTTTAATAGCTTTACTATCCCTTCCATAACCCAGAAATGCTAAAAAAACCAGGCAAGTTTCTTATTACACACCAAAATTCAATAATCCCATCTCTTTTACTGAGGCAGACACTGTTTAGGAACAGTTTACATAAGAGAAAATTAATGTAGCCTGTGGGATCAGAGCTCAGCCAGAAATCGATGTATAGTAACCCTAATGGGTTACCTTGAGCTCTGTTTGATGAGCTGCTGTCCGTAACATCTAAACAGCTCCAGACCAGTGTGGGGTGAATAACTGTGTCTACAGAGATGATGCTGAATCCTTTTGTGTTAGGAGAAAAGCTGTTTCTTTGTGAGCACAAAGGAAACAACGCTGAGACCTGAGGAAATGTGGCCTCAATTCCAGCCCTCACTCAAGAGATGTGTTGGTGCAGAAATGCTGCTTTTGTGTGCCTTTTTCTAGGTACTGCCCCAACTGAGGGGTAAGCCATTCACAGAAAATACTATTAGCCATAATTTCAGGTGGAAACACATGGAAAGGGGGTTATTAACAAGTTGAAGAGATCCTTATTAGCCAAAGCAGCCTGACTTGAGGGTATTGGATCCCAGTGTGTAAATTGCTGGGATGGACTGGAGAGACTGTTGGTTTCTAACTGCAGTGCCGTGAAGTTCCTGTTCATACCTCAGTGGTGTATTTGGATATGTCTTCCCCCTTTCTGAAGCTGAGAGGGTGTGATTCATTGCCAGGGGACAGGGTTGTTTTGTCAGCAGCACAGGAGGCTGAGCTGCAGCAAACATTGGCCCTGCTGCTGAGTGGAGCCTCAGTAGGGATGTGCAGAGGGGAAAGAGCTGGCAATTAATGTATGTGCACCAACTTGCCCAGAAAATCTCATCCGAGAAGAGAATTCAAGTTATTTTACCTGAGAATAAATGCAACTTGGATGAAAATTCAGATCCATATTCCTGGTTAAAGCCAGTGAAATTTTACTCTTTAGTCCTGCAAAATGGTCACTTCTGTGTTCTCATTTAAGTCTGGTTATATCTCATGCCAAGGATATTCTTTAGTCCAAACTTCGTGTCTCCTGACTGAAACCAATTATGCAAGATGCATAATTAATTATACAAATACATTATAACATGTCTCACAGACCAAGGTTCATAACAGTCAGAAGATCAGCCTTTTAAGTGTTTCCAGTACTGATTATTCCCTATTGATTCAGTTATATTACAGTAACTGTGTTCCTCCCTGGGTCACCAGAGTTGTGTAGGTATGAGAAGGCAGAAAGGGGAGTAGAAGCTGGAAGTCTGAGTTCAGACTAGATGAACTGTGGTGGTGAGGAGTCACAGTCACCTCACTGTGTCACTGACCTGTGTGGATGAAAATGTGGACTCTTGTGCTTCTTGGGCATTTTCATTAGGTGAGCAGGAATTGAGTATGAGCAGACCTGGCCTGGTGTATGCTTTTTTAATGGAAAATAAGAGTTGCCACTTAAAACTCACAGAAAAATAATAATTCTTTATTTTGCCTGTGTCAAGGAACATGGGGTTGTTTTTATCTCAAGTTTGTTGCTCTAGTGGTCTTCTTTGGGAATCCTTTTCCAGGTGTCTGTTCAGGTCTCCTTCTCCTGCTCTCTCTCCCTCTGAAATCCACTCCTCTCTCCTCCCTGGTTGCTGCTGGAATGTCTGTTCCTGTCTCTGATTCCCACTTGGCTGACGTTGGTTGACATGAAGTGATGTGAGGAAGCAGAGCCATGGAGACCACAGAATGAGGAACCCCATGCACAGAGCAGGACAGGGAACAACATCCCTTTTCAGGGAAATGGATGTTCACTTCTTCCTTCAGTTGCCTGTGCTGTGGTCTGGTCCCAGAGCTCAGCTCTGGGCTTGTCTTCTGTCCCTGGATGAGCACATGGATGTAGGGAGATCTGGGAATCTTAGCACTTGCCTTGGAAAATCCAAGCTGATAGCACAGGGAATGGCTGGTATGCAAGGACAAGGCTTTGGTGTGGAGCTTGCTTGACAAGTCCTGAACCATTTTTCTTCCCTTTTCCTGTCCCTTTTTCTTCCTGAGTGCACTGCCTTGGTGGTGCAGGTGGTGCAGGTGCAGCAAATGCAGGTGCAGCAGCTCAGGTGAGCTGAGGAATAAACTTTGTACACCCGATTCCTTTGGTTTTTGGTACCATTCCTGCAAATTTACCGAATCAGAATCCCAGACTATTCTGAGTTGGAAGGAACACACAAGGATCATCGAGTCCAGCTCTTAAGTCAATGGCCCACACAGGGGATTGAACCCATGACCTTGGCATTATTACAACCAAGTTTTAACCAACTGAGTTAATCTCAGGGTTGTTTTAAACTCCTGGCCACTCTCTTAGGGGGAAATTAGCAATGTGGTGAGGCAATGCCATTTATCTGGAGGTGCAAGTTCTGCTTCTCACCCACGGTTTGCTGTACCACTCCCTTCTGTTCTTGCTGCCTGTGAGCCTTGTGAGCTAAAATGGGGCTCAGGCTGCTGTGGGGATGGAGGGGAAAGTATTGCAAAACAGGTAGGTGAAGAAGCAAGGCTCAGCAAGCTGTTGCTTGATTTAGCAATATGAAAAAGTTTGTGGTTTGCCAGAAGAAGCGCCCTGCCTGGCAGACATCTGGGGCACAAGAGTTGGCAAATGAGTAAACTTCACCCTGCTCCAAATTTTTTATGTCTCTATAACGAAGCACAGTCTGGGGCAGTGGGAACAACTGGGCAAAGTGAAACCAGGATGGTTAATGTGTTTTACTGTCCAGGAGCCTATTCATGTCATCTTTTAAGAGGTTTTGTGTGCTGTGTGAGTTGCTCAGGAGGGAGTACCCAGTCCTACATCCCTGCCTTGCAGGAGATTTCAGTGGAGAGCATTATTGTGCTTTGCTGGCACTAAGAGACCTTCAGTTCCACAGACTTCACTGTCTTCCTCCTGCGTGGGTTTGTGGGTGTAACTGAGAGCTGAGCAGCTTGGCTTCTGTTCTCTGGGCTTCCTGTGTGACTCTACCTGTGCAGAGTGTGTGATGCAAAAATAGCAAAGGGAAGGCAAGACATAGGAAATGGTGTGATATAAATGGGAGGCCCTTGGACCTTGACTTAGAGGGGCTGTGAATCTCCCTCAGAACGGGTCCTGGGCCTGCTTATTGGTTGTGTTCTTTGTTTCTTTGTGTCCCTGTGCTCTGTTGTGATTGTGTGGTTTCACTGCGTGGTTTAACCCAGGACTGGCCCTTTCCAGTGCACAGGGAGACTGCTCTGCCCCCACTGGTGACACCCCACTGGTGTCCTGCCCCTCCAGTGTGATGCTGCAAGGTGGATATGTGGAATTTGGAGACCACCACCAGCCTTATGCAGCCAGTGTTGGGTGTGATGTCTCAAATGTGACACTGTGCCATCTAAAGGTTCCTCAGATGACTCAGATGAATGTGCAGCACCTTCAGTGACACAGTTGAGTCCTTCCATGCACTGGCCAGTTTTGAAGCCAGTGGGTGCTGGAAATAACTTTTTTATCATTTCTTCCAAAATGTTGTGAAAACTGAGCAATGCTGAACTATGTCCGAACAGATTATCTGCACCCTAAGAGGCAGATGGTTTCAGTCAGCACCTTTTGTTTCCTTGCTTCAAAAGGCACAACCTTTCAATTTGTCTGCTTGAAAGAGTGGAGCCTTGCTTTTCTATGCTTGTAGGTGAGGTGGCGAGGCACTTCCTGCTTATCTACAAAAATCTCATCTTCCAAATCAAACTTGGCTCTCTGGGGACCTGATTAAGCCAAGGCTCAGCCTTGCTGTGCAGGTGAAGCAAACCAGGTGAAGATTTCACCAGCCTTTGCATCTCTGGATGGTCCAATGCACCTGTGTTCAGTCCCTTTGTAGTCCCAGATGTCAGTTGTTATTCTGGGGCTGCCCTGAACAGACCTTGTTTTTCAGTTTAAGGCCACTGAGGCAGAATCCGTGTCAGAGAGACAGAGCTACTTGTAGTCTGTAAAAATAATTGTACCTTTACCACCTGAGCAAGAAATGCAATCAAAGGTCTATTTCTGGGCTGTTTCATACATAACTTCCTCCAAGTTTCCCAGTCTTTCACCTAAAGTAATTTATCTGTAGTCATACAAGGATTGGCCCACCAAGACAAAAAGAGCAAATTGGATTTTTCTAAAGACAGTTTTCTACTAATTTTGCTTGAATGAGGATTATCAATGCTTGAATGAGGATTATCAATGATTTACCAGAATGATAATTTATATATTTAAAAAAATAAACACAAATCAACATCTTTAATGGCCTGAACTAACAACTTAGTGCAGAAACTTAGTACACAACTAACGACCATGGATTTTTATCCACTCAGATACTGTGGCTGAGTTCAAAGGGGAGGGGGAGGCAGACAGCAAGTGCAACATAAGCACAATAAACATGTAGTTCACCAGAAGAGCAAAGTGGATGTGTGTTCTTAACAGCTTTGGTGTTGGCTGGATACCAAGATGAAATATGAAGATAGAAGAGCCTTATTTTTTTCCATGATGTTGAGTACAAACCCTCTGGTGTGTTACTTGCAGCCTGAGATCTGGTACACCCTTCCTTTTCTACTGGGGTGCAAATTTGTAACCAAGTTCAAGACTCTCTGCTTGGTGCTGTAAAAGCCTCTGATGCAAATGTGGCAAAGAGTAATCTTAAGAACGTTCCTTATTTTGCAAGAGCAGATGGATGGTGTCCAAGCTAGAGCTGAAAAATTGGTGCAGATCAGGGGTGTGAGTGTTCTTTTCAAACTTCAAAAGGCACCTTGATCTTTGTCTCATTTTTATCTTCTTTGCCACAAACCTAGGCATGAAACAGAATCACTTCTGTGCCAGTGTTGGGACGAAAACTTAGCATGACACAGTTATATGCAGTTCTTTTTGAAAAAGAAAAATTGATTTTTGACTGGGGGTCAGTTGCTGCTGATCATTTGTTATTTCCATTGATCCACTGTGGACAAAAGCAACATGCAATACCTTAACTAATCAACCATCCCACCAAGACAAAACCAGAGCGTTATATTTCAATATTTTCTCACACCTTATTTGTGAGAATTCTTCGTAAAACAACCCTCCCTTCCTTCCCCTCCACGAAGTACAAACACACACACCAGTATTCACTCAATTTTCGTTAATTGTAGCTTTAGACATTCATGATGCATGGAGAGCTTTGCATGAGGTAGAGTGGAGTGGAATGAAAAGCTGGATCCTTGGAAGGATGTTCTTAGAAACTCAGAGAAAAATTCTTCCACAAACATTCATGGCTTTTACTTGGGAGAAATTAACTTGGCTCGATATCATCTTCCCACAAGTTCATTTTACATGTTTCTATCCTGGGGAAACCTTCCCCTCCTCCTCTTGGATACTGAAGCCTTAACCAAAAAATAGTAGAAAATTGGAGGTGGAAATAAAACCCCTGACTGTTTTTATTCCAATACTTAAGAAACAAACACACAGTGCAAATACCCCCCTGTTGCCATGGGCTGTGTTTTGAATTCTGGTGTTACAGCAGAGCATCCATTGGTCCTTCCTAATAAAAAGGAGCTTTCCCAAAAGGGAAATGAACATCCTGGAGGGAAGTTAGAGCTGAGGCTGCACAATGGTTGTCTGGAGAAGTCCTGGCTGCATTTATTGATGCACATTAATGCAGGCATATTCTGTAGTTTCATTAACCACAATTTGTTGCCTTCTCTGGCATCTTCTTGCAGAAGCAGAATGATTTAGTTCAGCATAAGTCAGGCCATCTGGGCTTTCAGGTAGAACTAGGATGGAAGGCTTGGTGCAAGGTGCATGAGGTGCTGTCCTCTGAGCTTTCCAGGGAGGGACATGGTTGTCATAAATGATGTTGTCCTTCAAGGCGTGTGGTGGGCTGGCCATGGAACTACAACGTGAGGAGCTTTCTTGGGAAGCTTGAGTTGTTCCAGCAGCAGCTGCTGCACTCCCAACCTGCAAACAAACAGAACAGGGTAGAGCTGTTTGGTGCCTGTGCTCCTACTAAATATGAGTGTTGTAAGATTTTGATCCACCTGTTTCATGCCCTTTAAACTGCTTTTGAGCACAGGTGGATTGGACTCACCTGGTCACTGTATTTTACATTGTTCTTTGAAACAAAGTTAGAAATCACTCCTCTGCCTTCTGTTTCCCTTCCTAAACTCTCCTGTGTGTTCTTGCAAGATGCCAACGTAAGGCAAAACTGATTTAGCATTTTGTGAGAGCTCTTCTGTACTGGTCATTTAAGGCTTATTGTAGGATCTGTGTGAATTCCTGCTAGATATATGTTAAATTCTTTCTTTCCAGGCCTTTTCCTTGCTCTGTGGGTCATATTTTGTCTTATTTTTGAATGAGACCAACACAGTTGCTTCAGGTGCCTAAACTATTATTGGAATGAGACTTAAAAATGAATGTGTTTTAAGAGGAATTTAGATGCCTAAAATCCCTTTGTGTCTAGGACCCTTAATTCCTTCCCTCAGCTCAACCCTGTGGAATCTCCCACCAGACAAACCATCCAGGCACACAGAAGGTCCCTCTGATTTTCTGCCATGTTTTGCACTGCACAGAGATTTGTTCTTGCAGGACAAAGTCGGGTTTTGATGATGGAAAAAGTTAAACATACCAGGATCTCTTCTCTCTGTTGTGTTAATGGAGTTCTCTTTTGCTTTGCTGGAAAAAAAGAAAGGAAAAAAAAAGACTATTGTAAAATCTGAGATTTTTATTTGTTCTTGCTTTGCTTCCACCCTTCTGTCTCTGTAAGGGAACAATACATGCAAATTAAAGGTTCAGTATCTTAACTGGGACACTCAACAAGGCCATCACAATAATCAGATGGAAAATTGTAAGGAGGTTCATAGAGCTTTCAGTGCAAGTGCCATGGAACCCTGAAGAGGAGTGTGATCAAATGCATCCTAGGCAAAGCTTAGGGGGTAAAACTACTTACCATGGCGCTTCCTTAGACACCAAAACATGCATCCAATGGTGAATAGACAACACAGACCCACTGGTGCTGAAGTAATGAGCAATATCTTGTAGTTCTCAGATTCCTGAGACTCTGCTGAGATGTTAGTGGTACCTAAAATTATATTAGCAGGTATTAACATAGAGAAATATGACAGGCTTTTTTTTTTTTTTAGCAATATGTTTTTCTGATGTAACTGAATTTTTAATGTACTTAAACTTTCTGTAATTTGGTGCAGCATGTCATGAGAGCACCTGAGCTCCATGGGCATTCTATAAAGTATGAAGGACAAGTCCATAGGAAAGTGTAATTCATGAATAATGCCTGGCAAATGCAAAGAAAAGGCCAGAATTAGAGGAATACTCTGACCTTCCAGCATATTTTTGCAATTGTAATTGTGAACAATGACCCACTGTGAGTAAAACCCCTATTTCAGGCTATGTTAAACGTGGTGGTAAAATGTGATTCTAACACTTTGTATGTACAACCCATTTATTACTGGGATATTAAAGAGTGTCCCAGAAGTGTAGTGAACAGCACCAGGAGGTAATTTAATTGGCTTTGTCCCCTTTATTCTGATTTCTGGACAGTGCCAGCCTTGAAAACTGTCCCCCTTGCGAGACTATTTTGTTCAAGCAGGAGGAAAGCAATTCCAGTTTAGCAATGAGTTTTAAAATGATCTTGACTGCACAAAGCATTCTAACCAGAAATTCATAGCAGTACAGATTAGTTCCTTTCTCTTCAAGGCGAAATAAGAACTTACTTTCTGGTGAAACTGTGGCAATGTTTACAGGTTTTTCTGAAAGAGAAAAGCAAGACAGGGAAGTGAAACAGCAACCTGACATTTTGCACCAACGGCCTCAAGCAAAGGGAAAGGTGTTTTGGAGGAAGGAGGATGATGTGTTTGTCTCCCACTGCCAGTGAAGCAGTTCTATCTTTCAGATCTCTTGGGCATTCAAACAAATAGATCATCAGAACATATTTCAGAGGAAATGTGCATCATGAGCATATCCTGTGTTTGCTGTAAGTTTTCTATTAGCCCCTCTGTTGCAGCATTAAACGAGGTTTTAAAGTTCATTAACTTACCAGGAGAGGAACTGGCACCAGAACAACCTTACAACTCATTGCCTGGGGGCAGGAGGATGCTATGGCCACACAGACCACTTTCTACCTGCAGAGCAGCATTGAGGAGGGCAGGTGTGGCTTGTCATAATCTAGACTTGGAATCCCAATTGCCTCAGTTAATGAGAAAACCTCCCTTGCCCTCAAGATCCTTCAAAGCTCTTTCCTGCTCTTGAACTTCTTGGGGTACAAAATCCTACTCTGACCATCCTCAACAAGACACTGGAATTGCTTTGTCCTCTCTGCAGATTTGTGGCCTCGTTGACTGCTGTACACACTCATTTGTGTCCTGTGTGGTCCATGTGGTGTTTAACCAGGCTGTCTTCCCACAAGCTCTTTTTGTTCCAACTGGTATTTTTTACATTATCAAATAGTCCACCAAAGACTGTTTGGGGTTGGCAGCTTTGCCTTTCTCTGCCAGATCCTCCTGTTATCCCTTTATTATATTCTTTCCTTTTGTTTCTGTCCTCCCAGGAGGCAGGAAAAAAGCAGGTACCATCACATCGGTGCTACCAGTCAAACCTGTCAGGAGAAGCCCTTACCAGCAAAAAGGAACATTTCTGTAAAATGGCTTTCTTTGGTTTAAAAGGGCTCTTTCATGCCACAGGGGGCTCACCTTCAACAATGACCTTTATTTCATGGCTCAGAAGGGACAAGTTGCCATCCGTTCCTCGACACTGAAAACGTCCACTGTGGTTCCGATGAACTGGGGAAATCTCCAGAGCAAACACCGAGTCAGACTTCCACTCTGCCCTGCCCTCCTCCAGCTGCACACATCTGGCCTCCTCCATCTTGCACCACTGCATGGAGGGCTTTGTCCTGCAGTAGAGAACTGGGCACTCCATGCTCAAAGAGCCTCCAATATGAGTTGTGTACTGGGTGAGTCTTTTAACTTGAATTTCAGCTGAACAGTTTTTGGCATTGGATCCTGGAAATAAAGCATAACACAAATCATAACAGTGGGGTCTGCTGTGTGCTCCCCATAACACTAATTCCAGGCTTTTTTCTCTGGTATTACTCAGGACTTCCCTTGTCTCCTTGCAGCAGATCTGCTCTCCATAGGGGACAGTGAGAGCAGGTAACATCAAGACTACTCATTCTTTTGTTTTCAGAAGAGTTGTTCAATGCAGTTTCTCTGATGTGAACTTTCCCTTTTTTTCTATATCTCAATCAAATTAGAGGTTTAATAGTTTAGAAAGAAAATATGTAAGATATGCATAGCGAGTCTTTCTCTGTCATCCTTCTCACAGATTCTTTTAGATTTAATTAAGATTATTTACTTCACAATTCTTGTTAAATTGCAGAAGTAGAGGCTTTTCTTTTTGGTAGAGATTTTTATAATTGTAATCTTGAAAATAATTATATTTAATGCAAATATATTATCTATTTTTAAAATTTTTATTACATTTTGTTTAGTTAAGGCTTCAAGTTATGGGTTCAAGTCACTTTAACTCTGTGTCTTGGTATTGAATGTCCTGACCTTTTAGCAAAATTTATGTTTTTTTATGATGCTTTATTTTTCTGGCTGATTCAAAGTAACAAAAACTATGAGAGAACTGTGGTCTTTCTACTGCCCAATGTTCTCTTATAGTACTGTGCTTGTGCAATGGAGAGAGTGATTGCTCATAAATATATCCATATCTGAAATACGTATATCTTAGAAATCTTAAATATATCTGTTTCTTCTGGATGATGGGGAGGAGTAGAAAAAATGTAAAAGTACTTAGGGCAAGTTTTGTAGGGAGGAGAATTGTGTAGGGGAGGGCAGAGCAGAGGGGTCTGTGAGCAGCCAATACTGTATTGCCAAAACCCTCAGCACTGTCATCCAGGATAGGCACATGGTACAGCAATCCTTGGGAATACCTGGATGGGGCATTCAGGAGCTTGGGATGGTCAGAGTAACAGTTTCTATTTATAACCTATAGTTTGTAAGCCTTTCTAAATCTCAGAACACTCCACAGCATAAATAACTTTTATTTACTTTGATTTTTAGTAAAAAAATATTATGTACTTTTATTTCATTTATTTATAATAACTTTACTGAGTGGAGCACTCAGTAATACTGAGTTTTGATCACAGTATGTCCATGGATTCATCATAGCAGAACCAATGTTTTGCTGCTGTTGATTTTTCACTTCACTCTCTTTGAAGTGGCCTTGGAAATGGGCATCTAAAAATTAGGTAGAACTCAAACCTCTCTGTTTAAGTTTATTCTCACTTTGCCCTATGAAATGTACCTGGTCTTGCTTGACAACAAGGAGAGGGTTATTCACTGTATGTGATATTTGCAGCTGCTGCAAAAAAATGTGGTCTCTGCCATGTGGAATAATGAAACTCATCTGCCCACAGAGCTTGGAATCCCAGGAAGTTTCTGCTTTGAGGGGTCCAAATCTGAAGTGTTCCCTTAGTCAGGATGGCTTGAAATGAGGTTTGAAGTGGGGGGAGTAGAGTGGCCAAAACACACAGGTAAGCAAATTGGAGAGAGGCTTTAAAACTGGTCCTTGTGGAAGGGGCAAGTGGAGGAAATTCAGATAATTTGGATGGAGATGAGAAAATTAACAAGGAGGATGACAGCCCTGGGTACAAACAATGTCTTTTTACTAATGAAAAACATCTGGCTAAAAACCAAGGGGAAGTAGAAGCCACAATTGATTAAATATTCTTAAGAAGAGAAGGAATGAGAGCTGCAGAATAAAATTAGTTTAGTTTGGCAAAGAAAGCTTTAGTAAGTTTGGGGATGTGGGAGATAAAACTCCTCGGAGATAAATGCAAAGGACAAGGACATAAACTGAGCTGGTGGCGCATCCTATAAATGACAAGAGTAAACACTCAGTAAAAGGCTCTATTGGCCAAATCATGAGCAGCTTTTCACAGACACAAGAAAGAAACTTCCACAAGCAGTAATTAAGGTCAGGTTAAGAATGAGAGGCATAAAAGAACTGAGCAACATTGGAAAAGTCATGGCAGAGGATGAGATGCACATCAAATGCAAATTGCAAAACTAGGAAAATATTATTTCAGTAGTTAGTGGAGAGAGAAAGCCATCAATAGATTACCAGCAGTAAATCAGATTTAACAGGTATTATTTGTAAAAAGGGAGGCTCAGTTCAAGAAGATAAGGAGGGGCACATGGTAAGCTTTGTGTTCTGCTAAGAATGAGGAAATGTATTTAGGTCTTGTCCAGTGCTCTCCAGAAAGAACAGGGCAATGCTTGGAGTCTCTCCAAGCTGGAAAGAAGTCAGAGAGCACCATGACTATGATACGAAAGCCACAAAGTAAAGCTTGAAATTCTTGTGGATTTTTTTTCACTTAAAGAAAAGCAATCAGAGGGAAGGACATAATAAAGTCATCCAGAGAGGAAAGAAGAATGAAAAAAAAAATTTTTGATGTCTCTGCTGTGTATAGAGGGAAACAATGGGCTGAAAGGGAAGGAAGAAAGGTTGATTACATAGTTTGAAAAAATTTCTAGATGTGAAAACATTAATACTGGAATTAGTTTCTGTGGAAGCTTGTGGAGTGTGAGTTACTGGTGGCTCTGAGGAGTAGCTTAGACTAATATATGAAAAAAACATAAATATGTGTGTGTGTGTATATGTAACTATATATATATTTTATATATAATACACATTTATATTATATATATATTTTTTTATATATTTATATATATAATTACAATGTTAACAGCTCTAACATTCACAAGGTGGTATTTAGTGAGCATTCCCTGCCTACATATCTAGTCCTTTCTCTGCTTTCCTGAATAAGACCATTCTAAAAGACACATTTTAGTTATGAAACAGGGTCACTTATCTTTCACTTAGACCCTTCCATCTCTGATTAAAGGAAAGCACAATTTCAGGTTTCAGGCAAATAGGACAGCCCTGCCTTGGCCATAGCACAGCAGCAGCACGTGGTTATCAATAGGCTGAAAATGGAAACTCAAAGCTCAAATTAGAAAGTAAAGCTTTCAGTTCTTTGAGCAATGATTTCTGTGGAAGATAATGCATCAGGAAGTCACTCATGAAGCTCAGATTGTGCCCTGATAGCAGCTTTCTTTCTGATATAATTCTATGTAACATATGTTTCCAGAAGGATGTGTGTGTCTCTGCAACAAAGATATTTCCTGATAACTTCAGCTAATTATTTTATCATGTAGTTTCATCTTTTTAAAAATTCTCCTTTGCAAAAAAATAAAAATCAAACCAGCAGCAACCAAACCAAAACTAACCAACTTCCCCCTAAAAAAACCCAAATTCAAAACTTCTATGGAAGGTCTAATTTCTGTCAATCACGAGGAGATATTTCGCTGCTAACAGAAGGTTTAGTTGGTTACAATTTGTTCTTTGGTTTTGGTTTCTGTGGGGGATTTTGTTTTGTTCCTTTTGGTTTAGGGTTTTTTGTAGTTGTCTGTTTTGTCATTGTTGTTTTTTAATTAAAAATCCTCTGCTATTGATAATGACATTACTTGTTCTACTTTCCCTATACAGTATATTTTAAGGTAGATCAAATAAAATGTGCTAGTTTATCTCCCAGCAGGTGAGCTTGGATAGTCTCTCCTTTTTTTCCCAATCCTCAGGCAAACATGAGCCACAATTTTGCTCCTTTGTCTTCTGGTGGTTGATCCTTCACTTTTGGTGGTGGCTTTTCACTTAATAATTCCAATATAATCAGCTCTGGTTAAATTCTGCCTCCAAACCAAACTTTCCTCCCACCAAGCAGCTCTTGCCTCCATCCTTGCTTTCCTCCAAAGGTTCCCTATGGAATGAGCTGCTGGGCTTTGGGAACAGTGTGTGGGAGGAACTTCTCCTGCACTCTTTATTCCACTGCACTCCAGTTTTGGTGGGAATAAAGAATAGCTCACTGAAATTTGATTTAATTTTCTTAGTTACCATTTGTGGATCCTGTGGAAAAACCCTGTGCCTGCCAAGTAAAACCACTACTTCACTCTGTGATTTTTTTGGTTTATTATTTTTTCCCCTGATAGTTAAATAAGAACAATCCTTTGGACTTCTTAATAAGCTACACAAGCTACAGCTTTCATTTCAGTGCATATGACAATTTTTAGTGTTTTCAGAGCCTGCAAACGAGTTTATTTTCAGAGGCTTAAATGAATCAGACATTAAACTCCCTTTCACTATTTTTTTAGCTCTTACAGGACAATGCTTGGATCTCAGAAATAATAATTGCTTTTGTATGTCGTTACTGACTCATGGCTGAATATTAATGATTGATGGCTCAATGATTTGGGTTTCAGGTTTTCAAATTTTGGGAAGAAACCTGGTCTTTGGTAAATGTTTTTAGCAATCAATTTGGGCACCTTCTAGAACAAGATCACCAGAGTTAAACATTTTTCTCAGGCTTTGTGAAATTCTTAGTTTAAGTTATTTTGGACTTCAATAATCAAAAATCTGGATTTGACAAAGGCTTTTCTTACAATCTACTTGGGTTTTGTTGTTTTTTTCCCCTCTAGCAATTAAGTGTGGGAATTGGTAATGAACATGCCCTAAAATCTCTAGTTAACTTTTCCTCTGTCCCAAATCACACCTCACTTGGTAATAAACTGTAAGTGGACAAAAAGCAGTGGAGAAAATCCTTTTAAACCAAAAAGGTTTGGGACATATTTTGTACAGAATCAAATATTTACAGCAACTTTCAAAATTCATTTAAAGGCCATTTGGCAGGAATAGATCTTGGTGAAGATTTGGGCTTACATAACAATCTAAGCCACAACTTCCTAGACAATGGGTGAATTAAAAACAAACAAACAAAAAACAAAAAAACCCCAACAAAACAAAAGAGGGGGGGAAAATCAAAGTAATGAGAATTTCTGGAGTTCATTAATTGTCATTAGAATGACACAAGCAAAATAAACTTGAGCCCACACGTGGCTTGGTGTGCTTTTCCTCTGAGGGTTTGAGCTTTTTTTCCTCTTATGAGAAGACCATGGTAGAGGCCCTGTCTGCCAATTATGTTCTAATTATGCTTTTCAAGGTAAGTTTAATTACCCTTTCTGTAACACTGTTATGAGCTGAAGACACTTACAGGGTTTTACACCAAGTCTGAAATTTTCAGTCTCACAAATATGGGTGGTAATGATGAATATTTTAATGTACATTTTTCAAGAGAGGACAAGAATCTGTAACAGATGGAAGTTTTATATTTCACCTTCAAACTTAAACTCCTTGGTGAGATCCCAACTGACTAAAAGCACATTTTCTTTCAGGTCACTGGAGTGTTTCTGACCAGGCTCTTCCACCCACAATTAATTTGCACAAGGTAAGAAAATCTCCCTGGGTAATGATTCCAAATGAAAACATGTATTCCATGACTTGTGCAATAGGGAAATACTCATTACAACCCTTTAATAAAAACAATTTTTAATTTTTTTCCCCTCATTATTGACTTGGTGTATGAAATCTCAGTGGTCAACTCTGTTTCTGTTTGGAGTAAGGGAAACTTTGCAAAATACAAAGCTTAAATAATTTGGTTTCAATTTTCAATTTACTTTTAAGCAAATAAAAACCAAGAAAGTTTGGATAAACCTGTGGGTAAAATGTATGTATGTAAAAAACCCCAAACCATTGGAAAAACTTTTGGGTAAAATATAATTATATTAAAAATACAAAAAAACCCAAAACATCACAGTTCCGTAAAGACTGACTTGCAAAACTTTTCTCTCTGTAATGCTCCTATGAACAGTATTTTTATTTTTGTAGTAGATGCAGGGAAATAAATATTAGAACTTGAAACAAAATAACCTCATTAAGGGAAATAAAATCAAAACAGTATCAGAAGTATATTGGGCTCAGTGCTGTCCTTGCATCAGCCCAAACTAGAGGAACCTCTTATTCAAAAACTGTGGCAATTCAAAGTTGAAAGTGGGATGATAATTAAACGTGGTTAAGCAAAACAATTGCAGATAACACTTCTCTGGTAAGGATAATTTGGCTGCAAAATGGACCCAGCTCAGAGCTAGGAGGATTCCCAGATTTCAGGCACAGGCTTGAATGCTGCCAGAGCCTTTGGCCATGACCACAATGAAAAATATATTTGGTCCCCAAGTGCTGGAGTTCTTGTCTAGACAGTTACTGAGTATTTCCCAATTATTACCATTACCATCCTCTTCAGGCAAATTAGGAGTCTCTGATATGGTAATAAAACAAGACATGTTATCTCCAGGGTACACTAAGCCCTACTTTGGTTTTGTTCTCCACCCATAATGTTTAATAAAAACACAGTCAGGTTAAATTATAAGGCCACATCTTACCGTAAACTTGATTGTTGCCCTGAGCCAGCGTGACTAGGAGAGTGTAGAGTTGTATCCTTTTTATCAGCATGACTGGAGGAGCCTTCACTGTCTGGGCATTGTCCAAGAGCTGCTCCTGTGGGTTTGAGAGGTGTGGCTCCGATGGGCTCTCGCATCCCATGTGTTTTCCCTGGGTTTTGTTTCTGAGCCGAGTCCCTCAAGCAGCTCTTCTGCCAAGAAAAGGGGTGGGGAAGCAGCAAATCTGAAAAAAAAATATGATGTGTGTGTGTGTGTGGTTGAAATGTGAACTGCTCCATTGTGTCACATCATCTCATTCTCCCCTCGCAGTGCCATGAACAAAAGCTGCAGGTGGTTTCTTGTCTTTGAAAGATGCTCCTGCCAGTGAGGTTTGAACTTAAAAGCAGCAACAGAGCAGAGAGAAGGGATGCACTGCAGCATTCTAAACTTGTACAGTGCTTGGGTATTACTGCAATTCAACATTAAGAAATTAGGAAGCTGAACAAATTCACTGGTCACAAGCTGGTAGAAGTCAGAAACATGTCTGAAAAGTTTTAATTTGTATTAGATTAATTTAAAACAATCTAATACTATAATACTATTGTTTTTAATAATAGATATTCCAAACAGTAGCACTATTAGAAATAATATTGTTTGTAATACTGTAATATTGTTTCTACTACTTATTTTTAGCATCCTCATAAAATAAGGCCAAATAATTTGGATTCGATTTTGTGGGTTCCTTTTCCAGCATGTCCTTAATATCTTTCTCCTCTCAATATTTCTAAAACATCTATGCTCTTAGTTGAATCTTCCCAAAAACTGATGGCAATGCAAAGTTTCTTGAAACCAAATTCAAGTCAAACAGGAACTTTGTATATGGCAGTTATACTTCTGCCTATAATGCAAATAACACAACCCCAAACAGAAACCAGGGAGAAGAAATTAATGAAGTTATAAACCAACCCCGGTGTTAAAATGGTGAAGTTTAGACCTGCCAGAAGGGTTGCCTTCCAACTGAACTATTCTAAACATTTCAAGATTTCTAGAGAAAATATATGCATATTATACTCTTACAGAATTTTTAAGTATCAGGATTCTTTTTTTCCCCCATGTAACATTTTGAGAAAATAATGGAACAACTTTCTGAAATGCTGTGTTTGGAGGTGTCTGGTCAGAGGAGAATCATCCTGATGTTTGTGAGAAACTGAAAAAGCCTCACAAAAGTTGCAATCCAGCCTAAATGGAAAATATTTATGAAAGGAAAACTCATTGAGTGTAACTGCACACACAGCATTCCTCCACTGGAGACAAAATACTCCTGCCACAGATTGCATTTCTGTGGAGTGAAGACACCTAGTGGTGAATCCACATCTATCTTAGAAAATCTGGTTATTCAAAGAGGTTTCCTGCCACAGCAATTTCTGCCTGTGTTGATGTGGAGTTATCCAAAGCTTATGCCAGGGATGTGATATTAGTAGTTTGTACTGAACCTCTGTACTCTTATTAGACAAATTGGTTTGGGCTGAGTCCCTTGCTACAGATTGAAGCTTTTTTCATAAAACGAGGTTTTGCCTGTTCTCTGTGATGTTTTGAGATTGGCTTTCTAGGAGAGCAGTTGGGGTTTTTGGTAACTTTGTGGAAGTGTTCTGAACCGTAGGACAGGTGCTGTCATCCATTAGTAGTGAGGGAGAGGTGAGGTGGCTCAGAGTGGCAGGAAGGAGGACACATTCCCTGTTTGCACACTGGACATGGACTGTGAGGTTTCTTTACTTTGTATTTTTAATAGCAAATAGCCTGGACACTCATCTGTACTCTGGTTAAAAGGCACTGGCAAATGAGACTTCCACTGTCACTGCTGACACATCACTACTTCCTTTACCTCATGCTGGAGATAAAAGAAGGTTGCTCTGGGGTTGTTGGTTTGTATCTGTTTGTTTGTTTTGGGGAGTTTTGTTTGTTTTGGGAGGGTTTTTTCTTGATAATCGTCCTAGAAAGTGGCAAAGAATCCAAGTTTCACATGTTTTCTTGTTGGGACTGTACTACCACCTTGAGGCATTCCTGTGAGCTTCTCTATTTTTACGATATCCCAAGACCAAAGTGGTGCTTTGGGGTTGCTTTTTTCCTGTTTGCAGGTGCTCTGACATTGCTCTGCAGCCACACAAGTGAGACACAGCATTTCCAGTCCTGTGGGTGGGAGTGGAAGACTTAGACAAAATTGATTAAACCCCCTGTCCTTGAGTCACGAGGTGCAGAAAGGACTCCCTTGCTTTCTAAAGCCCTTCTCAGAGAGGAGTCTGAGTGCAGCGAAATCCAGTCTTAGCCTTGGATTATGTCAACAGTTTAAGGAATTACAGAGGTGTGATTGAATCACATTGTCCTGGAGGTTTTAAGGATTGGCAGAATGAGACTATTTATAGAAAATGCATCATTTGTTATCACAAATGATCAGAGGAAAGGTCTTAATCAGAATTATTTACTACACAAGACAAAAGCTGAAAGTACTAGTAGTATAGTATAAGATAGCATAGTGCACTGTGTTGAAGTAATTGTATTAAAGCTGGCAAAAAGAAATAATTAAGTAGAGATTTGATGGAACTCACCCAGACCAAGGCTCATGGGGAGATCTTTCTCCCAACCTCGAGGAGTGTCCTTGGAAGGAATCCCCAGCCAAGGGAGGAATTGCACACAACAAATGTTATGTGACTGTAACTCCCTGATAATGATCAGCCACTTTGTTCCTTCCCAAGTCCTCTCCTCTCTCACAATGTGAGTTTCTCTGCATCTCCCTTTTCCCTCAGCGATTTCAGTCTAATGGGATGAGCTAACCCTTGTTAAATCAAAGAACACAGAGCAGGTTCTGAAGTGCAGTCTGAGCCTGGCCCTGAATGCTCATCACAAGGGGCATCAGTTCATTCAACACAGAGTTGGTTAAGACTCTGCTTAGGGTTTTCCTGCACGTAAAACACTTCCTTAAGTGAAAGCCTGGGTATTGTAGCTGTTGGATTTTTCTTGTGGTAATGACAGGCTTCAGAAACGAGAGAGAAAGGAATTCAGAGCTAATGTGAGAATAATTAAGGTGAGAAGGCCTCATTTACCCCAGTAAAATCCAATACCGAATTTGAGAGCTATTTTGTACACTGAAGGACAGATTAAAAACCACTTGAGGCAAACCAATATAACAAAACCCCTCTAAGAACCTCTAAAGCTCCTAATTACTTTTCCTCTGGCTTTGAACAGAACTGCTGAGTGATGTCCTCAGCTGAGCTGCAGGAGCTCCCTGTCCTGCCTCAGCCTGAACTTTCTTGATTCTACTGATGACCCACAAATTCCAAACCCCTTGTAAAAAAACCAAAGTGGTGGGACAGGCAAGGAAAACCAAAAATCCTTCCCTGCCATAAGCAGAACTGTCTCACCTCCAGTCTCTGCTGCCTTGCCTGTGTAAATGCCAAACCTAATTATCAATATAACTGTGGCCTGAAAGCAGTTGTGTTACTCTTCATCCTCCTGCGTCCTGAATATGGGTGGAACTGTCTTGACTCAGTTAGAAAAGTGTCATTGTAAGAACTTATCATGGCCTAATTACTAAATTTTATATTTCACCCAGTTCTGCAGTAACTTCCACACAAATCCTCACCAATACATTGATTTTGCACGTGCTGTTTCATAGAGGAATTGTCCACACAAGAAAACTTTACAAAAGGGTATTTTTATTCTCCTTTTCCATTTCAGAGAAGTGTAACAAAAAGCACCTGCTCTTAATGTGCTGTGACCTGGAAATGACTGAAAATGAGAAAGTAATGATTAATAAAGTCATCAGTCAAGAGGTTGCATGAGTTTGTTGTTGAGCCATCACAAGATTTGAAGGCAGGTAAGAATTGAGAATGTGTGAACAGTCAAAGCCACCTTGACAATTTTTGGTGGGCTGATGTTATTTGCTCAGTTTTTATGAAGTCCCTAAGGGAGACAGAGATCAAACTGTGACCTTTTTGCAGCCAGTCTGGAAAGCCCTGATTGCTCCACAGTGCAGAAGTCCTTCCTGGAAAGATCAGGGAGCTGCAAGATTCTATACCTGCAATGTCAAAATGCTTAACAATCATTTCACTTGGTGTTCACCTGCAGCAGGGAGTCATTAGGGAATTCCTGTCACCATGAAGAAAGCCACACATTTAACAGCAAACAGAGGTTTTCAACACCCAGCCCTGGAACAGACTTGAGTGTGACTGCACAGAGAAATCAGCTGCTTCAATACACACCTGGATATCACCTTAAGCTACAACAGAAGGTGGGGTCCTTCATTTTTCTTGCCATTCTACTGTCTTACATCATTACCACATGTTCTTTAACCACTTTATTGGCAAAGTAAGAGATTATGCATAAATTCTATCAAAATTTTATTTTTTTTTTATTTTTTTAAAGAGACCACTTTCCCATTACTAAGTGAAAACTTGTATTGTTTTAATATAAAAACTTAAATAACTTACTCTGGTCTTAACTGTTGCAACAGGAAGTCTTGTGGCACTGCAAGATCCAGGTTTTTTCAGCCTTACTCAAGCATCTAATGCTAAATTAATGACTTTTTTAAATAAAACCATTTCTGTGGCCACTTTCCATCAGCTAAACATCCCTACCACCAAACCAGCAACGAAGCATCTTCACTAGACCAAAAGGGACTAAACTCTAATACCATTATTACAGTGAGAAGCTTTGTTAAAAAAAAATTTATTTTGAAAGTTAGACACAACCTTGAAATTGTACAAAGACAACAAGCACTCAAATTACACAAAGAGTTAAGTAGCAGTGAGTACAATGTGAATGCAACAGTGAGTCTTGCCTCTCTTTATTGGTAAATATAAATGGAGATTATCCTTGCCAAACTTCCAGCTTTCTTTTTTTTTTTTTTTCCTTTTTTTGAAAAGCAGCTCATGATGCTGCAAAACCTTTCAGGGAACATTTCACTGTTCCCTTCAGCAGAATTGTTAAAAGGGCTCTGGTTAAAAATAGCCCTTCTATCATGAGAATATCCCATACTTTGCAGAACAAGTTTCTCTCTCAGTTGAAAAACAGATTCCCCTTTCATTATGTTGAATGTTTCACCTCCCCTAAGGACCTGCCAAATTAGAGACTTCAAAATGATCAAAAATTGCACACTTTTTTGATTTTCATTATTTTACTCTTTGAAAGTTGTTCCAAGAAAAGCACTCTGGAGTAACTTTAGCTGTGAGCTGACTAAACTAATTTAAGTACATGGTCAGAGAAGAAAATATTTCTTTTTTTTTTTTTTATTATTACATTTAGAGTTCAAATATATTAATGAAACCGCCTGGCAAAAAGTATCCCTTACAGCTTGTCCCCACATTTGTGTGTCAGGTGAAAAGCAGACATTGCATCCTCCCCTTCCTTCTGCAAGTGTTCTTCTTTACAGGAAATACACAGAAAAAAGAATGCAATGTTCTTGCACAAGAAATTAAAACCCCTTGGAGACTGGTAATACAACTTAATTACAGGATTTAGTTATTGATTGGATATACCAGAAAACTTCTGCTGTAAATCTTCCCTCAGATGAACAGCAATTAAAAGGTTATGCTTTATCCAACTGTAGCCACGCTGGCAAAATGAGGCTCTAAATTTGAGTGTGTGCAGGACTCTGTTCCACAACTGAGTGGGACCATTTACACTCATTTCCTCTAAAAGTAGAACAGTCTGATGATTTGGGTTATGTTCACGATTATAAACTTATTATAAACATTATTCTTTCCAGATTACCTGGCAGTGCTGTATTTTTCCTCCATTATTACTCTTTGTTGCGATGGATCAGCATCTTGATTTTCCAAAAGCTTGAAAAATGCTGTGGCTCTTTTTTAAATGAAAATATCCCATTATTAAGACATCCCACAAGCTGCTCTGCATTGCAATTAAGTTCATTACACTGAAAATTCTGATGATGACCAACTTTTTCTTCCAAACTGTTCTGAGTTGGTGGCCTTGGCTGTGCTGAACGTTCCTCACTAGGCCCGGACCCTCTGCAGGGATTCTGCCTAAAAATAAATTGGTGCTAGAAGAAATAATGAACATACTTACAGAACTCTCCTAATTCTGTAAATCTGTACACAGACTGCTTTATAAGTAGAGTCAGCTTTTGAGAAACTAAGCATTCTAATAGTCCTTTGCCTTATGGAGAATGATTGGTTTTCTCTTTTTTTAAACAAAAACTCTTGATATTGCCAACTTTTTTAAGTAAAACTGGAAAAATAACTTGATTTTTTTTTTAAAGTTGTGCAGGACCCTACCTAATGTTACCATTAAGTTTTTAAAAACATCTGTCAGTTTGCCAGTGAAGGGAAAAACATCCAACATTGGATCTGATACAAAATTGTTCTGGGGTGCAGCCTGAAAAACCCACATTAGCAAAAACTGAGCTAAGTGGCCCCAGTTCAGACCTTTTCATCATCCCATTGTCTCTAGATGGTTTTGTTTAATTGGGGCCTGTTTTCTCAATACTTCACTGTTTTCCATTTGCTTCCATTGATAAGGTTTAAAAAAAAGGAAAATATTCAAGTGAGGATGTTGTGTTACTGGAATGAAACAGCAGCTGCTCAAGAACACTTTCAAATTCTCATCAGGACAGAAAAGGCTTGACTTAAGATTTACAAGAGTTTTAGCCCAAGGCAGCTGATGATTTTAAGCTAAACCCAAGCTTGTGCAAAAGTAAATGATATTTTGGAAGGCATATTTTGATAGTTAGGATTAGATTAGAAAATTGTTGCTGTTATTTCTGTGTGGAGCTCCAGACCAGGGGCCTGCTGTGACTGTGAGGAGTCCCCGAGGAGCAGCAGTGGCCTGAGCAGCCCTGCACTGGGGCACAGGGACAGGCAGCCTCCTGCTTTTTACTTCTGTCCATTCATTCCAAAGGGTTTCTTAGCAGGGTAAGTGCATTTTTTCAGAAGCTAAGTGCACAAAAAACCAGTTTTTACTAAGTGTGTAAGTCTTTTTCAGCTCAGCAAAAGAGATTGCTTTAGAAACAGCTAGGGAAATAATTACAGAAACAAAATAATCAGGGTGTTTTGTCTCTCTTTAGCAATTACAAATATCTGGAGTAAAAGAAATGCTGTGAAACTCTGCTGCAGAAAGGAAGCTGGACAACTGGCTCCACCCTGGGGAGTTAAAGCCCTGCTTATGCCACTGCACCCACTGAGTGGGAGGATTTCTGTGCTAGCAGAAGATGCTTGGCACCTCTCTGAACCCAGAGCATCCCAAGGGAATCTGGAGCAGGCAGAAGTCAGCTGTATTCCAGCACTTTGCACAATGCTCTTCCATTCCTTCTAGAGCACTTTGCATGAGGTGCACTGTTTGGCATATTAATTTGGGACAGCTCAGTAACAGACTGCCAGTTTTTGGAGTGGGTAATGTGATGGAAATTCTTCATTTTCCCACAGATGTGGCCATGGCACAGAGAGAGAAATACAGCCCAGGTCTGCAATTCCAGCATAGCTTTGAAGCAGAAATGCTTTCCTACTTGTGCTTATAGGTATTCAATAGTCTTTGCAGTAACTGTTTTAAAAACTTCTTTAATCACTTTGCCTCCCTTGACGGAAAGGCTGATGACAAGGCCAGAGATGTAGAGGACCTTCAGAGAAAGAGTCTGTTCTCCTGTGCACAATGAAAAAACTTTCTCCACTCCACAATTTAGAGCCTCCCCCACCCCCAGTTTGGACTTTGCATCCTTAGTCCTGCTGGTAGGAAAAAGCCATTAATCCTCTCTCCTAAGAACTCGGTCCAGCCCAAGTTTCCCTTCCCAGCAGCTGCACTGCAAACCACCCTCAGGTACCGGTTTGGCTGCTCAGCTTTCAGAGATTGGCACCGGAACTGAAGGGGGCAGGTCAAACCCAGACAATGAAATGGTGATTTTAGAAATGCAGACATGGCAAACATGATTTAGAAATGCAGAACTCCCAGCCCTGTGAGAACTGTGGAGCTCAGAGGTCAACACAAGAGACTGGCTATTCAAGCTAATGAATACATCCACACTTGCACCAAATACAGTAAGTGTTCTCAAAGAAAAAATGTTTGTTTTAGAACACAAACCAAACTTGAATAGAAATTTGCAGCAGTTCTCCCCCAACAGAGCAGTTACATTTGAACTAACCATTCCACAGCTCCTTACAGTTCAGAACTGCAGCACCACTTCTTGGTCACTCACAGACAGGACACTGGACAAAGCAATCCACTGACATGATTAACAACCCCTATCACAGCACGTTCCGTGGACATTCAGATGCAGTTTGTGTAAGAGAGATCCTTCATCCAAGTGCCTTTTCCTTGGTGTCAGTTACAGCTGGACTGAGCAGAGACAAGGGGTATGCCAGCAACATTCCCTACATTCACCACAAGTTCTGGAGTCCACAGCAGGGTTAGCAACAACCTGTGGCATCCCACTAAGTCCAGGAATAGATTGTCATTTCTACAAGAATACAAAATAGCTTGTAAAATCAATATGTAACACTGTATATATGCATGAATATAAAAATAAACCACACCATCAATATGTAAAACTTCACAACAACGATGAAAACACTTCCTCCTCAGCGGTCTTCAGTGTTGATGAGCTGGTTCTCATTGTCATACCCATCAGGCAGATAAGCTTTCCTGAGCTGGTCTGACTTGGGTATGGAGCTGCCGTTCTTCACGTGGCGGGACAGGAAGGCTCGCACGGCCGGGTGATCCGCCTTCTCCAGCGGGATATTGGCCTCCAGGCACATCTTCACAAAGTCCTGGATGACGCTGGATTTCTCTGGCTGGGCAGTGCTGTTGCACTGCAGGGAGGCCGTCAGAGTCCTCTGCTTCTTCCTCACGTTCTGCTCCTCGAACTCGGCCTTGCGCTTGGTGTGCGTTTTGGACTTGAGGTGGTCGTTGATGGCGGATTTGCGGACGTGGTTGAGCACCACGTTGCAGGAGGTGCAGAAGAGCTTCCCCCCGTCCTCGTGCAGCTCGCTGCCGAACTCGCTCACCCGGTCCTGCGGCGTCACGTACAGGGCGGTCTTGGAGCGGTTCCGCGACGGCGCCGACTTCACCCCGAACCGCTCCATGGCTGCCCCCGGCCAGGCAGGGCTGGAAAAAACCAAACTGGGGTCAGGGTGTGGTGAGGATTCCAACCAAACACTGCTGGGGGCAGGGTACTGAATATCCAACACAGAACTTACTGACAGCTAAAACATAACTGATTACGTGTAAGACACGTGTGTGAAACTGTTATTGAAAGGCTCTTGATTTTAAAGGCTAAAAAGATGGGAGAATGAAGTGGAGCACAAGTGCTGTGGGGAGAGGCTGAGGGAGCTGGGGGTGTTCAGCCTGGAGAAGAGGAGGCTCAGAGGTGAC
>JAWWEV010000001.1:2155563-2168048 GCA_035583235.1 Hafferia zeledoni
AGGGACTGGAGTTGGCCCAAGGGTTGGACTTGATGATCTCGGAGGTCTTTTCCAACCCAATCCATTCTATGATTCCTTCTGTGTCAGACTAAAGTACTTTTTAGTTTCTACAACTCAGCTCAACCCTCAGAACCCTCAAAACTCAATCTGTTCATCACTTAAAGTCAAACAGAGAAGCTTTTTGCTTTTCTTGAAGAGATTTATTTATACTTTATGCTTTAGGATAAAGGGTGCTTTCTTCTTAGTATTTTCAACATATTTGACAGTTTTCATTAAGTTGAAAACTTAGCATTTTATTATTTCCTGTAAATATGTATTTATCCTGTTAGCAGAAGTTTAGTTGTCCAAATGGAAGGCAAGGAGACCACACTGTCACTTAGAAAAGCCAGTAAACATTCCTTCCTCCTCAAACAAAAAAAAGAAACCAAACCCAAACAAAACCAAACGTGAGATTTGTCAGCACTTGTGTGGAAAGGGCCTTTCCTTTTGCTCCAGCCCAAACCACAACCATGAGGTTGAACCTTAACTTGGAGCCCAAAGCAAAGCATTTTGTCACTGCTGGGACAGCCTGATGGGAACAGGGAACTGCACAGATTTCAGTGTGAAATAAGAAACTGTTTTCAAAGGTGACAACTCCTCTGAGGAAGGCAGGTGATAACCAAGAGAGTGGGACACTTCCACCATCCCTCTGAATTACAGCACGTTGTCAAAGCAGGCAATGACCTCACCAAGTGCACTAAAATCAAACAAGACCTGTGTCTTTGCACTGCTGAGCTCTGGGGTAGCTGGTGGAAATCTCAGCTAAGATAATTAAAGTCCTTCTCAAGGTAAAGTCGAGGTCAAGTAATAACTCTGTGCAGGTTTAAGGTTTCCTGAGCAAAATGAGTGGTCACCACATTAACTGCCCATTTCCTCAAAAAATAACCACAATAAAATGTTTCTTCTAAGTATTTCCCAAATATGTATGTGTATATACACATATATATTTATTCTTTTTAAGAAATATAATACGTGGCCTGGCCATTTATTTATAGGCATGAATGCTTTGAAGAGTTTTGCCTTGCCTGTGCTTATAAGGCAGACTGAGAGATGGTGACATCTCTAGATAAACTTCTCAGCACTTGTTTTGTCACAATTTGCTGTTGCAGCATTTTTTAAAAAAGACTGAACACAGTTTCTGCTGTCCAGAATGTCTTTTCCTCACCCAGGAACTAAAGGAAGAGATAATATTATATTCAGTCTTCAAAATTGCTTTTTTTTTTTAACCCTTGCTGCATGAACAGATTAAAACCTTCTGGAAAAAAAAGCAGACAAAGATCTTGGCATTACCCGCTCTCCTAATTAATTTTTTCGCTCTGCTTGTCACTTCTCACAACCGTAACCCTTCCCTACACTACAAAGGTAATACACCTTTTTCCAGCACCAACGGAACTTTCCTTCCTTTTTTTTTTTTTTTTTGTCGCTTTTATTCCATTTATGCCTCCGAGTTTCCTGAGTGACCACGTCCTAAAATCAAGCGGAGAAGGCCCGCGAGTTCCCTCAAATCCCGCCGAGAGCGAAGCCTTCCCCTGACACAAACTTGTTGCTGAGGCTCCGGAGCCCCCACAAACCAAACTGGGTGTTTGCGCCTCAGCCCCACCCGCGGGGCCGCGGCGAGACACGGCATTTCTGGGGGGCTCTTTTCCCCCGGGGCCCGGAACTCGCCGCTTTGGCCCCTCAGGCTTCGCTGCTGGCGCTGAAGGGCCCAAACCCGGCGCTGCGCGGAGGGCCCGGCCCGGCGCTCCCCAGGCCTGGCAGGTGTGTTCGCAGGGGAGGCCCCGCAGCCCCCTCCCCGCCGTGCCGCGCCCCGTTACCCTCCGTGCTGTCTCCTCCTCCCGCTCCGGGGCCGCCGCCGGTCCCGCCGAGGCCGCGCCGGGCCAGGCCAGGCCGGGCCGGGCCGGACGCACCGCAGCTCCGACACCGCCGCGCGGCCCCGCCCACCCCGCCCAGCCGCGCGCCGATTGGCTGCGCGCCGAGACGGGCAGCTGTCTCAACCAATGGGAAGCGAGAGAGGGCGGGCGCCAGCGCGCTGATGGGCGGGTGAGTCGCCGGGAGGGTGCGGAGCGAGGTGTGACAGACAGGGCGAACAGCCAATGGACGAAGAGACGGGGTGACCTTTGAACCAATCGCAGCGCGTCTCGGCGGGTGGGCGCGGCTAGAGCGGGTACCCCCGCTGACTGACAGGTCGGGAGGACCAATGAACGTGCGTTGCGGCGGGGCGGGGGCGGGATTTCCGGCGGGGCGGGGCGGGGCCGCGGGCGCTCGGTACGCGCGGGGCGGCGGGGCCGCCATGGCGGAAGATGAGAGCGACCAGGAGTCGGAGCGGCTCAGCGAGGAGCTGGAGGCGCTGGCGGCGCCGGGGCTGCCCCCGGGGCTGCCCGCGCTGCTCCGCAGCCAGTACTACTGCCGCCGCTTCTGCCAGGTGAGCGGCCGCAGCGCCCCGCCGGAACGGGCCCTCCGCGGGGAAGGGGCGGCCCGCGGCGCCGGCGCGGCCCGGGCAGGGCGAGGGCCCAGCAGGGCGGGCCGGGAGGCTCCCGGGGAGGGGGACAAGGCAAGACAGGACAAGACAAGGCAGGGCAGGGCGAGGCAGGTCCCGGCGCGGGGCGGTTGCGGGACAGGGAGAGCCGGGGGCGGCTGCGGGACACGTGCGGGGCCGGCGGTGCTGCCGCCAAAGCTGCCCCGGCCGCGGGGAAGGGCCCTGGGGGCAGCCCAGGCAGCGGTGAGGGAATTAGAGTTATAGAAGGGATTGGGTTGGAAAAGCCCTCCCAGATCATCCAGTCCAACCCTTGGTCCAACTCCAGTCCCTTTACCAGATCATGGCACTCAGTGCCACGGCCAAGCTCAGCTTAAAAACCCCCAGGGGTGGGGAATCCACCCCCTCTCTGGCAGCCCATTCCAAGGCCTGATTAGACCAGGCTGTTTTGCCATTTTTATTTTTTTTTTCCCCTTTTTCTTTTTCTCGATGCGGGCCCGGAATGCTCCTCGCACCCCTTTTATCTGTGCCCTGCAAAGAAACGAGCAACAAGAGGTTGCTTTTTCCTTAGTTGTCCCACCAACACCTGCTGATGGAGTGTTAGTGACGCTGGGGGTGTTGCAGCCCTGCACTTGGTCGTTCCCAAACTCAGCCTAGAGGTTATTTTACAGAGAAAATAATAGAGGTTATTTCATAGAACATAATAGAGGTTATTTTATAAGAGAACATGTTAGAGGTAATTCTATATAGAGCATGATAGATGTTATTCTGTATAGACTCTAATAGATGTTATTCTGTATAGAACATAGTAGAGGTTATTTTATATAGGACATAATAGAGGTTATTTTATATAGAATTGCTTCCTCTCTGCTGTTGTTTTGTTCCTGTTTTAGCCACTCATCTGTTGGGAATATAATTTATTGTAATGTGTGGATCACAGTGATACTGTTACAGTGATAACCTGGGGTAGGTGCTGCTCACTGAGCCCTCGGGTTGGTTTTTGGGTTTATTGTTGCTTTTTTATCTCCTCTCCATTGAGCTCTCAAAACTTGGATGTTTGAGGGGAAATTGTGGGGAATGTTTCTGTAAGTCTGGGTGTAAACTACACACACAAGGAATCACTGCCATGTTTGTTCTTTACATTGGCTGCTTGGAGAGACATTTCACTCTGCTGGACACTGAGGGGTTTATCTGAAATTTTTCTGTCTCTCCTTAATGTATGTTGGATGTGTTGCCCTAAGCAGGAAGTGCAGGCACGGCGATTGCTTCACATGCTGATGCCAATCCCATCTCCCAGCGCAAGCTGGGAATTAGCAGGGAACAGGAGGACAAGGCCAGGGAAGAGTTTTCCTATAGAATAGTCGAATCACAGTTATTGGTAGAGTAACTGCAACTCTTAACCTTGACTTCTCCTGCAGTTCCTCTTGTGTGGCAACTTCCAAGCCCTCTCCCTCCTTTATTCTGCTTTGCCTTCTCCACATGGGCAGCCCATCTGAGCATGGAAAGGGCTCTGTTGCTTTTCTCTTTAATTCTCTTTTTACCAATGCACTGTTTAAATAATCCTGATGAGAGTAAATTAATAGAGTGACACTTTGTTTGTTTGTTTGTTTAAGTTTGGCCTGGTGTGACCAGCCATGTGCTCCCTTAATATAATCTGTGTTTTCTTTAAGCGTGTTTGCAGTGATGGGTTTTCTCCTGGTTTAACTACATAAATGCAGATTTTAAGGGCTGTGTTGTGGTGCTGTGACATTTGTGGTGTGACAAAACATGACGTTGTGTGTGCTCCACATCAGCTCCCTCATCGACAGCGTGTCATTGTCCTGCCCTGTGTCCCCCTGTACTTGCTGGTGAGGCTTTAAGGAGGGATAAAACGTATTTTTTCTTCACAAAGTATCATGTTTAGGTCATCTCTTTCTTGAAACTTTTGTTGGGAAAAAGAATCATCCCTCTGAAATGCTGTGTTGCTTTATTAATTTAGTTTCCTTTCTCTCCCCTCACTCAATGTCTTTTTAAATGCACTTTTTCCTTTATATCTACTTTATATCAGAGCCTAAAGTTTTGTGCTTTTCTACCCAGGCCTCCTGAAGGACATACTTGGCTGTTGTGCAGATTTCCACCTTGTTCTCCTCTGCACTGATAACACAGTTTTGCTTGTCCTGATAGTCATTTGGCACTTCCAAATGTCCCAGTTTGCCTCCTCTGTTCCTGTTTTTGTGCTGAAGTTGAACAGCAGTTGTAGAAATAGTTGCTTAGTGATGGTGCTGCGGGTTTGAACTACCCAAAAGAAACGTTTTTATTTCAGAGTAACACCCTATTGAATCATATGGCTGTTTCAGTCGTGGTAATGAAGATTGATGCCACCTGAAAATAATGATTTTTTCATTGCTTGTAGTTTTGCTGCTGTGTGAGGTCTGTGAACATCCACATCTCTCAGTAAGAGCTACAGGAGACAAGAAGGAAGGTGTAAATAAACCCTTTTCAGTCTGTGGATACATTTTCTGTAACAGAAGTGAGAATCTCTTCCTGCTCTTGGAGAGTGAGGGTGGCTCGGACCTCAAAGCATTGCTGTGCAATCTTTAATCCTTGAATTATATAAAAAGGTTAAAAAGTTGCTGTAAACAGCCAGCTCCAGTTCTTTGAGCAGCTCAGCTTCTTTCAGATAGATTAAGTGACAGTTAAAAAAGAAGACAGGATTATCAGAGCATTTTCCATAAATAAAAGTAATCACAGTGTCGTGACACAAGATGGGGTTGGCCGTGAGCAGTTTTGAGGTCTGTGTGTTGTAGGTGCTCAGGGTCACACAGAGTCTTTCCAGCCTGAATGAAATGCAATAAAATGGGGTATTTTAGATTCTTGTTTGAGGTTGGTGACATGCAGAAAGCAAAAATGGAGATTTCTGTGGCTGGAGCTGAGAAGAGACAGTTGGCAGATGAGACAAGTGCCCGGTTTGTGCGTCTCACCAGCTGTTTCTTTACTGTCTGAAATTCCCTGATGTGGCATTTCTTAGTTGTGAAGCTCCAAAGCAAATCCACTGCTCCCAACTTTGTCAAGCAAAAGAACAAGGTGGCTGTAACTACTTTGGAAGTTTAAAGAAACACTGTTAGCATTTGGAAGAGCTTCATGAGTTTCAGCTTTTGTTGTCTGCAGAATTTTAAATTATTTCACGAGATTTCTAAGGAGCCAGAGCTGCTGAGAGACTCCTGTGTGTCTGGAATACAAATGGTGAAGGGCAGTGAAAAGAGTTATGAAAAACCAAAAATGGTTATGAGGGTGGAGGGGAGGACTTTTGTAATTGGCAGGATGGATTTCCAAATTGAATTTATTTGAAAATAAACCTTAACAGAGAGCTGGAGAACGGGCACAGCTGCTGCACTGCACGTGAAGGGGGTGCAGTTCATCAGCAGCCTGAAATTGCAGTTCCTTTCCAGAATGTGCATTTTCTTTTTCTCCTCACATTAAGCACTATCAAAATATTCCAGCATTTCTGGAGTTGCCCACGTGGCTGCAGAGCTGCACTGGATGTTATTTATTTTATTTTATTTGGTGCTGACTGAAATAAAGGCAAGGGGAGTTCATTAAAGCAACGAGGGGATGCCATGAGGGGTGACCTGCCCTGGCATCAGCTCAGAGCCCTCCTGAAATAAAGATAACCTCCTCTGCCTGCATTAATTGGGAGAATCCTGAGTCACTGCTGGAGAAGTAATTCTTTGGCTTACAAAAAACCTGAGAAGTAAAATTGAGTAGAGCAGTGGAGAGGGTTTCCTGGTTTATTTTAGCAGACAGAGTTGCAGAGGTGGGTGACTCAACCCCTGGTCTGTCTTGCTTGTGGTGGTGAAGGTAGAAAAATACACAACTTGGAAAGTTTGTTCTTCTGGTTTTAGGGTTGATACATTTCCACGCTTTTTGTTTTGTGCTTAAATGTGAAAGTATTTGCTTTTGTCTCTCAGCTTTGAGTCAATAGTGGGTAAGTTGTTTTTGTATTTTATTTACACCATCTCCAAACCTTTAGGTTATCACAGACTTACTGCATTTTGGATCTCTGGGTCTATATTTGATCTGTTTATATAATTTTAAAGCTCAGCTACAAAAACCTTGCTCACATGAGTACTGGTAGTGGAAAGTGATTTCTTCAATATCTTTGTAGGTTATTTTTCTGAGAAAGCAGAATCTGCAATTTTTAACCATCTATTTTCTCGTGTAATGGTTTTTTAATTCTCATCAGCTCCTGTGCCTGCTGTCCTTTACCCTGAGAAATCATCTCTCTGTTTCACAACTGGCATTAAGGAGTTAGTACTTTTAAAAGTATTTAAAAAAGAAATGTTGCACAAATGTACAAATACATCGTAGACTTTTCCTGATCTTTGGAACATTTTTCTCCTTCCCCTTCTTTGGAATTTCCCACTGGACACTTTCAAGCTCTTGGTGTTGCTGCTTCTCCAGATTTTCACCTTTTCTTAAAATGGACTTTTATTGTGAAAATAAACTTGGGAGTTTTGCTTGAAAAAATATATCAGGGTTGTAACTTAGGAAGGTGTTGCAGGTTTTTGTTCCTAAAAGAAGGATCTCAGTTGAATGAAGCTCTGTCTGTCTGTAGTTTGTTACATGAACTTCTTCAAGTCAGAGAAGGCACAATTAGTGCAGCAGGTAATGCAGAGATCAAAGTTTACTCCTTTTGTTCAGAGGAGGGAAATAAATAATTGTAATTCTTAACAAAACACCTCATAAGTTGTGTTTTACTAATTACTACTGATGTGGACAAAGACATTGTGTGTGTTCACAAGATTGTCAGTTCTCCCTTTCATCTTTCAATTCCTTTAATTAATTGACTCTTTTTTGGGGTGTGGGGTGCTAATCAAAAGATGAGGAGGACAATTCTGCTTTTCAATATAAGTGTCTTTTAGGCACAAATCTTGCATAAGAGCATTTCCCACAGTGCTACAATGGGCCAAAACTGCTTTCCTAGGGTTATATATACAATTTTTGCCACTGTAGAAGAGCCAGACTGTAACCACGCACACCTCTTTGGGTAACTAAATGTCATGGGCTTGTGAAACCCAGTCTGAGGGTTGTTGTGGCCTCCAGGCTGAGGGAATGGGTGAGATCCTGGAGACTGAGGGAGGGGGAAGCATTTGGCTTTAGGGGGAGAGCTTTGGCACAAACTTCCCATGGGATGTGTCACTGTTGCTGGGTGATGGATTTTCTTTTGCCAGAAGTGTGATTATGTTTGTTACTCCTTATGTAATATTCACATGTGAATTGCACTAAAGCAGTTCCTTAGTTCCTTTTATATACAGCCATTTTAAACTTTGATATGCCAAGCAATATTTTATGTTACCCTGAAATCTTAAGGCCTTTTCTGCTCTCAGTTTGGATAATGAAATCCTTATTTGTAAGGGCACAGTTTGCTTGTTTGTGTGCAAATAGAACAAAATATTCATCATCATCCACTGAACAGGTTAAAAAATATTCATCATCATCATCCACTGAACAGGTTAAAAAATATTCATCATCATCCACTGAACAGGTTAAAAAAGACAATAAAAACCCAAGTGGTTATTTCTGGTGGTGTTTCCAGGTAGAGTAAGTTCAGCATTACTCAAGTTCTCTTCTAGAGGTGAACTTTGGTATCTGAGCTGCTCTGGTGTTTCTGCTGATCAGGCAACAATGGCAGGTGTTGCTTTTAATATTCAGGAAACTTTTTTTTTTTCCTTAAGTGTGCCCTGTTTTCACTTGGCAATTTAAATCCTTTTTGGTTCATCCTTTTCTGTGGCTACCACTAAATATGTTTATTATAACAAGTGACAACCACCAAGTTTGTCAACAACCTTTGTGTGTTTGAAAACAAAGCAGAAATTCTCACAGAATGTTGTGGGTTTAATCCTGTGGTGACTTCCTTTACTGTTAAATCTCACAAGAAATTAGGGGAGTAACTTCATTTGCAATCCTGGTAATGACAAACTTTGCAAATTGGTGGAATTTGTAGTTTCTGTTTTTGTTGTGGGGAGGAACAGGAAAGGCTGCAACAACTTCAGGCCCAGCTCTGCATAAGAGATTTGTTGTGTATATTTGCAAATGTAGTTGTTGGCAATGCTATTTCTCTTTGGAATGGAGTCCAGTAACTTTGTATGTGTATATTCAGTCACTTAAAAGATGTGTATATTTAATCAGTTAAAACATGAGTATTCTGAGAGGTTATTTTTTCATTGTTTCAGGTCTTTAATTACTCCCTTGTTATTTTTGGAGTCAGCTGCCTCAGCTTTGTGCTTAGAAACTTCTGATAAGTCTGGTCTTGATTTTGTACTTAATAGGACACATCTGAGTCGTGGGTTTTGCTCTGAATTATTCAAATATATTAAAGAAGGGGAAATAGTTTATTGATGTGGGAGAAGGAGCTGAGCTGGGGGTTGGTGTCAGAAAACCCTCCCTTTCAGTACCTTGGTCCGCACTGAATGAGAAAGGGAAAACAGAAAGCCCAAAAAACAAAACTAAAAATTGCACCCTAAATGTTCTTGAAGAGAATTGTTGCAGAAAGTCACATGAAAATGTTGCCTCCCTTCTGATTCTCTGCACTGTTAACTGGACAAGGAACTTGGCCTTGACAATATTATGTGGTTCTTGTGTGGCCGACTTGATTATATTGAAATGAGCCTGTTAAAGTATCCTGATAAATATAAATTTGGTATAAAACATTTAGTACTCAAGCAGCATAATCTGTCTGATTTTTCTGAAGTGCTCTGATGATGCAGCTTCACAGCATGAGGGTGAACACATGCACGTCCCTTCAACTTGTTTTCTTTCAGAGGTGGTAAAGTTGGGTGTCTTTGCTGTTTTGGAGTCTTGTTTTGGTATAAACCTTTACCTGTGTTCTACCTTACAGTTTTGTTTCAAAGCATGGCACGTTAAGCATTTTGAACAAAAAAAGGAGTTGATTTCTATTGTAGAAAAAGTTATCCATGAGATGCCTTAAAAGCAGACATTAAACTATACAAAGAATTGCAAAACAAATGTACATTATTCCCCAGTCCCCCTTCCACATAAAATGTGGGTGGAGTGTGGTTTGGAATTTATTTTATACTTATTTTAGCTTTTTGTGCACCTGCCCCCAATTCCCCCCGACTTTCGCTGGTGATTGATGCAAGTCTGCTGAGAACTGACTGATGTTAGACTTTTTTTTTTTATTTTATTTTCCTGGGACTGATGAACATTTCAGGTATCCATATTCAGAAAAAACTTGGTTGTTCATGTTCATCCTGACGAGTTTGGGGTGCACTTTTCCAAGGCTACAGTGTCTGACTGTTATGATCAGCAGGAGCCTTTGCTGTATTGCTTTTGAGTGCTGGTTATTTGCACTGGGACATTAAGACCACTGACATTAGGACTAAAATATTGTCAAAAGTTCATAGATGCCCAAGTGAAGAATGAGATGAGCAAATGCAGGAGATTCCCCTCTGTAACTGTTTTCAGTGTGGCCAATTTACTGCAGTCAGTAACTTTTGGTGGGCACCTTTTTCAGCTCCTGCAGCCCCTCTCAAGTCTTGCAGCCACTCAGCATCTCTCCAGGAAGGAGCTCCACAGCTCAACTGCACACTGTGTGAAGAACTACCCCTGTTCTTTATTTTGGTGCTGCTGCTGCCCTTGTTTGGTGTCCCCCCTGCACCTGCCTTTTCTTACAGCCTGAGGTGTCCTAGTTGGTTGCATTGATCTGTATGTGAAATTTATTTTTGCTGCTTAGCAATTCCTGCCTTCCTTCCAGGCTTTCATTAAGCCCTTCTGTATCTTGAGACAGGAGTGGGTAGGTAGGAAACCAGCACATGATTTTATTCAGTGTGGGGTTGTGGTGTGGTTTGGAGCAGTTAACACTGTGCTTTGTTTTACATTGCTCTTCTCGTGTTTAATTTGCTTTCTTGGCCATTGGGATGAGCACTGAGGTGATTTTTCACTAAAACATTACAAGACAGTCTTGCTTTTGGGTGGTAATTGTCACTTTGAAGGCCGTTTTGTTCCCTGAGTACCAATGCCCACTTCTCTATGCCGAGTTCAGTCACTCACTGTCTTGAATCCTTTCTGCAGTTCTTTCCAGTTAACACTTTAAGACAAGAAAACAAACCAGTATTGTCACAAAATGTTTTTTATTGCTTGAAATCACTTATGAATGTATCTGTACAAAGTGTTGTGAAACACCATGGTGGGAACTAATGCTTTATTTGTACCATTATCTGACTGTTGGAGGCTGCCACCACTAAAGGACGTGTTTTCTTTCTGTCTACTTTGTTTTTTCTAAGGTTTTTGTGGTTTCCTACAAAGGGCTTTGTTAAAGCTATTTCAGAGAACTCTTGATAGGGGTGTGAAGTGGTATTAGCTTAAAAATTGTGTAGCCTTAAGAGGAAGTATTTCTCTAAAGTCTGCTAATTCTCCTTCAGTTAACCTGGATTTTTTCTGCATTAAGCTAACAGATTTTCAAACAGAAATTATTAAAATAATGTAGAATCATAGACGAGTTGGAAGGGACCCACAAGGATCATCGAGTCCAACTCTTAAGTCAATGGCCCACACAGGGGATTGAACCCATGACCTTGGTGTTATTACAACCAAGTTTTAACCTGCTGAGCCCATCTCATGGTGGAAAAGTCAGAACCTACCTACAAAATACGAATTCATCCAGCTGCAGTCCTGAAAACACAGCCCTGCATGAGTTACACCTTAATTGTTGATTAAAGAAGAGACAACCCAGAGCCCTTGGCCTTCTTGCTGGGGGGCTGCAGCAGAGCAATTACCTGTCACAGGAGTGGTGGGTGCCTTTACAGACATTTGTTTTACTGCTGAACTTGGTGCTGTGTTTGAGACCTGGACTCGTGTCTGAAACTCCCAATGGACTGAGCCTTTCAGAGGGCTCCAGTGTAGAGTTACCCCTGTGGAAGGATCAGATGCTGCTGGGTCACTGAGCCTCACAATGAGGGCACAGCCAGCACCAGAAATTTGCTCTTGCTAATAAAAACAAAATGGTCTAGATGTTCAGGCAAGAACTTTTCTCATAAAAAAAAAATCTGTTTTTCACCTTCATGTATCTATAAATAGTGATGCAGTTCTGTAACTGTAGAGGGCATAACTAGCCTGAGTTCCATCACATGGATAAAAAGAGCCAAACTGGTCAGATCAGGGTGACTGGTGTGTTTGTGTCTTTCCCTGCTGGCATAGAGACTGCAAGAGTGCAGGCCAGTCTTTTCCTTCTTGGAAAGTTTTTTAGAATGGAATGTCTGGATGTTGCAGACTCTCTAATTTGCATCCCCTTGCAAAATAAAAACTTGTGTTTAAATGCAGAGTGTAATATCTACTGTGGTACAGCATTAGAAGAAAGTATTTCCTGCCTGAAGAGAATAGTTTTAGGTCCCTTGTGTGCCTTTATGATGTAGGTCATGAAGTTCTATACAGAAAATGTTCAGGTTTTTTGGGTACAAATTCCAGCTCTGAGCGAGGAGAGGAGATAAAGCAGGTACAGTATTAACTACTGTTGACCAGAGAGAATGTCTTCCATTGTAACATATTTCCATGTTTCTGTCCCCAGGTTGTGGAGGACTATGCTGGAAGGTGGCAGGTTCCTTTGCCTCAGCTCCAGGTGCTGCAGACTGCGCTCTGCTGCTTCACCTCTGCCTGTGTGTCCTTCCCAGCTGAATGTGAGCACGTACAGTTCGTGTTGAGCAGCCTGGCTTTGTAAGTACAGCAGGTTTTTTGTTGCTCCCTTTACAATATAGATCAGAATAGCAACGGGGTCACATGTTCAGGAGCTTGTAAGAGGATGGTGTTACCAGGAGATGTATCCTCAGTACCAGGCAGCTACACAGCCTGGAATTTAGTTTAGTCATTTTGTGTCCCAGGTTGGCTGTTACAGTCATAGAACTATAGAATGGATTGGGTTGGAAAAGACCTCTGAGATCATCAAGTCCAACCCTTGGGCCAACTCCAGTCCCTTTACCAG
>JAWWEV010000001.1:2175994-2196495 GCA_035583235.1 Hafferia zeledoni
TCCAGTCCCTTCTCCAGCCTCGTTGCTCTTCTCTGGCCCCGCTCCAGCCCCTCAAGATCCTTCCTGAACTGAGGGGCCCAGAACTGAACACAACACTCAAGATGTGGCCTCCCCAAGGCAGAGTCCAGGGGAAGGGTCACTGGAAGGAGCACTGCCCTGCCAGAGGTGTGGCTGGAACTCCAGAGAGTTTGGAGGTTGTTGGAGCCCCATCCCTGGAGCTCCTTCTGTCAGTGGTGCAGCACAGCCTGCTCCAGGAGTGGGGCTCTCCTTTATGCAGCAGAAGCTTTCTGGCCTGAGACCTCCCCAGGTGGGAATGATCCAAAAGTTGACCTGCTCTGTGGCCTGAAGCCTTCCCTCATTGAAAGGAAAAGGGTGTTAGAGGCAGGTGTTAAATGTGCAGCATTTTCTTAACAAAAGCCTAATTTTTCAGTGGGAATATTCGGTAATCTGTTGGCTGATGTTTGCAGACAAAACTGAGGATGAGGTGTAGTGTCCTAAGGATGTTAATTTAAAAAAGAAGAAGCCTTGACAGTGGCTTTAATGACTTTCCTGTAGAATCACCTTTTCTTGCAGTTAATGACCACGGTTAGACACTGACTTGCCTTTTACTCCTCTTGTTCACTGAGTTTGTTCCCAGAAGTGCAAATGGATAGTGGGAATGAGGGTTTTTCTTTTACTTATGGCAGATGTTACAGTGCATCTTTTAGCAATTATAATCTGAAACCTGACACCTTGAATAATATTCCTTAAGTGTTCCTTTGGGATGTTACACCATTAGCTTGCATAAAAATAAAGAGCTACAGAAATCCTGTTTCTAATAGAAATTAAAGAATGTCTTCTAGGTATTTCCTTATTTCCGATTACTTAAGTGTTAAGTATTTTGAGATTACTTCACTCAAATGTTATTTTAAGATTATCTTTTAGTCTGAAAAACAGATTTCCAGAAATCAGGGGCTAGAATTAAGAGGTATTTAGATATGAGTTGTGTCCAGCACTTTTAGAGGAAGGAAAAGGTGTATTTTCCACTTTGGCAAGCAAAATCAAGGCATTCAAAGCTACTTAAGGCAGCAGCCTGTGGATTCTGATTCTATGATTGTAATTAACTTTTTTCCACCACTTTGAGGTCTTACATTTTAATGATTAATGAGTATTCTGAGTTGGTTTAAGTGTTTATAATTATAGCTTTGGAAGTGATGTCAATCCTGTACTTGTGACAATCAGCCAGACTCCAGTGCTGAGAAAGGAGGGAATTTTTAAAACAATGTTCACATCTTCTCTGTGGTATATATTTTACTAATCCTTTGCAGCATCTTGTGTTAATCTGCTAGAAACAAAATACTGACTCTTAGATTACTGGTTTAAGAAAAATAAAAATTTCTGTTTCCAATCAGAAGGACAGATTTACGATATTTAATTAAATATTTGATAGATTCTTTAGCAGAGGCTTTATTTTTTATATTATTTGTTGACATTGCACTATTAAAAAGAACATTACATTTAAAGTATTTGTTGGTTGGACTTCATATTCTAATTGCCTTTAAATCTTTCTTTTCTGTACAGTTAACAAATATTTAAGCTCTGAAAATCCACTGTTCTTTGAACTCCGTGCCAGATACCTTATTGCCTGTGAACGCATCCCTGAGGCAATGGCTCTTATCAAATCTTGCATAAACCATCCAGATATCAGTAAAGATCTGTATTTCCATCAAGCTCTTTTCACCTGTCTTTATATGTCACCATTAGAAGATCAGCTATTCCAGGAGGTATTGTTTGTCAGTATACATTTTTTTAATGAAGTGGTGCTTTGTACTTGCTGTATACAACTTGTCAAGAGGAGCATATGGAACTCTGGTTTTGTGTAGAACCAAATGTCATAAAATCAGGCAACTACACTGATGGTGCTTAACTCAATGCTGGCTTAAGATTTGAAGAGGTAAATGTTAAGTTCCTACAAGTTTTGTTGACCTACTTGCAATTTTTTTGGTTCAAGTGTACTTGTAGTTATATTCCCTAAATAACTGAAATCGTTGATATTTTGTAACTTCAGTGTATTGACTATTTTACTATAGACTGTTATTTTAGTAAAAGCACTTGAGCCTAATTGATGCCAGTCCAGTGTTCTGTACATTATATAGTTTTGTTAGCCTTAAAGTTTAATGATGACCCTGTTTGTAAATGGCACTTGAGCTGAATGTGCCCCTGCTTTTACTTACTAGTTAAAAGTGCTTTTCTTGTTTTAAGAACAAGCTCCCATTGTGCAAAAAAATGCTTTTGTCTAGTGTTCTAATTTCTCAGACAAATATTCTGATGGTCATGACTCCAAGAAATAGATTCCTCCAGCTATTCCAAAGACATCCTTTTATTAATAGCAATTCCTGAAGTTTTCAAGTAGCTGCTTTAGTATAGCAAGGTCTGATAGAATTTTATTTCATGTTAGCCAATTTATCTAAATTGATTTTATTTTAATTGTATAGCACTTGTTGAGGACTGATTGCAAGAGTGGAATTGAGATCATCTGCAACACTGAAAAAGAAGGGAAGACTACCTTAGCCTTACAGCTTTGTGAATCCTTCCTAGTCCCACAGCTCCAAAATGGGGACATGTATTGTATATGGTAAATACTTTATTTCTGGGGAAGCAGCTTGGCAGGAGATAAATGCTTATTGCCACAATGGAACTGCTCTCACTTAAAGATGTAGTGCAAGTTTCAAATGCCAGATGACAACGTTCTAACACAGTTTTTAAATGTTCCTCGTGCATCTGTTGTGCCTGTTTGCCTTTTACACAGAGTCCTGTGCAGGGGGAGTACACAGAACATAACACTAATTGCTGCAGAGCACCAGGAGAGTGAGCCTTTACAGAAAAAAATCCCTAGAAATGTGGCATTTTTAGCAATGTGTAACAATATGCAGTCTGTAGACTCTCTAGCAATGAAGATATTTTGCTCTGTAGCTGCAATGTGTGTCTAAACGTGTCTGAAAAGGGAATGTCATTCTGAAAACGTGCTGTTAATTATGGAAACTTTCACATCATAAACAGAGCCATTACATAAATGGTGATCCTGTAGAAAACATTTAAGTAAGAATGTCTTCATACACATTGAATCATCTTGATACTTGGACATTTTGAGGGGTAAAAAGTTTTCTAGAGAGTTGTTAACAGTTAATTTCATCATTCTGGGGACTGAAAGCTAGCTAAGGAAAATAATCCTTCTGTTTATATATAATTTGTGTACCTAAAGGAACATCTGCATTCCTTGATAAAAAGTTTGCTTTATTTGTTTGTTTGGTTATGCTGCTAAAGCAAAACAGCTTAGCAAAGATTTAACATTTTTCTTCCATCAATTGAGATCAAATTATTAATCTGCATAACTGATTTTCTTATGGTGTTCAGAATCTATCTGGGATTTCTGTGTTCCCAGATTTCAGGGAATTGAAACGTTTTTTTGTCTTGGGGAAGTGATGAAGGTCAGACATTATATGTTTGGTTTGTTACTAAGTTTTTTTCCTTAACTATTGGATGAGTAATTATTCAATCAAAACCTTTGGGATTTTTATTGACATACATTTATAGTAGAATGCATTGGCAGGAGCTGGTGGTGGTTTTATTCAGTCTGTCCAGAACAAGGTGGATGTGACTGTCCCCACAGGAGAGACGTTCAACCAAAAAGGTGCAGTTTGTGTGAGCCCCATGACTGACTGAAGTGGGATCTGTCTCTGCTGGTTCCTGCCCAAATGCTGCCTCTCCTGACTTCTCATTTTGGAGGAAACGGACAGATGTCACCCACATGTATTAGTTAGGGCTTTCTGTTTTGGGGATTCAGTCTTTAAAGAAAGGCATTTTTGATATTATGATTAAACCTTCTTCTTACATCTTTTGCTGCAGTATCATGTTAGCCTTGCTCTTATTTTATTACCCAGTTTTGACATCACTGCTCCAAACAAGATGTACCTCCTTATGTTCTGGCAAAGCACATGCCAAAGATGAAATTCCAGAAGAGACTCAAGTGCTGTTGGATACCTGTTTTAGAAGGAAACAATCTTGGATCTCTTAGTATTTTTATCTTCTATTCAGGATATAGAACTTGAGGGTCTTTGAAAGAGTTCAGAGCAGTTATATCTGTGCAACTCAAACAGCTGTTTCATTGTTTACAGATGCTGAGCCTTAACAATGGTGTTCCCAACGAGACAATTGTGTGTGATGCTTAATAGATCATGTAAACTGCAACAGAACTTGTGAAGGCACGACTATGCTGTAATTAAAATTTTTGGAGAAGTAGGAGCCAGGTTAATTTAACTTTCAGAGCTTATTTTTCCCTAGAGGAGATTTGAATGTCTTCAGCACAGCATAAATCATCTCACCTTGTCTGGAATTGAGGGCCTTGCAGATATAGCAGCCAACACTAGTAGCAAATTTAAGGCAACAAAATAGATTAGAAAGTTGTAAATAGCAGATATTTGCTACCTACATGAATTCTTCAAGCTGAAACTATTAATTGTCATCTCAGAGAAAGATGAACTTTAAGCAGCTCTGTCACACAACTCTTATTTTCATCGACTTTAGGAATAAATTCTAGATTTAGATTAACTGAATTATTTTTCTGAATTAAAAGCCCACTTGCAAATCAATCACAAAGCAAGCTGTGCTTGGCCTTTCTAGAAATATTGGTGAGAGATGAATCCATAATGATGTAGTATCAAGGTGATGTCTCTTCCTGAAGAAACATCTTATTTGATGGAACAGTCATAAACAGGCATAGCAGAATTGCCTTCCTTCTCTGCCAGGCAAATTTTTAAATGCTATTTTGGCTGTTTTCAAGGGATTCCTATGCAGTAAATTCAAAGTAAGTCAAGGAATTTTTACCACATGTTTGATCAGACTTTTGGTCAAGTGTGCTCTCTATAGCCAAGGAAAGACAGACTTTTTACTTAGCAAAGGGTTTAGGTGTAGCTAAGGTGGGGTGGGTTTAACCATCATCTTCTGTTGCTGGTGGACACATGCAACAGTTCTGGTATTTTGTAGGTGAGAGCCTGGAATGCATCTTTGCCCCTGGTAAGGAGGTGCTGAGTTCTGTGATCTCACAGTAACAATTTAAATTGCCCTAAGACAAGTCCATAAAGTTCAGGAAAGGTCTCAGTGTGAGCTAAGTTATACAATCCAAGAAATAAAGGTCTTTAAGTACTATACTACTCTGCCATATTAATGGTGCAGATAGAAAACTACCCCTGCCTTTGTCATCTCAAGTTTGTCATCTGTGTGCTGGTCAGTGGCACAGAAATACCTCAAGTGCTGCTGAATTCAGCATTAAAGTTGGTGTCCAAAGCATAGAAAGAGTCCAATCAGCTCTCCAAGAACACTAATCCTTGATGATTGTCCAAGTCAGATGAGCTTGAGAAGAAGCCACCACATCTACATGAAAAATAAGACTAAAAGACTAAAATACTGTTTCATGTCAGGATCAGTCAAATGGTGGCTCACACCTTGTTCTTCACCCATGGAGCTGTTCCTTCTACTTCCAGTTTTCCTTTTCTAGCTCTTCCCTTGTGCCAGCCATCACACTTGTCTGAACACCACAAACCGCTTTAACCACTAATCTCTCACAAGGATAATTCGAGTTTTCTCGCATTTTCTGGGATTAGTGTTCAAGTGGCTTGCTCTGGAATGGTCTGAGGCAAAGCAGAGAATAATCTGGATTATTCAGTTGTGGTAACATGTAACAGCAAAAATACTCAGTTCTCATTTTTTTACTTCAGATTGAGACTTTTACTGAGTTGTTGTGAATGTCCATGAAGACACTGGTTTCAAACTGGTATATCAAGTTTGCAAAGATGTAGAAAGCAGATTTCCAACCTGGTAGAGGCAGAGGTGAACAGCTTGTATTTTTAGAAAAGCTGTAAGACTAATGGTTTTTTGTGCATAGAGCTGCTTACAAGGTCTTCCTTTTCAGTTTCCCCCATGTAAGCTTGATTGTTCTTTCAGCTTTAGTTTTCTTGGGTTCTGAATGAAAGAAAACAATCAAGCTCTCTTGTCTAGCTCTTAAAATGTCAAGCAGAACTGAAGAGCTCTCCTAAATTGAAAAGTGCAGTTGGTGTTTTGTCACAGGCAATTCTGTCACTTCCCTTCATTCAGGCACTGGCCTTAGTAAGAGAAGCTTAATCTCAAAAGGTTGGATTTGTACCTGGCACAGACCAGAGACTCTGGAGGATGAGTCAAATATTTTGTCAGTAACTAGGTTTGTTTTCTGAGGGAGGAGACTGGTGGAATAGAAAAGTGTCTTCCTCCATAAAATGAAAGCCAATTGGTCCTGTTTTCAGTGTGATGTGGTGGGATTTCTGTCTGAAGAGTCCTGACTGGATCTACTCCTGTGGGAAATCCTTGTCCTGGCAAATCTTATCACTGAAAGTTAAGTCCAGTTGCCTTTCTGAGTCTCTGAATTAAAGTGCATAGACCTTACAGGCTGTAAATTGTTCAATTAGCTGTATTTCATAGGCTGAGCACGTGACCTGTGTAGGAGCTCAGCTGCAGAGTCCAGCACTCTGTGCTTGTGTTGCCTTGTCTGAGGCAGGAATGTTGGACTGAGGATCACAGGGAGGCATGAATAGTGTAGAGCCTGATCCCTTCATGGACCTGCCACTGGCAGAGTGTTGTGTTGTGATGCACACAACTGGAGAACCATCACTGTTTCCTGTCCCTGGACCACATCACAAGTCAGCCTTCCACAATGCTTGCATTTTCCACAGTCAAAAGCTTCCTTTTCCTTAAGGATCTTCATCCTTGCACTGAAAGCAGCTTAATCCCAAGAACACACAGGGCCTGCCATATTCAGCCTCATGTTTATTGCCTGTGCTTTAAGGGCTAGAGCTGTACCATCTGTTTTTATTGTGAAGTTCTCTGAAACTAAACTGAATGCATTTATATTTTGTTCAATATTTAATTGGCTCAGTGATAGGAGATACCCTGAATGCTTTAACAAAGTAATTTTTCATTGTGCACATTGTGGTGTTAATTAGATTGGTATTACACCCTCAAATAAGATTTTAGTCACAGAATATGCAAAGAATTGTCTTTAGAAATCTAATACTCAGTCTAATTGGAATTTTTTATTCTCTACTTAATAGGGACCTGATCTTCATTTGGAGTAAACTGCAGCTTAAATCTAACCCTTCAAAACAAGTATTTGTTGACCACTGCTACCAGCTTCTAAGAATTGCTACAAATGTCAGAGTAATTTTCCCTTTCATGAAAGTCATTAAGGATGAAGTAAGTTCTGTTTGTTTTTACCTCATCCACCATTCTTTTTATAACTAGTTAAAGTGATTTTTATACTGTGTAATGACCAGTTTTTGTGGAAGGTTAAAAGTAAAGAGGTAGGGAAGGACGCTATAACCTTAAAAACTTTGTCGAGTTCCAGAATGTGCTTCAATATTATGATTGCTCTTGATTAGCTGTGTGTTTTTAAGATTTAGTTTTTTACTGAATTCTGAGCTTTTCTTTTTCTGCAGTAAGTTTGGGGAATGTCCTCCTCTATAAATAAATGGCGAAATTAATCATAAGTACATGGAATAAATGTGAAAGATTTATCAGTTGGTGGTTTTTTTCAGTCTGGCTTCTTAATGAAATAGGGTTTGTGTAATTGTATCCATCCTTCATCCTTGCTAAATTCTGAATCCTTTCACCAGTTGTAATGAAATCGGAAAAGGTGCTTAATATAACATAAAGGAGGAGCTCGACTAATACGGGAGAAGACACTATTTTGTTTCAGAAAATTGCACTGTGTTTCATGCTTCAGGTGTTAGTCTTGTGCCCCTCTGCACAAACTCCTGCAAAAGATGTCACAGAATCCTGAGTTGGAAGGGACTCCCAAGGATTGTGGAGTCCAACTAGCCCTGCACAGGCCCATCCCCAGGAGTCACACCCTGAGAGGTGCCTGAGAGGATCATCCAAACGATCCTTGGGGCTCTGCCTTCTTCATATTTTATGCCCTGAATGAATTGTCAGTTGTTTTGTCACGGGGGCTGCTGTAGAGATCTAAATGCAATAATTGCCTTAATTTGAAATTAAGAGTTTCATCTCGGTATGGATTCAGAAATGCTTGTGGTGGTATTGGTAACTTCTGTTTGTATCTGCACAGTCTTATTTTTTTAATAACCCACTATATATATGGAGCATTTTCTGTATTTGTTAACAAACAGTTAAATATAGAAGGTATTAATTATTTTTGAACTTTCTGAAACTCTTTTGACTTTAATCTGCTGCCTCTTGGGCAATACATTTCTGATCATCCCTCTGAGTTAGAAGCTCATAACAGGAGCCCCACCCTGAAGTGTGGAATAGGAATTCTGCTCATTGGAGGGATGGTTTATCAATTCTGAAAAGTCAAGCCTTGTAGAATGCTTGGCAATGGGTTGTTACGGTTTCCCTGGTGGTTGTTCAAAATTGCAAGCTATCTTACCTTCATTTTTATGCAGTGTTACCTAAATGAGTTAGAACAGGGGCCGAATGTAAAGTAACTGTCCAATTACAGAACAGCTTAGACAGTGAAGAGGTGGACAAGAGATGATGAGAGATCAGATATGATTTCTTGCAGTCTTGGTTTATATCCACAAATAATCAGTTGTCTTTAACTATAGAACTGCACAGGGCAAAAGTATCTGAACTTTTTTGACAGTAGCTGTGTAGCTTTCAGTGCAAACCAAATGTTCTTTTTGAGCATTTTTTTAGCTGTATTTATAGTCTTGTTTACATGATACTTAAAAATGTACATTCCTTTATGTGAAGTTTCTTAGCAGGATGTTTTCTGAACTCTTTGTTTTACAAGTAGATGAATATAAATAGCCCTGAGATTGGCTCAGTTGGTTAAAACATAGTTGTAATAACACCAAGGCCATGGGTTCAATCCCCTGTGTGGGCCATTGACTTAAGAGTTGGACTTGATGATCCTTGTGGGTCCCTTCCAACTCAGAATAGTCTGTGATTGATTGTCAAATACGTGGGATGTTGGTGTTTGGGCATTGTTTATACTAGTTGTGTTTTGGTTTCTATCTCAATGGGGTTTGTATTTTCATTTTGTTTTCAGTTGTAGATTTCTGTAAGTCCATAAGGAAAATAGCATTATGTATACTCTGTAATTATGTACACTATAATTTCCTTTCTGCAGGTTGGTGAGGATGGTCTTCAGATATGTGTTGAGATATGTGGATGTGCCCTACAGTTGGACCTCCGTGAAGATCCCAACATGAAGAGTCTTATTTATAAAGCAATTGCCCATTTTCTGCCAAATGACTTGGAGATCCTGCGAATTTGTGCTCTTTCAATCTTTTTCCTTGAGCGCACCTTGGAATCTTATTACACTGTTGAACATTTATATAAATGTGCAGATGAGGAGTACAATGAGTGCACTAGTTCTGTTCAAAACCGGGTGCGTTTTGAATTGCTTCCAATTTTGAAAAAGGGTTTGTTTTTCGATCCCGAGTTTTGGAATTTCTTGATGATCAAGCAGAATTGTTTAGCATTGTTGGGGGATAAAGCCTTGGATGGTGTAAGTGAAAGTACACTGGAGAACTCCACTGCAAACACAGAGAAAATAGGAGAGTGCAGGGCTCTGAGTGAGGGACGTGTGGGTTTAACAGAGGTGAGCAATGGGGAGCTTGAGCCTGGGAACTGCTCCGGAGCCCGGTCCAAAGGCAATGCCAAAAAGAACCACGAGGCTCTTGAGGCATCCAAAGTGGTGGATCAGACTGAACCGAGGCACCGCTGCGTGATATGCAACAAGGAGTTTCTGGGAGATCACATTGTGAAGCACGCACAAGCCCACCAAAAAAAGGGCAGCTTTTCCTGTGTACTTTGCACCAGAAAGTTCAGGCAAAAAGGACTTATGCTGAAGCACCTGAGGAATCATGTCAGGAAGATAGAAAGGCAACATCTTGCTGCAGTGCTTGAGGCTAGTCAGCAGGCTCCTGCTCCTAAAGAAGTGGAACATTCTGATGTTTCTCTGTCTCTTGAGAATGGGAATTCTGATGGTTCCAAAAGTGCTGAACCAGAGGCTGCAATAGCCCCAAGTGCTGAGCAAGTGGTCCAAGAGGAGGATGGGAATGCAGAACAGGTTTTTGATGCAGTGGAAAACCATCTAAGTGACCAGGATGATGCTACTGAAAATAGTAGTGACAGCTGTTTTAATAATGTTCCTGATGCTTTAAGTACAGAAAGTTTGCCTGAAGATGATGAGAGCTCCAGTAAAGAGTCACCTGTTCTGCATAAAGTGAATGGAGCTTTTTGCCCTCAAAAAGACATTGGTGCTTTGGATGAGGAAGGAACCTTTAAGTGCCCTGCTAATGGTTGTCCTAGAGTGTTTAAAAAGATAAGATTCCTCAATAAACATGCAAGAAAAAGTCATCCAACTGATCTGAAGGTGCAGCAACACATAATGAAATGGAATAAAGGAAAATGCCGGTTCTGCCAGAGAAAATTTGCTGATTCCCAACATTTTGTAGACCACCTGAAGAGACATGTGTATCCAAATGTTTACTTTTGTTTACACTTTAATTGTAATCAGAGGTTTAAGCTGTCAACTGAGCTTGCAGAACATACAAAAAGTCACAGTGGGTTTAAAGCTCAGTGCAACTTCTCAGACTGCTCCGAGCTGTTTGAGGAGCTCCCTTTGCTGTACGAACACGAGGCTCAGCATTATTTAAATAAAACATCAGAATGTTTGGAAGATGCAAATGAAAAAGATTCTTCAGATGGTCCTTCGGAACTTTGTAGTTTCCAGGACGATGATGAATCTATTAATGAAAAAGAAACTGTAGATTTACCAATTCCAACTTGGAAATCGAGGAAGGATTCTACAGAACCAAAGACGTATATTCAAAGTGTGGAGAAGAAAGCAAATAATGTAATTCACAATGGGAATGAAAGTTCATCTGAGGGTAGTGCTCCAGTTTTAACTTCGATAGACCAAAAGACACCTGTGTTACAGGCAAATTCTGAAACCTGTAATGTTGTTAGTGACCAACTAGTCAATGGGCACAGTGACCCAGATCAGACGTCATCCAAGTCCTCACAAACACCTTTGGACAGACTGGCAGATGAAACAAGGACAGAAAATGGGTCAGTGTTACCAGTTTTACAGAATTGTCACGATGCACCACAAAATAATATTGCTGCTGCTGCTGCCTCACAAGTACCTTCTAAACCAAATCAGACAACAGAGACTACTTCATATGGTGTCATCTTAACAAAACCCTATGTTAGACCGTTGCCTCCAAGTTATCTCGATGAACGTTACATCAGCATGCCAAAACGGAGAAAAATTTTGGCTGATGAAGTAGATGCTTATTCTGAACAAGACAAAATTTGTAGCAAAACAACAGAAAGATTTAGATGTGGCAACTGCTTGACCATCTACTGTAATTCAGAAGCACTTGAGGCTCACCTTGCACAAAAGAAGTGTCAGACGCTCTTTGGATTCGATTCAGATGATGAAAGTAAGTCTTTTACAGTCCTCCTGGATTGGTTTCTTTGGGGGTAAATACCAATCAGAAAATGGTCTTGGAAAACAGGCAACCTGACACAACTTCAAAGCAATTGCAGTATGCTAGAACTTAGACAATTAAATCACAGTGCTCTGCTAAATTGGACTTGTAAATTGGACATGCTGTTTAGAGTAAGAAAGAGGTGGTGAAAATTTGTAGGCAAGTGATTGAAAAGACTTTCCATAAAACAGAGGGGCAATTCAATCTGTCTTTCCTTGCGTGTTTGGAACTAAACATGTGGAAAAGGGTAAGGATTGTTGTAGATTAAGTAATTATTTACTCTCTGATCCCAGTGCATTTTCTTTTACAGGTGCCTGATTCAATGTTATGGAGAAAAGTATCAGATAAGGAGTGGTGTGAGGAAACACTACAAGAAGAAGCATCAGTTCGTTTCCCAGTTGGCCTTAAACATGAAGCAGTCTCAAATTTCTATAGAGAAACATGACCTTGACAAAGACAAAGCACATTTTCTAGACAAAACTCACAGAGGAGTAATAGGAGCTCTGCAGGTCTTGAGTCCAGAAAGGTTGCTACAAAATCCCCAAAGTACCAGTTATTGGAAAAGCCATGTTCATTTCAAATGTATGATGGAAGCTGAATGGCACAGTCTCTCTAGCAGGAAGGTTTAAGGGAAATAAGGCATACAGATGAGCAGGCAGAGGAAGCAGAGGTGTTAATTGCCTCATGGAAATCAACCCAGCCAATTCTGAAAGCTGCTTTAGTTTGTTTTGTCTGTGGGGTGTCTGTCCACACAGGTGGGAAGGAATCACTGCAGAAGGTTTAAATTGTTATACTGTGGAGAAGAAATGCATAGGAACCATGAATTGTTTTTTCAGAGTTGAAGTGCTGAGTCCTTTATATGCTCATGTAATGAACTTACACTCAGAATCCAAAGAGGAATGGGGAAAGAAATCTTTAGATGGAATGCTGGAATAGCCAAAAATCATGAAATACAGCACATGAAAGGAAAAGTGAGTTGATGTGATATGAATTATGGAACTTACACAATACACAGTGGAAATCAGATCCATGCCAGAGAAGCCCTTTGCAAGGCCAAGGTAAAGGCGGACATAGAGAGAGTCCTGTGAAACATCTGCTGTGAGTGTGGGAAGGCCAATGCAAGCAGCACATGCACAGATCACGGGGTTTAACAGAAATGATGGAAACAAATGCAGAGCGTTCAGGGGGGTGGAGCTTGCACTACAGAGCAGAGTTAAACTATTATTATGCAGATACAGGGGTCCTTCAGCTGTTGGTATGACTGAAAAGAACTTGAAGGCAGACAAAAGCAGAGCACAGGTCAGGCTGGGGGTAAAAATAAATCAGGAAGAGCCTGTCTCACCTTTGTGGTAAATGGTGTTAGGTCACAACTCAGTACTGTAACTACTTACTGTCTGGAGGAAGGGAGAAAATAGGTATGGACTCAAACTCTAAGACACATTGTAACCTTATTTAGTAGCATCCCTCCGAAAGTTTGCCTTTCCCAGAAGCTGGTGAAGGAGTTACTTAAATGTTAAGCACTTTATTTGAAGTTCACAGAAACAATCAGGATCTGAAGACAGGAAGTGTGAGCCCTTCAGCTCTGTATGGAACACTGAAATACAGGACATTTGGAAACCCAAAGGATGCCATTGTAGTTTGTGGTCTTCCCACCCCAAGCAGAGGTGTGGCAAACATGCACATTGCCCAATTACTGTGCTAATTTATCCCCTAATTTATCTTCTCCTGTCTTGCCACCTAACAGCTTTTTATTTGGGATCATGTTCTATGCGGGTAAAATTTGAATGTTTGTAGGCAGGGGGGGTGTGGTGGTGAGAACTGGTGTTCAGAGGTGGAGTCACCACAGAAATGTAGGATAGCAAGGCCCAACTGCTCCTGCTCAGCTGGTTTATTTATGGGATAAATCACACAGTGTGTGTAGGGCTTCAATCAACAGATATGTCAAAACGAATGCTAAAAAATCAAGAGGTGCACGAAAATCCCTGTTCTTTGTAGCAGTGGCTCACACTTGCAAACCCAAGGGTTTTGTTGTAGGATAGGCTGGGCAGTAGTACTGGAACTAAACTCAGTAGTTCAGTAATGCCTCTGCTAATCATGCTCTGTGAAAGTAAACAGGTGTTTGCATTAATTCTGTTTTCTTTTCCCCTCCTGTGGGAGGGGAAAAGAATGCAAATTCAAAAATCTTACTGTTGAATTCTAGGAAATTTTTGCCTTAACTTTGAGTTGGATTGACAAAAAAGGTGATAAAATTATGATCACAGGTATGTGTGCATTACATTAATACTGATGATGGCCCACTTTGAGATTTGTATGACGTTTGAGGCACCAAAGAATTTTTTTTGCAGTTGCAAAAAAGCAGATTTAAATGCATCATTCATTATATATACATATATACACACTATATATATATTTACATATATAAATACATTAGAAGTTTGTTTTAAATTAACGGGGTCCTTATCAGACAAATGCACTTTGATATTTTTTACTTTCAAGTTACCAACTAATTTTTAAGGACCCAATTTTCATGTTGAATGTTCCCAGGCTCCCCTTTCTTTGCTTAACAATGTTAATCTAGTTAAATTTGCTTAAATATATCTGGAAAGAAAAGGTTAATTTTACAGTATTACAGTTCTAAAAATCTGAAAACTGAGTCAATAGATAGGACAAAAATGTTTGTGTGAAATCTTTCCAATGTACCTTTAATCTTTGGTGCTTTTTTGCCTTTTCCTTGGAGCTCCATGTGTTTGAAGATGCTTTACAAACATGATTGAGACTTGTATTTTCTTTGGTTTAAGTGTGTAGATAAATGCATCTGTGTACATGCATAAACTGTGACCATAATTTTTTGTACCTGCATTAAACTCATTTTTGTTCAAAGATGCTTTTCTTGGACACCACCATTTGTTCACATCATGTTCTGGAGAACAGGAAACCTGAATTGTTCTGTAGGTGAAAATTAACATCACCTAACACCAGAAATAGGTTAAATTGACCTAAAGTAGCAAGTGGGTGGTAACATTTTTAAATCATGATTTTTACTTCAAAAGACATAGCATTTTCTTTAAGCTGTTCTCTGGTACCTGTAGGTATTCTCAGTTGCAGTATTAAGGAACTTTAATCAGAAGCAAAGAGGGACTTGCAATGTGTGTGGGCTAATTCTACATGCTTTTTGAGGATTCTTTAGTATGTTGAGTATTACCCTATACTAAGCCTGCAACTTTTGGGGCTGAAAAAGGTTAAAAATCTAGATCTGAATTTGGTTTGGTTTTTTTCTCAGGCATTAAGCATTGTGTGCTATAATTGGAAATCCTTCAAGGTGTATCCCTTTGATTCAATAAATACTAAAGAACATGTGTAATGTAAGCCTGCAACTCCCTACAAGCTGCCTGAAGTTATCCATGGGCTTGGGAGCTTGGTTGGATCAAAGTCTGTGCATTCATTGCTGATAATTGTATTCTAATAACATTCCTCCAGTTGGCTGTAACTTGGATTTGGACTTTGCTTTTCAGACTCTCTTCTCTAACCCGATCATGTTTCACTGTAAAGGTCATGTAAGTTCTAATTGCAAAGAGTTGCTGCTCTGTGGGCACCTCTCACAAAAAAGGAATACTGAAAGTAGGGTGAAAGTGGTCAGATCTGTGGGGAAAAGGCCACTGGTACTTTGGTTCTTTAGCCATATTCATTAAAATTATATAAATTGTATAGTTTGGATAATTTATAACATTAAACTTTGTGATTTTAATATCACACTGAAGGTTCAGCTGTACTCATTTCTTTTGTTGTTTAACACCAGTGCTATGGACAAAAGACCCAAAGGGGGTGGTAGTGTTACTATTTTCTTAATTTATTTGGTACTGTATAACACCTTTCTGATTAAATGCAGTGTATGCATTTTGGGACTCTTAATTTGTAAAAGCTGTTACAGGTTCAGCAAGAAAGGAAATTTGTGCTTCCTTGTTGAATGTTAAATTATTTTACTTTGCATTTTATATAAGAGTACAAATTAAAACTGAGCCATCAAACTGCAATAAATCTACAGTAGTGTTTCATTTTAAAAACCTTTTTGTACTGTACATAGATTTGTTCAATAAAACATTGTCCTTGTTGTTGATAGAAATTGATCTTGTGTTCTGGAGAATCACTCTGAAAATACTGCAGCAATATTCACAGCTGGTGTGTTGTGTTTGGTATGTGACAGTCCCATGGCACCTCCATAAAGATCCCAAGTCTTGATGTGTCAGGTGTCTGGATATTTGGATTTGAATGAACTCAGCTTCAAAATGGAGGGTGGGAGGGGCATTGAACTGCTGAAGTGATTTCCTAGGGCTCAAAAGCCAAATTTGGGGCCACACACAAGTCTGGATGCAGCTATTTTAAGATGCTTCTGGTGGGTTGTCTTCCTCCATCATAAAATTAGTCAAATTCTTCAGTGATTTTGCATTACAAGTACAAAGTGCTGCCCTAGACCTCTTGGGCAGATGGGTTGGCACCAATACACAGAGCTGAGCTCATTCGGTGCACTCTGAGCTTCTGTTTGTTTGTGATAGTGCTGCTGATAGAGAGTAACTCTGCTGTGCTACACTTGTGTTTCCTTGCTGTGTTTGAATGCTCTAATCTAGAGATAAGGACAGTGCAGCTGCTTTTTTTTTTTCTTCTGCTTCTAAAAGTTCAATACTGCAATCTAAAAATGCTGGTTTATCTGGAGTTATTATTCACAGTGCTGTAAATTCTTAGTGTTCTTTGAGTTTGGTGTGAGGACTAAACACTGAGCCCTGAGCCCAAGGGAAGGTTGAGGTGTCTGGATCAGGGAAGCACCCAACAATTAGTCCTTGAAAGACCAAACAGGTGCTCAAGGGTCCTTGAAAAAGTCTACATATGTTTAAGACAAATGCCAAATTTGAGGTTCTTGAGTATGCAGATAACTTTGTACATACCCAGTTCAGTATGTTGGAAAGTTGAGAAGATCATTGGAAACTATTTTTAGAATTGTGTAAGAAAAAATAATTATGGCAGATAGGTATAAAATATATAAAATATATAAATATATATTTGTAAGTATCAATATAAATTTGTAAGTATATTTATATAAATATAAATATGAAGGTTATGAACTGTAATTGAATGGGAGGTACAGTGAAACTGAATATGCATCATGTGATTGCTACTTGCTGTTGTCTATTTTTATAATGCATTTCAGCAAATGTCACCTTTGCCTGTCAGCATAATCAACACTATTCTAAGCTAACTTGCTGAAAAATTCAGGGTAGGATTGCAGTGGCCAGTGCCATTTAAGTGTGTAAGTATCCTTATTATAGTTCATGACTCTGCCCACCCATAAAACATCTACAGATGGGACTAAAATGTATATGTGTTTGCTTGTATTGTAATTTCTCATTTATTTTGCTTAGCATTTGAAGGAAGTGTGGTGGTTTGACCTTGACTGGACACCAAAGCTGCTCCATCACTCCCCTGTTCACCTGAACATGGAAGAGAAAATACAACAAAAGGCTTGTGGGTCAAGGCAAGGACAGGAAGAGATCCCTCTTTGGCCACAGTTATTTCCATATTACTGTGTTAAGTAAGAGGGCAGTTAACATTCTAGGGATGTATTTTGCAGTAAATAAAATTCTGAACTGGGAGGGGGCCAGGGAGGGGTTCCCACACGGTGATTCCTTGAATTATGAAAGTAGTTTAATATTGCAGGAGTTTTATTCACCTTTGATTTATACAGGCTAATAATTTTCCTTTTTCTTCCCCTTTAGGAATGCTGGTTTACATTCCTGCTCAATGTTCAGGTCAGTTAAAAGTTTGTATAAGAGCTCTAGGGAGTTCTGAGTTATGAGAAAGAAGAAAATTAAACCTGCTTCTGAGATTATTTCCTTTATTACACTACCACCTCCAAAGGGAAGCACTTGCAAGGTATAGTCCTGCTGAAAGGCCTGGCCTTGGTTTAAAACAAGAAAGGATAGGGGGAAGACATCAGTTCTGAATATTGAAAAGTCTCTCCAGTCTCTGTGATGACAATGCATTTTTCCTCTCCTAAGGGTTAGTGGAAATGTGAGCATTTGGAGGCAAGTCTGCCCCTCCCTTCCCACCCCCTGCACTCCCATTACTTATTGAAAATACAGCAAACATCTCAATCTAATTTTAAAAATGGCATCTTGATGTTTTATTCTCCCCCTCCCCTCCCCCCCCCCGAATTCTACATCTATTTATTTAGATATTATTCTCCTGAAATCTAAAAAATCTGAATTGTTGAAATATAAACAAAATGAAGAAAAGGTAATTTATATTTCTCAGATGCATTTTCTGATTTTTATTTTGCAGGATTCAAAATTTCAACAGCTAAATGAACATGTTGGCATGCAGGTAGTCCCCATTTTTGATGATTTTGTGTGGGGGTGACTGTGTGGATCTCCTGAGGTCTGAGGTGACTTATGAGTGCATCCTTAAGGACCAGAGAGCCACCTGTAGAATGTGAGATGCCTTGTAGGCAGTAGAGGTGAACTAGTGTGAGGTGAACTAGTGACCAATAGTGTGCTGGCAGGTTGGATCCAGGAGTAGCTAAAAGTGAAGGTGTTACTGGAAATCAAGTCCTTTGTCTTGGGTGAGCCCCTTCTGATCCCACTGCAGCCTGAGCTGTCTCTGCCTCCTGTGACCACCACAAAGCTGATCTATATTACCCCTACAGAGGGTGACCCCAATGCTGTTCTAGGCTGTCTGGATGTCTTAAGGCCTGAGGTGACTCATCACTGCGTCCTTAAGGACCAGAGAGCCACCCGTATCATGTGGATGCCTTGTAGGCAGTAGAATCTTTCCATCTATGTGAGGTGAACTAGTGACCAATAGTGTGCTGGCAGGTTGGATCCAGGGGTAGATAAAAGTGAAGGTGTTACTGGAAATCAAGTCCCTTGTCTTGGGTGAGCCCCTTCTGATCCCACTGCAGCCTGAGCTGTCTCTGCCTCCTCTGAACACCGCTAAGCTGATCTACATTACCCCAATAAAGGGTGGCCCTAATAATTTTACTCTGTAAACTCCACAAATAAGCAGAATGATGCACTCTGTGTTGTGGTGGGAGGTCTTTCTTGTCCATGAAGAGCGTGCAAGTAACTGGCTGTGTGGAATATGGAACTGCAAGGCCATGCATGAGCCTTAGCTTGTCAACAGAAGCTGTTACAGGTTGCCCCAACTACATCAAGAATATGAAATCAGTGTACACGTGAGGGGAAATTTGGCCCAGCAGACAATGAGCATTATTATGTTCAATCTTTCCAGATGCTCTAGGACTCAATTTTTATCTGAACGTTGGACTTTAAATTCATGGGCAAAATTGGGTCAGCTGTTCTGGTCTATTTTGAGCTCAAGGGAGCAGCTATTACTCAAGCTGAATGTGTGTTGGTTTTCCTTCTGCTGAACCTGAGAGATCTGCATGGGCTGTTTTTAGATCTCAAAGAGGAAACAATCATGTAAAACATATGGATGGTATAGGGGGTAGGAATGTGTTTTCTGTTCCTGTAGGTGTTCTGTTGTTGGTTTACAAGATCTTGAGGGCAAGCATTTGTTACTACAGATCTGAACAGAGCCTACCACAATGTGTTAGTGGTTTTTGCAAAAGCATCATCAGTAATTTTAACTTTTGTCTGCAAGTGACAGGTTGTGTGTCTGCAGAATCTGGGTCTTCCTGTTTTTGAACTCACAGGCAGCTTTGGCACCAAAAGTGGCCTCCTTGTACACCCCTGTTAGAGCAAGGGGTTGGTGGGAGTGCTCACCTTTTTTGCCATACCTTTGTTTTTCTTGGCTTATGGCACTTGGCTCAGCTGGAGCTTCTGTTACCTTCTTGCCCTTTTTTGTTCATCTTTCCTACTTTGTCTCAAGAGTGATCATCTCTGGTTTTCCTGCCCCCAACAGAGCAAATACAGCCAAGAGAAGGAGCAGCACAAGGTTTAGGCCTTGCAAGTGGTAAAAAAGCAACTTTGTTTATAGAACTTCCTTTCCTTAAGCAGATGCTGTGCTGTCAGATCTCCCACTCCTGGGATCTCCTGCTTGGCATTAATTCCCAAGGGATCCCATACCTCCCTCAGCCACAAGTGGGTGACTTGCTTGGTGTCCCTGGGGTTGCATCTCAGATACTCAAAGATGAGTTGATCATTGATGTTACCACAGCTTGAAGCCTTTCAGTTGATTTCCAAAGGCTGTCTCCACCGGGAGCATCTGCCTGGACCACAACAGGCCACTGAGCCATTCCCGAGGATCTGATGCACAGCTGGATCCTGCTGGAAGAGTTTGGAGGAGTCCTCCAACTCCAGGCCATGACAGGACTCTGTGGGCTCTGCAGCAACGATGAAAACTTGTCATTGAACACTTGTGAACTTCCTCTGGTCCCCAGAGTGAAGAGATCAACACCTGCCCCTCTGTTTCCCCTTGTGAGGAAGTTTTCGCCTGCCATGAAGTCTCCTTTGAGTCTCTTCTCCAGCTGAACACACCACGTACCCTTCCTTCCCAAAGCCCTTCCCCACCCTCGCTGCCCTCCTTTGGACACTCCAATGGCTGAATACCTTCCTTATATTGTGTCACCCCAAACTGCCCCAATGTTGCAGGTGAGGCCACCCCAGTGCAGAGCAGAGTGGGACAATCCCCTCCCTGATGCTCCCCAGGACAAGGATATCCCTCCCGGCTCCAGGACAGGGATTTTCCTCGAGGGCAGGGATGCCCTTCCCGGCTCCAGGGCAGGGATGCCCTTCCCGGCTCCAGGACAGGGCTGTCCCTCCCGGCTCCAGGACACGGATGCCCTTCCCGGCTCCAGGACAGGGCTGTCCCTCCCGATTCCAGGACACGGATGCCCTTCCCGGCTCCAGGACGGGGCTGTCCCTCCCGACTCCAGGACACGGATGCCCTTCCCGGCTCCAGGACACGGCTGTCCGTCCCGACTCCAGTACAGGGCTGCCCTTCCCGGCTACAGGACTGGGA
>JAWWEV010000001.1:2196595-2209478 GCA_035583235.1 Hafferia zeledoni
TGCCCTTCCCGGCTCCAGGACAGGGATGCCCTTCCCGGCTCCAGGACAGGGATGCCCTTCCCGGCTCCAGGACAGGGATGCCCTTCCCGGCTCCAGGACAGGGCTGTCCCTCCCGGCTCCAGGACAGGGATGCCCTTCCCGGCTCCAGGACAGGGATGCCCTTCCCGGCTCCAGGACACGGATGCCCTTCCCGGCTCCAGGACACGGATGCCCTTCCCGGCTCCAGGACAGGGCTGCTCATCCCGGCTCCAGGACACGGATGCCCTTCCCGGCTCCAGGGCGCTGCCTCCTCCCGTCCCTCCCTCCCCAGGTCCCTTTCCGGGGGATCAGCGCCACTCCGCGGCCCGCCGGAAGGGAAGGGTGCTCAGTTGCACCCCCAAACTGCTCCCACGCACAGGATCTGCATTTCACACACCTGGGCTCTCCCCCGTGCCCGGGTCGGGGCCGGGCCCGGGGCGCTCCCAGGCGGCTCCACGGCCGTGCCGGGCGGGGCCGTGATGGCGCAGCCGGGGCTGAGCGAGCGGGAGCGGGCTGGCTGCCGGGACCTGCTGGAGCTGCTGGACACCGAGGAGCTCATGGCGCTCACCGACACCGTCACCAGCCGCCTGGTGCACCCGGAGAGCCGCCAAGGTGCGCGGGCAGCGCCGGCCCCGGAGCGGCGGGGCCTGCCCGGGCCCAGGCGGGCTCTGCGGCGGCGGCTCCGGGCCCTGTGCCGGCCCCTGTACCGGGGTGTCCGGCGGGCTCGGGGCACCCTGCGGGGCTGCGAGTGCCGGGGGCGCCTCTGGGAGCCGAACAGCACCGGAGCTGCGCTGCCCAGAGGCCTGGGGGGGTTCGGGCCGAAGGGTTCGGGCCTGGGGGGGTCAGGTCTGGGGAACTTGCGGTGGCCGCGGGTGTTGCCTGAAAGCGGCGCTTGGAGGAAGCTTTAACTTGTAACGCTCCATTTGTGAGTCTCAGAAGCCACGCAGTGCTTTATTTCACACCGCCCAGACCCGGGTGGGTGCCCTGGGGTGCACACCGAGGGGTTCTCGGTGTGGCTTCGTGGTCATTCATTTTGCGTTCCTGTTACACGTTCATGGCATTTCCCGACATTTATTAGCATATATGTGTGAGAGTGTGTAAGAACTACCGATCCCAGATAATGGAGGTAAAATCTGGAATGTTTATTAAACATGCGATGTGCAATTTAAAGGTCTTGTGGCCAGAATATGTTAATAAGGAGGATGGATCATGGTAATATGTTAACTAGGGGTTTATACATATGTTAACTAGGGGATTATTCTATGTGACCACTCTAAACTTCTCCAAAACAGCACATGTGGTTCAGAATTAACTGGGTGTTGCCTCTCTGGCTCCTCAGTCTCCCTTCTCCTTGTTTCTTAAAATCACTTGACTGACTATCTGTAGTTTCTGTGCTGTAAATACCGTCAGTTCTTGCTGCATCTCTAACACTGACAGCACTGGCTGGGGTAGATTTTCAGCTCTCCAGAGCTTGCTTTTTCTCTCTCAGCCCTCCTCCCCTCCAGGCAGCTCCTTCTGTGTCCCCTCAAAACGTATCAAAAGCTCAGGAGTCTCTCCCTGTTTGCATTAATGACCTTTGCTTTCAGGTTCTAAAAGGGTAAAACACAAATCCAACACTGAACTTAATTTCTTCACAGCACAGAACCCTTCCCGGTTGTGACCACCCCCCATGGCTTTGCTGAGATTTGTTTCATAAAAGTTAATTTTTTATTAGGGTTATTTTGTTATGTTATTGTTTTTATAGGGTCAGGTTAATTTTTTAACCCGAACCCTCTCAGTATGTAGCTCTGAAATATGCTCATCCCAAAACCTTGAGTGTGTTTCATGTGATGTAACTCAGACCTGCAATTGCCAAACACATTTCTTTGAAAGGTCTTCTGCCTGTAGGTTTTTTCCTTACCTTTTAGTCTGTGTTTTGTACTAGTTATAGACTATATTAAAAGATGAATTCTTTTTTTAACTTTAACCTTTATTATTGTTTAGATTTTGGGTTTACTCATAGGTTTTTTAGACTTATATTTGGGGTTTTTATAAGTCCCATGTTAAGTGCCAGCCTCAGTGCAGGTGGGAACTGTTTGCTGCAACTGCTTTAAAACTGAACTCAAGTTTGTTGTTTTTCCTGATTTTGCCACTGAGTGAGCCTTGTAGCTGAATTTTCTAGTGCTGCATTTCGTTGCACTGTCATTGTGCTACAATCATGGTGTTTTCTCAGGAACTCGGGAGTTGTGATATATATATTAGTGTGGAAATAAAACAGATTTCACTCCATTTCTGGCAGCCTTCGGGAGCCTGGGTAGAACTTCACTTTCACAAACTGCTGTGCATTGTCTGAAATGCTTTAAAGCTCTAGTGTTAGAACTCTTGTCCAAGGGACAAACCTTTGTTATCTCTCTGCCTGCATTTCTGTCAGTTTTCTGCTCACAGGGAACCTTTGAAAACTTGCATTTTCTTCAGAATAACAGTGTGTTCTTTGACTAAATCGTGTCAGCTGTGCACTGATGCTGGAAATGATTCGCGTTCCATGTTTGGAGGAACCATAAAAGATTTGCCTGGTTCTTCTTTTCCTGTGTAGTAATCTTGCTTCCAAGAAGCTGGATGGCTTCTTTTGGAATTTCCCAGAGCTTCCCAAATGGAGAAGGAAACCAAGATGAGCCTTTGCTGAGGGCTGTGTGGTGATGTGAAGCAGGAATCCCTCAATAATTTCATTTTAAATAACCTTATGTCCAAGTTAAGGCTGGCTGTGTCTCAGGAAGTGCAGGTGAAGTGCATTCCGTGCAAGAATTGTTACTCTTCTTGCTGCACTTGAAGTTTATAAACAGAATACTTGAATAATGTTAGTGATTTTATTTGGAAGAAAAAGTTGTATTCGTTTCATCAGTCTTAAATAATACATACAAAGTTCCAGGCAGCCATGAATACTGGAATTAGGGATTACAAGCTATCAAAGTCTTCAGTAAAACCAGCACTGTTTTCTAACAGTGTTTGCAAGCCTTTGGGTATCTTCTATGTCTAATCTCTTTAAGTCAGTTTTGTTTACAAACAGACTTTTCAGTCTCTCCATTTCATTTAGCCTTGTCTTGCACTGTGTTTGCAGGTGCTGGTCGGGGATGTTTGGGTTTTTATTGTGAGAGAAGCAGCTGCTGACTTCAGTTTCTTTGCTTGCAGAGGCCATTCACGCCGTGTTGGTTTACAGCCAAAACGTGGAAGAACTTCTGAGGCGCAGGAAGGTCTACCGAGAAATAATCTTCAAGTATTTGGCATCCCAAGGAATCCCAGCTCCTCCTTCCTCTGAGAAGCACCTCCTCATTGAGCGAGTGAGGCAATACTGGAGTGGGCAGCTCCCAGCGAGTGCCTCGGGCTCAGGGCAGAGAAAACCACGGGCAGAGGTGAGTGCTGCTCCCTGGAACACCCGAGGGTGCTCAGCAGGATGAGCAGTGTAGGTGTCGTAATCCACACCCAATGTATGGCTATTCACAAATTTAGGAAGATACCAAATCTGTTTTAGCTCTTGGTTGGTTTGGTTTTGTGTTTTGGGGGTTTTGTGTGTTTTTGTTTGTTTGTTTTTGGGTTTTTTTTGTTTTGTTTTGTCTTTTGTTTTTTTGTTGTTTTTTTTTTTAAATGACCTCATTTAAAGGTGTCTGTGCCACTGTAATCTCTGATTCCTTGTGCAGTCCCTTGGACAAGAGTTCTAACACCAGAGGTTAAAGCATTTCAGACAATGCACAGCAGTTTGTGAAAGTGAAGTTCTACCCAGGCTCCCGAGGGCTGCCAGAAATGGAGTGAAATCTGTTTTATTTCCACACTAATATAATCACAACTCCCGAGTTCTTGAGACAACACCATGATTGTAGCACAATGACAGTGCAATGAAATGCAGAGCACAGTGTTCTGCTCCGTTTTACACAGTGTTTTACTGCATTTGAACTCTACTGTGTAGGATCTTCTCCATGCTTTTAATTTTTAAATTGTACTGTAAACTAAAAAATGTTCATAAAAAATTTTGTGGATTCAAGGACAACTGAAGACAGAGTGAAAATGGCACAGAAGGCCTGCAGAGGCCCTTGTAATTTTTTAGTGGAGTGGATCTTAAGCTGTTGTTATAGATCCAGGATTCCCAGTCGTCCTCCAGCCACAGAGGCACTCGTGGTCCCTTTGGCAGGGCTCATCCCAGAGCAGAGCAAAGAGATGGTGTTGGTAGCAGATCACAGGGCAAGAACCCTGACAGACTGTGGTCTAAAATGTAGCAGGGAGGGAATGGAGAGAAGAGTGCCTTTTATATGTGGTCCTGTTCTGCTTTTAGAGACAGTGCAATCAAAGTAGCACTCACTCTTTGTAAGCTGTTTTCCTTCCATTTCTTGCAGTTAGAGCAGAGAGTGGATTTTACCAAATTTATATACTATTGAAATGTCAAGTTTGTAGCAGTGCCAGGTCCATGGCCTTTGTTGTCCCTTGATACAGCACTTAACACAGTGTAACTAACTGTGTTTTGGTAATTTCAGGTTATTTGTTGGCATTTAGCAAATCCTGACCGTGTAATGAACTTTCAGCATTTCATTTGTCCTGGATGTTTAACCCTGCAATTCTCATTGGCCACCTTGCTGTGCTCCAGAGCCCTCGTGGGCAACAGCTGAGCCCAGTTGCTGTGAAAACCTGTTGTAATGAGCAGGGAAAGTCTCCAGAGTACTTAAAACACATTCAAAAACACATTCACAAAGTAGGAGAAACTCAACTGATTTATGTATCCCATACATCTTTCTTTGCATTTATTTTCTCATAATTCCTGTGGCCCTCACCACTTTGAGCAAATGGGAGACTTGAACCTGTGTAACACAATTAGAAATTAATTATGGTTGATGGTGAAACAATTACAGCATTTCTATATGGAAGACTCCAAACTTTTGATGCTTAATTACTTGTTAATTTGATACTTATTAGACTTCGGGTTTGACCAACTTGTCATTTGATTTGCTTCTAAAAACCATGTTGTTAAGTCACAAATACTGAGAAGCCCAACAAAGAAACTGTACATTTAATTCCAAGAAATACATCACCTTAATGTTAGAGGTCGTGTATCTTTACATGGATCATTTTCCTGAAGTAAAAAGGCTTCCCTATTTTCAGAGAAAGCAGAGGATTTTATGACAGTCTGAGGGAAGGATGTTCTGGCAGGCTGAGTGGAGTTGTCCTCATTCCCAGAGCAAACCTGTGCTGCCCTGTGAAAATTCCTCCTATCCTAATATTTTATTGGCTCAGTCTGTTTGAAGTGATCAGTTGGACAACTGCAAAAGTAACAAGTTCCTCAAGACTTTTGTCTGTTTGGAGGAGCAAATGTAACATAAGTTACAGTTTTCTTTGATTCTTTTCCTGTTAGAAATATGGTGAAGACTACAAACATCAGCTCTTAAAGTGACTAAACATCTTTTACATTATTTTTGGCAGTCTTGTTACCAAACAGGGTTACATGATCTGGTGGAGGAAAAGTTCAGGAGCACATTAATGCTTTGAGTTTCAGTTCTTCCTGGATTACTTGTGCATTTTTTTGGCACATCCCACTGACTCAGGTGAAATACCCCCATAATAAATCAGCACTATTCAGAAATTAACTTCTCAAGAAATACCATTTGTTCTTAATCAACTTCTTACCAGCAGATGCAGAAGCCAACACAATTCACCAAATCAAAAGCTACCCAAAGGAAGAGGCTGAAGGCAGCATGAAACAGGAGAAAAAAAATGTCAACAAAATTGCTTATTTAGAAGAACTTTTTGGTGAATTGATCTGCCTTAATATGAGATTAGATTTTGGGTCTGGAACATTCTTTTGGAAATGTAAAGGAGAACAAAGAGTTACTAACCCAGACACTTCACTCAGCAGAAATTTTGTCTCAGTATGAGAATCTCGGTCTCATGGAAGTTGTTGAAAATCCTTCTCCTGTCCTTTTTCTGTAGAACCAGGACTTTTTGTTTATAAAGAGACCAAGATAAAACTCTTCGAAGTGTAATTCAAAGAACCTGCCCAGTTCTCTAGATAAGATAATCATGTTCCTAAAAATAAATGAGATTTTACTTTGATGTTTCTCTTCAGACACACTGTCACAGAACACTGGAAGAATACTTAAATGTTTAAAATAAGTGTGTATATGATTTTATGTTGTTCTGGGTGGTAATTTTAAGACTCGGTAGTTCTAAAAAATTTTTGTTTGATTGCAGAGTCATGGAGAGGGACAAAAGTCACCACCAGATGACTTTGATGGTCTAGGAGGAGAATTCTGTCAGTGGTACTTTGAACTCCTGAATTCTCAACATCCCTTGGGAGTAAAATCCGGAGAGACATGGGGACCACAGCATTTCTGGGAGGATGCCAAAATGAAGTTCTGTTACAACACTTTGGAAAAAAACATGGAGCAATACGTTGGTGCAGACATGGTGAGCCTTCGTCTGCTCTCACTGGTTAGAGAGGAATGTCTTCTCTTCAACCCCAACTTGCATGGCAATGGACTGAAATGTGCCATGTCCCCACATGGCTTGGTTCTGGTGGCAGTGGCTGGCACAGTGCACAGGGACAACACCTGTTTGGGCATCTTTGAACAAATCTTTGGACTCATCAGCTGCCCCGTCAGGAATAACACCTGGAAAATAAAACTTGTGAATCTGAAAATAGTGGGACACAATGCTCTGGAGCCTGGGATGCAAATTGAGAAGCCCTGCATAAAATATGAGCCACACCAGCTGCGAGAGTTCTATGATGGGCAGGAGCTGACTGTGTTTGAGCCTCAGAAATTCTGAGCAGTTTTTTCACAGCTAGGGGAGGGTGGAGTGGCTGCAGCCCTGCAGGGGCTCTTTTCTGAGACACAGAGTCTAAGGTATTACCAGAGGTGATGCTCGTGGGCACCTTGCCTTCCAAGAGCTATCCAATATTTGAGGGTTTGCACTGTAGTTAGAGTGGAGTTAGTTTGGTTATTCTTGTTACAAAACTTGGTTACATTTGGATATGGCCTGTCAGGAGCGTGGAATGAGCTGGATGACTTCGGGTCCACAGACTGCAGATTGCTTGTCTTCAGGACACCAGTTTGAACTCTTACCTGAGGTGTAGAAGGAAGTCATTTCATCTGGCGTTTGGAATTTGGGATGGGCAAGTGTCTCAATGGACACCTAAGTCCCAAGAAAACCACCTGCTGCTTTAGGAGCTTTTGGAGAGGGCAGACAAAATTCTGTGCCTGAGGAATGGAGGCAGCTGCTGTTTATGTTCTAAATGTGGTTTAATAGGACATTGCAGGGAACTTGGCATTGTTGAAGTCTTTTTGTTTCCTTTGCATGAATAGCTTCCTTTCCTTTTACCTTATGATTCCAGCTTTGTAATGAATCCAAACTGTTGTTCTATCTGTGTCCCCAAGCAGACAAGTTTGAGATGGTTGCCCAGGTACCCATTTCTAGCACTGACTCTCTTGGATCAAGCAGTTCTTTCCATAAGTTGCAGCAGCACTGTATGAACCAAATGCTTTGATAGTTATTTTGTATATCATTATAGTAGAGTTCTTAATATAATAGCTGTGATTTTTGTATGTTTCCTCTAAATAAGTATTTTCTGTGCTCTGAGCTGTTTTATTACATTGACTAGAAGTCAGTGTCTTAACACTGGGTGGTTACAACAATAGGTCATACTAAGAAAAGTATCCAAATACTACTTAATGACTGAAATTATTGACATTGCAGAACTTTATTTTTTTAAACTTTATTTATTTATATGTGATTAGAAGTGAAATGAAGAGAAAACACCTTTTTATGCACCTTGTTTGGATTGTTTGTATGTTTTGTTTTAATTTTATAGCTTCATCAATTCAAGTTGTGAAAATGGAAACATTCCCTATACCAAAAGAACTCATCCCGTGTTTGTTAAAGAGGACAAATGGTAAAGTGTGGGTGGGTGAGGGGAAACAGGAAGATTCAGGTATGCACCCAACTGATTGTTATGAAAAGCCTGGATCTTGTTTTATCCTTAAAATTTTCTAAAATCATTCCTAAGCTCAAGTTCAAATACTGTGTTGGAATGTTCTTTGCCAATAAACAGTTAGTTGTAGCTTCTTCAGCTACTGATGTATAATAATTAGAAATCAACAAAAATTTAAAATTCAGAAGAAGAGTTTCCTGTGTTGATATTTGCATTCCTGTACAGGTGAGGACAAAACCTACCTAAAGGCCCAAATGGGTGACTTTCCAACATTCAGTGTGACAGTCTGTAATTCTATTCAATATTTTGTTGTGTTCAGCACTGTAATTTGTTCCTGTTACTTTAGTCAGTCCCTCTCTCTCTGTGTTCCTCATAGTGAGACCCTTCACCAAGAGGTTGAAAAGGTCAGAGGGTACTTTGACCACCCTTTTAGGGAGGGCTCAGCAGACCCCAGACCCCACAGCAGGCCCTGCCAGGGTGTTTTCAGCTGCCAGCAGCTCAGAGGACTCACCTGGACAGCTCACAAATAACACTTTATTAATACAAATTGTGACACGTTAATAAGGTTGAAAGGTTATCATAGATGGTGTCTACTGAAAAAATATGCTTTAAAGCAATCTGCTGGTACATGCATTAAGCAAGCACAAGCTCTGATACAAAGCAATTTACCAATATGCTCTGGGGTGAGCACAAGCAAAAGCTCTAGTCCTAAAAGCAGCATTTCATGCACATAGAATATAATTCTCACCCAAGGCATCCCTATGCAAGGAGAAGATGGACTCAGCCCCTTGACTGATTCCAGCAGTTTCAGTGAAGGTCTTCTCCCACTTTCCCCCTATTCCCAGCTTACTTTTATACTTTTTGTTTGGGTGGAGTTTGAGTGGCTCTAGTTATAAATACCTTCTGTTTCTGATTGTTGTACTGAATGGGAGTTGGGGGGTGGTTGTGGCTTGGCACCTGACTAGAGAGTTTGACATGATTTTTGGCTTCAGCAGCAGAACATCCTGATTCTCCCTTCTCAGACAGGTACTGTATAGTCTTGGTACCACAATGTTGTTCATCCTTTCTTCTGGGATTAGACTGGAGGGGGGCCCTGTGGTCTCCATTCTGATTCTCTGAGCGTGTCACCCTCAGTCCATCCAGGGAGCTGCAGCTGCATTTTACCCCAGAATTCTGAATCTCCTCTGGATTTAACCCTCTCCATCATCCCACAGCCTGTCTGCCACATAAGTAAACCTGGAATATGCAGTGATGCTGGTTGATTGCAAGGAATCCTCGTTTTTTAGACTCATTTTCAGCTCAGTAGTAGAGAGGAGCAACCTCGTGTAGCTGTAGGGGTGACTACAGCGCTGTAACCATCCCCGCTGTGTCTGGAGGAAACCCAGAGGCTCGGTGGAGTCTCAGCAGGCAGAGTGGCCTGTGGGTGACATCTGGTGGCAGATTCATCGCTTGCCTGGAGCTGGAGGCGATCCCTCAGCCCTTGATAAGCATCTGAAAGGAGGTTTTAAAGATTGCAACCTGTCAGGCTGTGATACTCAGGATACCTGTTGTTCTAGGGTTGTAGAGGGAAATACTATGGTGATAAGGGAGCTTCCTGGCAATAAAATTTCTGATGACTTGTTAACAAATACATTTCTTTTGCCATCTGCTTCCCTACTTTTTTGTTTTTTCCAGAATGCCTAACTGTGATGACTGGGACCCTTAAGGCAGCATAATTACTTTTTCTCAATATTGCTCATAATTTCATAATTTCAAGTTTTAATCACCTCTCAGGCCAACAAGAGAAGAATTACCTTCATTCAGAGGGAATATGTATCTGCATCCTGCTGTGATCCAAGTGTACCTTCTTTACTTCCCCACCTCAGGTTCCCCCGTTCTAATTAAAAAAACAAAGGAAACAGCCAAATTAAATATACTAGAAACTGTTTGAACAGAGATGCCAGACGTGCCCAGCCCATCACATTTTGTACAGAGCAGAATGAAAACTAAGAAACGTCCTTAGCTTGCCTTGATAAACTTAGAGAAAGAACAAAAAGCCATGGCCTTTATTGGGCTTGTTGCCAGTGGTAATTGCCCTTACAGAGGCTCTTTAGAGACATGGATAAGAACAAAGCTGAGGTTTTTGTAAGAACTGGTGAATTGGGTAAAACTTGCAGGTGGCAGACAGAAAACAATGAGGAGATGCTTCTTTCCACTTAGGTAAGTGTCAGGAAGAGGTTTTAATCTTTGTATTTTCCCTTTTCTTTTAATGTATCTTCTGTGGGTTTGCCACTTGGTTTTTTTGCCTCTCATACTGGTTTGCAGTGTCTCAGCTCTCTGGACAGACATTTTCACAGGTACATCGTGACTTGTTTTTGAGTAGATTGAGGCACTCTAAATCCTTTCAACTACACAAACAAACTGTGGGTGAGGGAGCAGCTTTTGTTGTCAATGCCATAATAACTATTTATGACAGCTGTCTTTGCATGTTCGCTTTTTCAGCTTCTTCTTCTCTCTCAAGTTACTCCTCAAAGACCAGAGGATAAAATCATAGAATCATTGAGGTTGGAAAAGACCTCAGAGTCCAACCATCAGCCCAGCACCACTGTGTGCAGTGCTAAGCCACGTCCCCAAGTGCCACAGCACTGAAACAGCCTGGCCAACTCCAAGGGCACTAATTGAATGGCATATTAAAATTCCAAAATGCCAAACCAGGTGGTTTCATTTACCCTCTTAGCAAATTGCAGAAGCTTCCAAGCATAAGGAATATTTGATAATTCTCTCTTCACAACTATCACAGCCCCGTTGTTGCTGAAAAGGCTGTTTTAGGTGCCCCTCATTGCCACTGGGTCATTTAGAAAGTGTGAGTGAGTGTAGCTGTTTGTCCCAGAGTGAGCCATTTGCAGTGTCCTGAGTAGGGAACACTTCAGTGCAAGTCAAGGAGGCTGTTTGTGAAGGAGATTCCATGTTTGCTGCCACACACACAGTCAATGTGCTCTGATTCACATTGCAGAGCACCCTTGGAGTTGCCTTGGGACAAACCCGAACTGGAGAGATGCTCCCCCTGCCCCTGAGGTGAGGCAGGCAGTGTGCAGGACCACCCTGGAGCTGGCTGGCAGTGCCCCCCCAGCAAAGGGACAGTTCTGTGCTGGCAGCATCTTGCCAACAGCTGTTTCATGCTCCTGTTGCACAGCCCTGTTTGGTAATGTAAACACAGCCCAAGGGTGATGAAAATGGTCATATGGCCTCCTTAGGAGTAAGTTAAATTGCTTTTCATCCTAATGCCTTTTTCACATCTGTATATATATGTACATGCATAGTTTTAACAAGTCTTTCTCTCACTTTCTAGCGTTTCTCTAGTGAGAGTTATATTTCAAATGGAGTAATTGTCAGTTCCTCTTTAACAGCAATAAGCATAAGACATCATGTCAGTACTTGTTCATCTATTCCTTTTTCTCAGCTCATTAGTATTATTTATTGCGTGGGTGGATTCTGAGTATTAATGAATTCCTCTCAAAGTTTGCATTTTTTATTGATATAAATGGATCATTTTAATATCTCCTCAGTAATTATGTGTTTAGATATATTTGCACAGTGCCCTTGCTCTAACAAGATTAGTGGCAGGAAAATCCCATTCTGCAGATTAGCATGATGCATTGAGTTGAACTTTAGGATTTTCCTCTGGTGTTCCCTTATGAAGGTTTATTACAGCAAAACACTTTGATTACTTGTTAGCTGATGTGCATTTGAAAGGCTCACATGAACAGTCATTTCTTTTCCCTGGAATTAGAAACTTTGGCTTATGAAAGACAATGTAAACGTTACCATTAAAAAGAGATGTTATGGCACTAAAAGGATCTCAATATTTTCAATTTACAGTTCAATTTTCAGTTTTGTCTGTGGCATGCACTGTCACATCTGGGACATGATGGCAGTGACCAAAGTAGGAGCTCTCTGTAGGGGCAAAGGGGGTGGCAGTGTGTGCATCCTCACCAGCAAAACTCTCTTGACTTGAGGAACTCTTACATGGCTAAATTTACTGTGTATTAACACAAAGTTTTAATTGCTGATTTGAGGGTCGAGAAGAAAGAAAAGAAATGAACTAAAATGCTTAGGGAAGTTCTGTTTCTCTCCCTTCCTCAGGTTCAACTTCAATCAAAACACCTTCCTGGTCCTCCTCATGCTTTGCTTTTGCTGGGTGTTACCTTCAGTCCTGCCAGGGTGTCAGAGAGCTGCATCAGTCAGGGATGTCCCTGCCCCACTGTGGTTTGGCTGTGGCCCCTCAGATGTGTCTCTGCCTCAGGGAGGGTCCCTCAGCTGTGCCCCTCTTGGGCATAAAGCACCTCCTTCCAAGCAGTCTCCAGCTGTGTGCCCAACAATGCCTCTTTCCATGTATCTCCTGCACCTTCCAGGGTGTTGGCAGCCCCTGCAAAGTGTCTGGGTGGGTGCTGTGGCTTCCCCTGGCTGCCTGCAGACCTATTTCTGCTTTAAAATGTGTTGGTGCTGCTGGTGGTGGTGTAGCCTGTGACAGGAACTGACAGTGATCCAAGTGCCATTATGGCACACAGGACTTTGCATCTACTGTAATGATCATAAAAGTCTCTTTCTGCTGTCTTCAACATCTGATTTCCCCAAATATAAAGGGAAAGGGCTCTGCTGGAGGCAGGAGAGTAATACACAAATTACTTTGGTTTTCGTGAAGGGTTAATAGTGAGGACAAAGGCTTTCAGAGGAACAGAAGGGCAAATGCTCCCCTAAGGAGCTGAATTTCAGTTGATTTTCCATATTCCATGACAAGGGGGCATGATGGGCTTAAGCTCTGCCAGGGGAAATTTAAGTTGGAGATCAGAAAAAAATTCTTTCCAGAGTGCTCAGGCATTGGAATGGGCTGCCCAGAGAGGGGGTGGATTCCCCATCCCTGGAGGTTTTTAAAGTGAGATT
>JAWWEV010000001.1:2209578-2264650 GCA_035583235.1 Hafferia zeledoni
CTGGAGTTGGACCAAGGGTTGGACTTGATGATCTTGGAGGTCTTTTCCAACCCAATCAATTCTATGATTCTATGATTATTGGCCCAAACTGGGATGGTCTTATGAATCTGTCAGGTTGTGTAGTTGGAGCCCAGGAGGGCTGGCAAGGGAGAAGGGAGTGACTGACAAGGCAGCTCTTGCTTTGGCCCAGTGTGCCACCCACTGACAGCTGCCTACTGAACACAAGCAGTGGCACTGCTGTACTGAGTGGTGACAGTAAACCCACTGGATCATAAAAATACCGTGTTGGAGCATTCTAATTAAAACACTGCTAGAGGTTTTTACATCAGGGAAAACCAAGCACAAGCAATTTTGTGTTTGCCCTAATGCTTTTGCATTATGTAGCAGAAGGCTTTGATTCAAACCTAAAGAATGTTGGATGCTCACAAGCTCTAGCTGACAAATTTTGGCAGCCAGCTGACACTGCTAAGTATGAGGTTTAAAAAGTTTATAAATATATACTATCTATCTATTCTATCTAATGATCTGTCATGGAAAATATCTGGCTGTGGGCGCCAAGTAGTCTGAGGCTCCATGGGGAGAAACTGGTCTGTGGACTGACTGTTTTTAGTGGTCCCATGACTCAGAGACAGTTCTGCAGCTCTTCTGAAAAGAGCACCAGCCCTGTCCTCCAGGAGACCTGAGCAGAGGTCAGAGTGTCTGGTTATCCTGGTGTGTCTTGGATGTGTGTGTGGCTTCACATGTAGGAAGTTGCTAAGCAAAGCTTGTTTGTACAGACAGAAACTGTGATTTCTCATGTCATTCTATAAATCTGAGAGTATAATTAGTGATTGTGGCATGTTGCAATTGCATGGAGGCGGTGCAGGTCCCATCAGTGTTTTGGGAGAGTTATGTGTGTCCAATTCCCTTGTACACAGAGTGCCCTAAATCTGGACTTTGCAGCAGAAAGCACATGTTGTATCCCACCCTGTGCTTCCCTTGGCCTGGTGCATCCTGGGGAAAGCTGGAGAGAATTAGAGCCCTCCCATTTTCCTATCTGCTTACAGTAACTAGAGCATTGCAAATTAGGAAATGGGCTTAGAAGAAACTTATTTTTGCTGCTATGATCTTCTTTCTCCTTGAAATTCTGAGCTCTTTGCTTCATTTATAGATTCCTTCTGCTCTCAGTGTCCCCACAAGCTGCTAATACACTCCATGTAGTCCCTAACACTCTCAGTGTGCAAAAGGGAAATGGTGGTCCTGAAAGGCTGTTCCCCTTCTCCTACTCCCAGTGGTTGTTTAAAGGAAGTTTTTGCTTCTCTGAGCTAATTTTTTGTTTCCTCAAGAGGAAAGATGCACTTTCTCCCACCATGCACAGGGTGCTTTGGGCAACATCATTAACCTGTTGCACTGTGGACTGTAGTTCACTGTGGTAAGAAAACAACTTGCAGATCTGTCCTGGATTCATTTAAAAAAATAATCCATCAGCTGAAGGGTTTTTTATGTGGGAGATGGTGTTTGCTTGAGTCACCTGCCACACTTCAAATCTCCAGTGTCTATTTTGAACCTGGCAAATCCTAACTAGGTTAGGTAGACTTGCCAGGTGCAAAAGTGAGTCCTATATGTATTACTGTCTCTAGAGATACTCTTTGTGTAGTATTACAGCTTTTGAACAGAAGTAAAATTAGGCCAGAAAAGTATGGCTTCATATCCCAGGTCAGAAGTGAAGGGCTGCTACATTGGATTTCTATTTGTAACTACTTTTTTGTGCTGTAGTTTGATCTCTGCTGGTGAAACTTGTCAGGTGAACTGCGTGCTCCTGAGTGTGTGGGATTGTGTATGTTTTAATTTCAAATTCTTGTGTTCCTTCTTCTCTTTGCATGCAGATGTGGCCTGTTCTTACAGACTCACATATTGCCCAGGCTCCCACCCTTTAGCCTTGTGCTTTGTGGACCACCTCAGCTGCTGAGTGCACACCAGGCAGCATCCTCAAGGAGCAATGCCAGATTGAATATTGCAACCTCATTAAGATCCTTCTTTCCTTCCCCCCTCCTTTTTCTTCCTATTTTTTCTCTTTTTAAATTCTAAATCCAGAGGTCTATCATAAAACCTGAAGCAAGCAGAAGGGGAAGCAGGTTGTCTCTTGCAGTAGTGCTGGGGATTGCTGTCTCAGTTGGTGCAAATGTTGCATTTGAATGCATCTGTTCTCATATTTAATGTACAGACAGAAGAGGCCCTTTTTCTTCTCAACCAAGATAACATTTCACATTGATCAAGTCACTTTCCCCCCCCCCCCTAATTTAGTGCTATTCCCAAAGAGTTATTCACACAACTGACCTTTTTCTGGGGGTTGGGGATTCACCTCTGACAGCACAGTTGCCTCTGGATTTCCTTGAAGGGCAAATTGGAGAGCAAACAAGCAGCTCAGTTCCTGTCCTTGAGCAGCACTGAGGGAGCTCTGTGTGCACCCAGGGCAGGAAGCACTCACAGCATTCATCAGGATTCTGCAAGATCTTTCTCACTGAGGTGAAGCCTCTTTGTGGGAGATGTTTTTTGTTCTGCAAAACACCACTCTGAGTGCTGGAGTGAACAGGATACAACTTCATGTGACCCGGGCAGTGCAGAGAAGTTCACATGCCTGGAATTGTAATATTCACCTAAACTTGCTGTATGTGCAGAACATGCCTCAGTGCAGGGGGATTCTGGTCAGGAGAGCAGCTTTCCAGGATGAACTGGGTGGCTTTGCTGGTATGTGTAGGGGAGGGTGCCAGTGGCTGTCCCAAAAGCATCCACACACAGGGTGCTGATGCTGTCAGTGACTGTTGCAGAGTCCTCCTTCCCTGCTGTGTGGCACATCCACCTGTGCTTTCCTGGTGGTGCTGCAGCACAAGGAACACCAAGGCTTTGCAGGAATCAGGGTGGTGGTCACTCTGAGTGTCTTGGAGCAAACAAGTGACAAATTGTGAGGGGACTGTGACCCACCATGGCCTGAGGGTCGGGGGGTTGGTCCCCTCGGCACCAGGATCCGGAGAAATGTGAGGGCCAGGGGTGTCTGTCTGCTCACAACATACACCTGAGGGGAGGATGCAATGATATAAAAATGTAATGTAAAAAATTCCAGTAAGCACTGGGGACCTTGATTTTGAGAAGTCAGGGAAAAGAATAGTTTCCAGCACTTCTTTCCATGTGGCTTTCTTCATAATTTTTAATTGATACCTGAGCCAAGATTTGGAATCCATAACAGGTGGGAGGGATTTTTTTCCTTGTCTTTATTTTTCTTTTTTCCTTTTTGAGGTTTTGTTTCATGTCAGGTCAGGACTTTGAATGATCTGCAGAGACACAATTAACCTGGCAAGGTTATGTTGATGCCTTTGGCTCCAGCTGAAAGATGGGAAAGGGTTGAACTGTTTTCTGAAGAAAGAGATTTTTCAGACCAAGTCCTGTAGGAAGAGCAGTGAGTCACAAGTGCTGAACTAAAATGTTTTGTTCTATTTCCACTGGCAAAGTCAACCAGAGAAAGATGATACTTTCCAGCTCTGTCCATGTGTAGGAGCAGAGAAGAACTCGGTGTTCTTCTCCTCCACCTCCAAGTAAAAGTGGGATCAGAGGGAGCAAACTGGCCTGTTTTGTAGCTGTTAACAGTGAAGAGGTTTGCCTTTTGCTGCGCCCCAACCTGTGTGTTCCTGTGTGTGCAGATAAAAAAAATAATCAGTTTTAAGTTGTTGTTGAACTGCAGATGCAAACCTGGGACACTGTTCTATTAGGATGATAGAAAGTGTGTGGCTTTGGTTGTGAGGAAAGCTTTTATAAAAATCTTACTGCTGAGAAATGGTACTTGGAAAATCCAACTGCAATCTCATGCAGGTGGCTTTATATAATGTAGATATTACTCTATGAAAATCAATTTATTGATTATTATTAGCTGATATTAAACCATATCTCCTAACTGGGCACATTTCTCTTGGGTTGCATTTGCCTGATAATACAGATGACTACATTGTGGTGTGATCAAAGACCTGACTCAAAATTACACTGTAAATTGCTGTGAGCACAAACCATCCTTGAGTCTGCTGCCTCTGTCAGCAGGTGTAACAGCAACAAAGGATTAAAGAAAAAAGTCATTTGCGTGGCCTTGTTAGGCTTCTTTCTGCTCCTTCAAAGTATTTGCAGTGGCTGTGGCATCAGTTTGGGCCAAAGTAGTGGAAATTCAGAATCAAAAGCAGCTGTACAGGGAGTTGGTGCTGAGGGGCTGAGAGGAGGCGAACAGGAAAAGGTGGTGATGGAGCTGGGGTGAGTCAGGAATGAAGAGATAACACCTTCACATCACCCCGAGGTGTGGTGGGGGCAGTGAGCACTGCAGTGGGAGGCAGAAGTGATGCTTCTCTCAAACTGGGGCAGCTTCCAAAAGATGGAAAAGGATTCAGAGGTACAAATCAGAATTCCAGCCAACACTCAGCTACGTACTTATTCAGAGCTGAACTTCACAGCAGCTGCAGTTATAACACTGTTTCGCAGATCTAACACTTCCAAGATGTGGAAAATAAAATTCAGGATGAGTTTTAAGAACGTAATAGAAATAACTTAGTGTGGCAGATGTAGATTTAGGGTATTCTGCACAGTCTGAAGGATTTGTTTTTAATGTGAAGCATGTACCTTCACACTCTGTAACATGTGCTCCAATTCACTGACAGCTTGGTTTTGCACAGTCCCTCTGGAATATTGGCACTCTCACCATCTACAAACAGACAGTCAAGGTTTGTGTCTGTCAGGGCTGTACTTCATTTTATTTACCACACGGTCTTTGGGGGTGGGAAGAGAGGGAATTCATCAAAAGAAGTATGCAATTCTCCCTCCCTCCCTCCTTCCCTATATTTATCTATTTTTGAACTTGAAAGCTTTCTGAACTCTTTATTATTCCCAGAGTTCCTTTTTTATTCTTTTTGTCCCAGTAGAAAAGGGGCTGATCTCAGCAGGTGAGGGGCAGGGCGATTAACTGTCAGAGACAAAAGGCATTTCGAGAGATCATCACAGAGATAAGGAGTCCTCTGGTGAAGGGAACAGAGTGCAGAGGAACCAGAAGGATGAGGAGTAGCTGGTTACCTGTCAGCCGAGCCAGGAGTGTGGGAGTGGGTGCCCTGCTGAGCATGAACAGGCACAGGGCATGGGCTGGGGGGGGTCATGGTGGGGAAATTCACCTTTCTGTGGGTAGTGTGTTATACCTGAGTGGTGTGTGGTGTATTTGTATGTGATTGATTGTGCCTGGCAAATGTCATGAATATGGAAACCTGAGCGTGTGTGATGTACCAGCAGTGCTCCTGTCCGGGATGCTTCATCGGTGCCATCATACTCATCTCTCAGGGAGTAACAACCCTATAAGCAAGAGACCCTTAGTGCAAGCGTTAGCAGACAGCACAAAAGTCTTGAATCAAGTGATTGCACACATTGAAGGTAATTGATAACCTTTTCCAGGGCCACTGCACTAACATCCAAAGCTCATGACCACCAGTGCAGAGCAATGCCACACCACACTTCACTTGGAGAACAGGCCAAACAACCGCCCACAACAAGCCTGTGGCAACCAAATTCCTTTTACACGAAGGAAACTCTTTCCAGGAAAGATCCTTCTAGCCGCATTTTGCAAGGAAAGAAGTGGGATTGCAAACGTTGGATGGAAACGGCGCTGGGGTGGGACATGCCCGCTGCAGTTGCGGGCGGTGGCCACGACACGGCGCTGTTACCCCGCGGTGGCCGCGGTGCTGCACTTCCAGCGCGCAGCCGCGAGAGGGCGACTGTGGGTTCCGAGCTGGGCTTAGAGCGGGTTTAGCGCCGCGACCGCGCTGTGCCTTCCCCGCATCCCACGGGAAAGGGACCCCGCGCTGCCAGGGCACCTCCCGGCGGCAGGGGACGAGTGGCCCAGCCGAGCACCGCGGGGTGACAGCAGCAACAGCAGCGCGGAGAGTAACGCGCTGACATCCTCCCGGCCGGGATGGATCCCGGCGCTGCTGCATTCCGCCCGCATCCCCCGGCCGGGATGGATCCCGGCGCTGCTGCATCCCGCCCGCATCCTCCGTGCCGGGCGAGCCCACCTCTCCTGGCCGATGGCACTGGGATGTTTTAGCAGTCGTGGCTCGGCTGTGAAGGTGGAGCCGAGGAGGGCTCTGCCCTCTCCCCCTGCCTCGCTCCGCGTGGAAGCGATCCTTCAAGAAGTGGGTGTCTGAAGCAGTAAAAAATACTGACCAAAAAAACCCCAAACAAAACCACAAGCGATTTTGCGCCAGAGTCTGGAGGGGAATTTAAGGGTGGGAGTTGCCTGGGGCACAGCCAGGTGGTTGTTGGAGCAACAGGTGTCAGACGCGCTGGAGAGGCGGCAGAAAAGCTGATGGTGATGCTTGTAATGAAAGTCGAGAGAGGATTTGTGTCGCTGAGGTGACTGGGAAGGGCTTTGGCTCTCCAGTAAAGTCACTGCCTGTTCTTGTGCAGTTTGTCCTGTGCTCAGGGACGAGCAGTGTGAAGACACTCCCAACTCCAGTGCCCACTTCCCCTCCAGAGGGACTTTGCTGGCAAGACTCCAAAACCAACTAATGGCTCAAGCTGAAGGAGTAGCAGCACCAATAATGGCCATTTCTAATATTCCTGCTGAAACCCTGGCTCTGCAGTGCTCACCACATGCAAGGGTATTTGCAGCTCAACAAGTCTTGCTCAGGTCTGCTTTTCTTCCAACAAGTGCAACAACTTCTGATGCAGAGAAGGCACCTAGTCTTGATCTGAAAAAAATTTAAGCTTCACCCCCTGGCAGTTCATTTCAGTGGGTAGCTGTTAAAAATGTGTACTTTGCTTCTTGTTTTAAATCACCTTCCAGCTGCTGCCTGTGGTTCTGCCTTTCCCTGTGAGGTGGAGTCACCCTTCACAGAGCAGTGCAACTGAGGGCTGTTTGCATTAGGGACACATTGCTGGCCAAAACCTCAGACTGAAGTTTGTTTCCTTTGTGAAGAAACAATATTTGTGCTGTTGGCGATCCCCATCCCACTGTAAAAGCCTCTTCCTCCTCCTGCTGTGACGATGACAGGCTCCAGCCTGGGACAGATCCATGGGAACAGTGGTTTGGAGGGCAGTGGCTCACACTTTCACACTGGAAAAGCAGCATTTGCTGCAGGCAGTGAGGAACTTTTTGCCTTGGCTCTGGCCCACAGCCTTTCTTCAAAGTATTTCTTTCAGATGGAAATTCATGCCAAGTGAGGATTTCTAGCTCTGGCTGGCACATCAGCCATGGCAAGAGGCGCAAAGGTTTGTATCAGTGGGTCCATGTGACACAAAGAAAAGGGAAGAGGTTTGTTTGGTGCTGGCTACTGCAATGGGCCAGCAGTGTGCAAGGAGTCTGTGTGGAAGGAGCGGGACAAGGGGGAGTGAGTATAGGAAAAGTGAGCTAGATTTATTAACATTAATTCCAAATAATCAGTTTTCTGCTGAAGGCAGCACCACTAATCTCAAATTTCCCTGCCTCAGTCACCCCTCGAGTCCCTTGCCTGCTCCATGTGAAGCCTTGGCCAAGAAAGAACACCTGCATTGACTCTGCTGCACGTAATTTATCGACCCTGCTTCGCCACAATACTTTTTTGTTTCCTGTCACCAGAAAAACTAAAGTAATCCCTGGCATGACCATCCCATGGGTTGGTTTTCAATCAGCATTCTGCCGTGCAGCCCAGGCAGGTGCTGCTCTGTGGTGCAGATGCTGCTCTGTGGTGCAGTCCCTGCCTGCACTGGGAGTGTCTTTGGAGATTCCCTCCAGCCAGAAGACCAAGAGGAAGAGCACGAAGGACTCAGATGTGCTGCCCTGATGCCAGCAGGACATTGAGCCTATTTGAGCCTTGCCTATGGAATTCCAGAGGGCTGGATGGGATGTGTGTGATTCCTGTAAAGCCCTTGCAGGAGTTGCCCAGAGGGCAGGAGATGTGAACAGCCTTGTGGACTCACCTGGAGAACCCTTCAAAAAGGCCAGGAGTGTGTGGGATTCAAACATGCTCCAAGCTCCCTGCCTTCCTGCATGGAAAGAATGGGTAGCAATGAATTAGCAAAGTTTCTTTTTTACCCTTTACAAATATTAGCCCATCTTTTTTTTTTTTTTCCCTTTTCTTTTCTCATCCCCTGTTCTCCCTGTGCCTGCAGAACATCTTCACAAGCCCCGAGGTGTTTCCCAAACTGCAGGACTTCATGCAGAGCCTCACAGGAAGGACCAGCAGCTGCAGCTGCCTTTTGCCACCGGATAGAGCAGAGGAGGGGAATGTCATCAACTAATATTGTGGGTCCCTGGGAAAATGGGAGGTTTCCTATGTCAAATTCCCAGATTGTTCTAGGAAATCAAATTGTCTTGTGAAAGAAAGTTGGAAATAAAATGGCCCCACTCTGTGTCACCTTTAGGAAAGCTTCTTGCCTCACACCGGGCAATCAGACTCCAAGTATCCAAAGCACAGTGTGAGCACGAGCAAATTCCCACCTTGGGTGTCTGCAACACCTCACAGGAACCCTGAAATGTACTTCAAAAAGACAGGTTATTTATCAAGGGAGGAAATACAGTTCGTGCTGGACCCTGTGTGTGATCACAGTGCACCTGGAAGTGTGGAAACACTGCAGCATGAACAAGGGTGAGATCAAGAGTGAGCCACCTCTTCTGAACCTCCTCGGGGATTCTGGAGGTCTGGTATCACCAGCTGAGCTATTTCTCTATGGATCTCTGCCTTTTGTTGGACAGTCTCCTCCATCAGGTTGTCAGACTTGAGCAGCTGCAGCAGAGGTTCCTCATCATTTGGCTTGAGAGGCATTTTGAGAACTGCACTTTTCAGAATCTTAGAAACTTTCAAAAGATTGCTTTAAAAATTTATTCATAAATCAGTAAAGGTGATAAATAAATGTAAGGTGCTGCACCTGGGCCATGGCAATCCCAGACATGAGGACAGCCTGAGAGATGAACTTACTGAGAACAGCAAAAGGACTTGGGGGTCCTCGTGGATGAAAAGCTGGACATGAGCTGGCAATGTGTGCCCACAGCTCTGAAGGCCAAACAGATCCCAAAAGTTAATTCTCTCCTTGAAATTCCTGTATGTATGTATGTATTTATTTATTTATGACACACCATGCTGAATGGAATGAAAAACACTAATTTTGAATATTTGGTATTTATTTTACTGTTTCGTTCTTTCAAGATCAAAAGGGGAATTTTATCCACATCTCGCTTCAATTCTGCGAATGTCTGGAAATTTGTAGGGACTGAAACCAGAGCTATGGAATTTGAGTGCATTTGAAATGTCTGTCAGCATCAGCTTCTGGTTTTTGCTACGGGCTCACATGGTGTTGTGTCTTACAACAAGCGAACTCACCACACCTAAAAGCTTGTAAAAGAAAAGAAAAGTGATTGGGCACTGTGTCCTTTTCCTCTTTTTTGCTAATTCTTTTTCTTCTGTATTTCTCTGCTGTCCTCATGTGGAGGCAAACACACCTCACCCTACTCCTGTCAGTCAGGTTTCCTTTCATTGGAGAGCTGTCAATATCTCTTTTACCACATCTCACTGTTTATTAGGATATTTCGGTGTATTCCAACTGCTCCAGGTGGGTTTTTCAATTGGAACAAGGATGTCTGAGCAGGAAAAGAGGAGATGAGGGAGCCAGAAAGGAGTGGTCAGGGCAGAATGCGGATTGGTCACAGCTGGGAGAGGAGGGAGATTCCCTGCAGGTGAACAAGAGCTCAGCGAGAACGGAGGGGACTAACGAGGCACAGGTGAAACGAGTTTAAACCCTGATTAGCTACTGCTTGTAAAGTGTTGCTGGGACTGCGAAGTTACATGTGTATGCTAATTACTAATTGCTGTCTGGTGTGGTGTCTTGGTCTATGCAATCATGGGTAATTAATTGCACCTGACGTGTCAAAGGCAGTGAATGATGGGAGTGCAATACAAAAATCAGGAAGCAAGGAGGGTTAAGCTCTGTCTCCTCAGGAGTAGGAGGGGGTTTTTCTCTGAGGCCTCCTTGGAATTTTTCAGAAGAGTTCCTGTTGGAGTGAAGCAAACTCTTCTCCCAGCAGAAGGACACCCTGGCTGACCCCAGCACAGCCCTTTCCTGCAGCAGAGAAGGTTGGTGAGACTCTCTCATGAAGAGAGGTGCAAAGTTTATTTCTGACATTTTGCAACCACATCTGATGGCACAGATAAAAACAACAGTGAAAATGGCATTGTGTGAACTTTCAAACAAATTGTGGCACGTGTCTCACTTCAGATGGGGTAAAAATCTCATCCCACGTGGATTGTGTGAATTGAATATAAACTAGGGAAAGGCAGTGGGTGGTGAAAATACTCTTGTGTGGCTCAACAGTCACTAAAACAGTCTGTGTGAGCTGGGTCACACTGCACTTTTTCCTGCTTGCTGCTCTTTCAGGTGTCCAGGTGGGTCTGGCTCCCAGAACTGACATGGTGACAGCAATAAGGGCCAGGGAGAACAGTTATTGCTGCAAGGAGCCTGTTTGACCATTTTTAGAGGTAGAAAGAAAGCCCAACTAGAGTTTGTTTGTGGAGAACTATTGGAACAAAAATTAAAAGTAGCTGAATGAGTTGGGGATGGTGCTGGATGGAGTGATGAAGTTACTCCTTGCTGTCTTGGTTTTCAGTGTTGTGGTGGAAGCCCTTCCAGAATAGAAGGGGCCTCATGATCAGCAGCCTTTGTTCTCCCTCTGTCTGCAGAACTGAACAGTGGCTGCTGGCCGTGAGCTAAGGTGTTCGGAAATTATTCAGGAATCAATCTTGGTCTCAAAGTCTTAATTCTAATGTATTATAAACACAGAATTCTCTGCTTTACAATGCTCTGAATTAGAGAGGTCTGAGGACATGCTGTGAGGGACACTTACCTTGGAGTAATGGCAGCAAATGGTGCTGTGGTGCTTTTGAGTGCAATAAAGTACTGGGTTTGTTACTCAGTGGCTGCTGAATTTGGTGCTATTGTCATAGTGTTGGTGAGAGTAAAGCATTTTTGATTATCTGCCTTTTTTTTTTTTTGGCAATGAATACAGCCTCTGTGTTAGTGCTTTTATGCAGCTGATGAATTTTCTGAAAACCTTTAATTCCTCATGTCTATGGTAAGTCCCTTCATAAAGTCTTGTTGCTCTATTTCTCTTATCCCTTTGTTTCTCTATTTTTAACTTTAATTACTAGTGGTATTGCTCAAGAGCAAAGCAGTCTCCTTTTTAAACATAAGAAAAAGACAGAGAATCAGTTTTTGTAAGAGATGAGTAGGAGAAATGAGAGTTGAAACTTGTATGCTAAGAGGACAGTTAGAAACCATGCTGACCTTCCTCTGCTGCTTTAATGTTTAAAGCACCTGTGAAAACTGCAGCTGAAATGCTCATGTCTTTACAACAGATGAAATACAACTCTTTGTATTTGTGCCTGAAAGTTGGAAAATGTTCATCAAAGTAAAAGCTGCTCAGGAGAATTTTGGGCCTTTCACCTTAGCCAGGTGCTGGTTGTTTTTATTGCTGCAACACCCTGTTAGCAGCTTGGATTTAGTGGAGTAAGGCAGAAATCAGGTGGCATGTAAGTGGTAATGGGAAAACTGGATTTGAACAGGGCCATTTATGCAGGTTCCATTGCAAGGGTGTAACTGAGACACCTGAGTTTGAAGATGGACTTCACTGACACATTACTACTGGCACTGACAGTGGCTGCTGTGAGCTGAAAAATAACCCAGAGAGTCATAATCCATTTAGAAAGTGAGGGACTGAGTCAGGATAGAGGCAGGAGATGTGCAACTTCATCAGCACTTCAGTGGCAACAAGGTGGGCTAAAAACCCAGCCTTGTAATGCCTGTGCTGCCAGCAGCTCTGCTCCTTGTGTCACTCCAAGGAGCTGGGAAAGGGAAGCTGCCTGGTTTGGATATCATGGTGTTGAGGTTCTGCCCCTGAAGCAAACTTACTTCTCTGTGGGAAAATCCTAAATCCGTCAAAGCAAAGGTTTGAGCTGTAGGTAACGTGGTTGTCAGGTTTGCAGTGCTGAAGGGATCTGACCAGAGATGATTTTTCTTTTAGAGTTGGGGGAAAGGGGAGTGATTTGTCCTAATTTCCATAGAGTGAGCAGAGAGAGAGAGAATAAATATTCTTCTTTGGAAATATCAGATGCAGGACTCCTGAGTGATGCCTGGCTCCACCTAAGCCTCCTTGCTGGAGAACAGCACTCCTTGCACAGCTTCCTTGGGTCTCTGTGTCCCCTGGAAAGGAAGGGCATGTGGAGAGTGAAGCCAAAAGCCTGAGAGAGCCTGTCATGCCCTAAGCCCTTACCCTGCTGCAGTTCCTGCTCTGCAAATAAGGAGTATCTGCAGAGAAATGTTCCCTGGTATCTTGATAATCTGCTTAATGAGGCACTCCAGAGGTGAATCCTCAGCTGTGAGTCTGTGGAATTACCATTGGCTGAAGTATCTTCACCTTTGGCTGTGAACTACAACTGGAAAGTGTCCGGTGGGTTCTCTGGCTATGGAATTGCTCAGGGATGGCTTTGTACTGTTGAAATGCTGATATTGTGGAATGCAAACACCAAATACCTGTAATATTTTTCTGTTACACGGTGATACCAGGCTCTTGGATTTAACAGGACTTTATTTTTTTCTAGGAAAATAAAGTTCCAAGGTGCCTGTCCTAGCTGGTATTGATGGGAAGGTCACTAGGTCAGTTCTTGCAGTTTGGATGGTTGATACCCAAGCCTGAGAGAGTGATTTTCAGTTAGTGTTCCCTCTTCTATTGTTGTCTTTGAAAGCCACTATTTCCCTTTCCCTCCATAGCAAAGGCAATATAGGACAAAGCCAAAGATGCAGTGCTGGTGGGAAACAGGGAGCTTTTGGGCACTGCTGCCCAAACATGTCTATTAATGTGGAGTAGAGGAGTTGAACCTGAGCAATCTCTGCAATAAACCTTGGGGATGGACTTGCTGTTGGAAAACTGGATTGCTGCAGGTAGGCTGTGTAGTAGCACCTCTGGTGCCAGTGATCTGGCTCACAAGTTGTTTGCCCTACATACTATGACCTATATAGTAAAAGCTAAACCAAATTTTATGTATAACACACTTTTACATATCACGTGGGAAAACAGGTTCTTCAACAAGCTCTGTCTATCTGCAAGAACCTGAAGTGTGTCTGTTCTGGGAAGGAATAAGGTCTTAGAGGAGCAGCTTAAAACTCAAAAAGCAGGAGTTCAGGCTGCACTCACTGTTGTGTTCAATGCACTGACATGAGATTGATTGAAGGTGGATGCACTTCATTCCTTAAGCACATCCTTCAAGGCTCTCCTAGAGGGGACTTAACTGAGTTGTTTTAAGGTCTACAAAAACTAGATATCAATTATATGCTGGAAAATGTGCAAATTATTCTTTCTGTCCATTCCCCTGTCCCTTCTTCCACTGTTTTATATGAAAGCAAAATACTGCTATAATAGCAAAAAATGTAAGATTTGGCTCTGAAAGTGGTTTGGATGCTGCTTGGAAATAACACCTTTTGACTCATGTTCCTCCTGCTGACTTCTAGAAAATTACTTTTATCTCAGAATATATATTTGTTAATAAAAATACTCATCCTGATTAATTTCTAAAACAGAAATAAATGCCACCAGAGTTTTTCCACATGAGAGTATTCACACCGATTTTAACCATTGCTTAACATTTTCTCGAGATTTTAGGGTAAATATTACTTTAAATGAGTGTGGGCTTGAGGCTCTGTCTTTTGGGGAGGTTGTTTTACAGAAATAACTCAGGTTGTTTGGAGTTTTTTAACAGTTTTTTGAGACTTAAATATGGGAGGAGGAATACAAGAGAGCAGAAGGAGCAAATCTCTGGTCATCCTTGGAGTTTCACTGTCTTAATTTGGACTAGGAATTCATCTCAAATAAGTGTTAACTCTTTTCTTATCCTTACAGATTCTTCTCTAGCTGTAAAAAAAGTTATTGTATCTCCTACTTGTATGGGTATTTCCTTCAAGTTTCTTGTCATCATATCCCACTGAGGGAGGGAGGGAGCAGAATTAGTTTGGTTTCAGTGACCAAAAAAGTGCATGGACATCAGTTATCTGCCCTTTTTCTCCAGTATTTCACAGGAAAATATCCCTGGAAGGCATTGTTCTCAGGACAAAAAATCATTTAAACCTAAGTTAGGCTTCTTTTGCAGTGTCTGTAAGGGATGCAGGCAGTGATCCTTCGCCTGGTTGTGCCTTGGTCAGAGCAAACATGAACTTGCACTTATTTCAGGTTATCTGCATGCTCTGCTTAGACCTTGTTCTGTTTCCATCACACAGGACAGCAAAAAAATCAATGTCTCAGCACAATTGGACTGGTGGAAAATAACTACAATAACACCAGCTGCCTGTGAAACCTTTAGTGGATTACTTGGATTTTTTTTTTTCAATTTAATTTTTCTGTGAATTTCTAGATTCAGCAATAGCAGAGTCTGGAGTTGGCCTCTACTTAAAATGTTGTTGGATGAGGCAGCCTCAGCATCTTTCTAAATTTTGGTGCAGGATTAGGGCTGTTTGATTTTGCAGTAGGAACTTGTTTTACTTTGATATAGATACATAGATGGATTTCTAGGACCAACCAATAGACCTAAGAGACAAAAGTCTGGGCAAGCTTCAGGAATTTGGAGCATATTTTAACAGCTCATGGATATGAATGGATGACTGAGTACACATAATTTCTTCTAACTTTTTGCTCCTGTGTGCAACTCTTTCCTAAACCATTCCTGATGTGTCATCTTGTGTGTTTGACTTCTTCTGGCTGAATTGCATAGATAGCTCCTGTCTAATTTGCTGTCTGCCCTAATCTTCATTCACCAGCCATGCAATAGAGCACAAAAGAAAAATGCTCTGAGAAAAAAATCTCACCTTCAGTTTCAAAATGACATGACTTTTTGACCTCCATAGTATTGCACATCTGTCTTTCCCCCCCTGATTTCTTTAGTGTGAAATCTGTTTTCTTTGGGGAGCAAATGGGAAGGAGGGGGATATTGGAATTAAGAACAAAAAACCACCTAAATCTGTGTGACTCCAAATGGTAAAACAAAAATAAATGAATTGCTGTAATACAAAATCAGCCTTTAACTGGAAACATGTTTGTCATACACTGCTTAAATCACCAGAGCATCATTTATGGATAGTAAGGGATGAAAGCCAAGATGAGTCAGTGCAGACTTGATCATGAAATTGTGATTTCATTAATGGATGCAGAATTTTATTGTTGTTTTGCAGAATAGGAAAGAGGCAGGATGTTTGGGTGATAGATAACTCATTAAGCTTTCATATAATTTGCTTCAATTCAGCAGGTTTTGCACAGTAGACTTCAGCGTTGGCTGTACAGGGTTGTGGGTGTCTGAGCTTTGTACTTGCAAAACAATAATAGAATTATTGGCAATTCCTATTTGGGAATTGCAAAAAAAAAAAACAAAAAAAAACAAACAAACCCCCCTAATAATATATATGTAGGGAAATGGCATAAAAATGCCAGTAACTTGAAAAAGCATATGTGACTTTTGAGCCCTAAAACCTAATCTGTAAAGCCTTGCATCCTAAAGCATAATATTGAAAAAGGGGTTTAGCCTAATGGGAACAAAACCAAAAGAAATTCACGCTCAGCCACACATTGGACCAGAAGCAAATGCTGAAGAGGGAGCTCATCATTATTCTCCCTTCTAAAAGAAGAGAAAATTGAAGGACAGCAGCCTTGATCTTATTGAGGAGGAGATTGAAGTGAAAGACAAGGTTGGTTGTTCTCACTTCAGAAGGGTCTGAAAGCTGAAATTGCAAAATCAATTTGCTATCGTTACTGTAACAATTAAATTGACGTGATGAAAAGCTGGAGGAGGAGGATGGATCAGACAATCCACCCCCACAAAATATCTGTGTGTGCAGGTGGCAAAGGGGCAGAGCTGCCAAGGGTAGAGCTGCCATGACTGTCTGTTCTCCAAGGTGACAGGCACAGCCTCCTCCCCTTTTCCCATCTCTTCCTGAGCTCTGGGCTGGTCTCTCCACCCAGCTCAGCAGAATTCCCTCCCGTGGCAATTTGTGGGGATTTTTTTTTGGGTGTCCCTCAAACCCCAGTGTGTTCCCTGGGTCAGGCTGCCATCCCGCTGGTGTTTGTGTGATACAGTGAGAGATCTGCTGCCCACCAGCTCTGTCTGTGCCTCAGGAGTGCTGCAGTTGACTGCTCTCCTATTTATATTAATTGAACATGTTGTATTCTGCATCCACCACTGATTACCCTCATTTATTTCTGCTCCTAAAGACCCAAGGAGTTCTGTTGCCTGCCCTCACTGCATTGTTTTACTCATTTGGCTCCAATTAGCCTCGGCTAATGAAAATACATTATACCGAACCTCTTGTTACCAGTTGCTGTTTCTAATGACATAATTTGTGAGTTTTGAGCCTTTTCAAGTAGAGACATTAGGAATTACCTTACAGTTTCTTCGGTGGGGTGGAGCAATATTAATTGCAGGCATCTGGGCTCTTTCCTTTAAAGAAGGCTGGTGATTTTTACTTACCTAATAAATGTTGACATAATCAGGGAGCTTTCAGCACCATATGTTGGCCTTTTGTGAGATGCAGATCTTATCCCTGCCTGCCTGGGTAAGGAAATGCTTCAGTGTTAGCACTGTGGCTTGGTGTATTTTTAAAGCATCACTCAGCACAAGCAGATTGCTGGGAGAAAAGATGAAGCCTGTTTTTTCAAAGCAGGTGGGCTGTTTCCCCAGCCATCCAGGTGAGGTTTTCCTTAATGATAAACAGATACCAAAAGCTGTGTGTGCTGCTGTGCTCATCTCATGTGCCTCTTTTTGTGAGCAGAGCTTTGCCCTGGGGACTGTTCTGGAGGCAGATGGAGCAGTCAGCTCTCTGCTCATGTGGGGTGCTCTCCTCTGCTCTCCCTCTTTTGGGGACACCCTGTGCAAACAGGGCCCTGAGGGTGCTGTTGCAGTTAATGAGATTGGAGGGTTGGCTCTGAAGGAGAGGTGTGTGCTCCTGCCCTTCACAGACACATTGATGTGACTCTTCTGCCTCGCCACAGAATTAATACAGGAAATGTATCAGGATTAAAGAAATTAAATTTCATAGATGTGTGCGTCCAAAAGACAACAATTAATCCTTTATTGTGTGTAGCTCAAGCTGGATTTTTAGACAGAACACTTCAGCCAGGAAAGATATGCACATCTCCCTCCTATCTCCTTTATCAGCTGTTGAGTAACTTTATTTTGCATAGAGAAGCTCCACAAGACCTCCCTCCATCTGTCTCTGCTCTTTTGAAGAGCTTCTTTGGGCTTCTTGGGTTGTTCTGAAAACTTTTCCTGGCCTTGTTTGTTAGAGAAAGTGGAAGGTGATCTGGGGGCAGCTGTGTGGGTAAGGCTGCCCTACCCAAGGATGTTTGCCACTGTTAGGTTTAGGAGTGTGTAGAAAGAGGTGTTTTCATGCATAAGTAGCTGTAAAAAAGGAAGGGTGGACTGAAGTGAGGGGAGGCATTATAAGCTGTGGCATGATTTGAGTGACTGCCTGCCTGGTACACATAGACCTCTTTGTTTAAGGCAGCACTTGGACTCCTGACAAGGACTGGGAGGATCAATTCTTCCCCATTAGTCACTCTTTCCTCAGAACTGGCACTGCTCTGGGCAGGATTGGTTTCCCCCCATGTGAGGTGTCCCATTTCCCCACTAATGTGATCAATCCTCCCTCCCCATCTCCAGGGGCCCGAGGAAGCTGTTTGGGGTGGCAGTGGCCATGAGTCTGCTGTAAACCAGCCTGGACTCACTGGCAGTGCCCAGGGAGCCTCCAGCTGGCACAACTCCCAGAGGAATGCTGACTTGTGCTGCTGGAGCAAATGCCCAGGCTTGGGAAGTGGGATGCCTCCTTCTCACCACCTTTGGTTCCAGATCTTTACACCTTCTTGCTCAATTTTTCATAGTAGGTTTTGTGGAACAGAGAATTCTAATGCTTTGCTCTTGAGTCCCTTTAAATTGCTGTGGGTGTTCAGAAGAGCTAAGATGTGTTGCTTCTGTGTGTATCCTTCTGGGTTTGCACCAACAAAAGCAAGAATTATTTAGGAAACTTTTCTTGTTGCACTCCAAAAGCACACAAGGTGTGTTTACTTGATTTGTTTGTTAATATTCTTTATTTCTTGCCTGAAAACAACATGGTAGTTGACATGTCAAGAAGACAAGCTCTCTGGGAAGTTTTGGGTTGTTTTTTTTTGTTTTTTTTTTTTTTTTAATATAAAATGGTGCTTGCTCCATTGTCATGTTTTTGCATTAACTGTGCAGGTACTTCCTCCACATACATTAGTAACTCAGGCAGATGGAAGCCTGTAGTGCCCCTGGAGGGGGAAAAAGTAACATTTTTTAGAAAGCTGGTTAGAGAACAGTCCTTGCTCTAATCCCTTATGTGTGGCACGTGTCATCTGCTCAGAAAGAACTGCCCAAGGGAGTTGTGTGATATAAAAGCACATTTTTACCTGAAGAAGCATAAACTGAAGCTTCCTAAAAATCCTGTAATACAACACAGCACTAAAATATCGAGCATGGTGACAGCTTTCCCATATTTGTGAGGTTTTCATTAGACTGTAATGATGTCCCTCACTGTTTTGCAAGTTTTATTGAGCTGCTTATGCAGTTTGCATGTTGGTAATATTCAGCCAACACACTGTACTCAGTGAGAGTTTAGGCTTGTAACCTGCACAGCCCTTGAGCTCCAGCCCTGGGTCATCATGGCTTTATTGCGCCTCCTGTAGGGCTTGGATGGAAAGGCTGCCAAACTGCTTGTTGTCCCTCCTGTGCCCACCTCCACCAGCAGGGCCCAGGGTGGGGTGCAGGAGCTTCCCCATGCCATCCAATCTCCCTCCCCACCAGTGTGAGGAGACCCCCTGACCTGTCATGGTCTATGGTGGGTCTGGACTTCAGTCCTGTCCCTTTGTCTCTGCCACTTTCTCTCCTTCTGTTGTGCATTTTAGCACATTCTTGAGGAAAAGGCCCAGAGTGTGATTCCTGCATGTTGATTGTACCTCTGGGCTCCTTGCTCTGCTGGGTAAATCTGCATGTTCCTGAGGGCTGGAGAAAGGATTGATGTTGTTCACCTGTTCAGGGCACTGAGATGGGCTGATGGTTTGAGGGGTAACTGATTTTTGCTGTCTGTTGGGGTTGTCCCCTGGCAGAGATGGGTGAGTGTCTCTCAGTGAGGTTTTGGCAGCCTGGGTTGAAGATGGGGATGTGCTGGGATGGGTCCCAGGGGCAGGTCTGGCTTTGGAGCTGGAGGTTTTTTTGCTTTGCTGGCTCTGCCAGTGGATTTGCAGAGCAGGGAGTGGCTGGAACCATCTGAGGGAGGAAAAAGGGAAGGTGGCTGAGGTGCCACTGGAGGAGTTGGCACATGCAGGGGGCAGGGAGCCAGAAGGACTTGTTCTCCTCTGCTGGCAGTGAAGCTCTGAGGATGTGGAGCGAGGAAAATCTACTTGAAAAATGAATTTTTAGATGAGAAGTGTCATTTAGGTAAGAAAGCAGTATGTGACTGCTCTCTAGTAAGATATGACACAGGCACACACAAACACACTTTGGGGCACCCAGAGCACCATGATCTGGTTTCTTCTTGATTTTCTTTCCTCCTCTCTCCTTTATTCTTTCTTTTTTTATTTTTTTTTAAGTGTGGAGACATAGTGCTAGAGTACAAGATGAGAACAGAAATTATTGAACAGTCTTCAGTTAATGTACACCTTTCCTTTAAATAAATCTCTCCTGCCACAGAGTGCAAGTTGAGTGGGGCAAGAGAAAAAGAGCCCGTGAGAGGACAGGCTTATTGGTCACATAATGAATAGTCTTGTGTTAATCTTACTGAGGCAGAATCTAAAGACTTATGGCATTTGGCTTGAGGTAAAAGACGTGTGTGTGTAAATTGATGCTTTGGTGAAGTGTTGTAGCCATGTGTTGATGTGCTGGCTAAAATATTACAGTGAGAATAAGTCCTGCATTGGTTTGCCTTCTCAAGTCCCACCACACACCTCCAGAACAGGAGATTCTTCTTAGGGAGATGTGATTCTCCCCTTTTGACAACAGAAAGGCATGGACAGTGGTTATATTGACTCTAAATAAGGTGACTGAAGGAAGAGGTTTAACTCAAGGCTTCTCCAGCTGTAGAAGGTGTTGCTGTTGTACCCTGGAGCCCACATTTTGATGCCAGCCTGTCTGGGCATCTGAGCTCTGTGCAATATCTCACATGGCAGCTGGTAATTCTGAGTGCAGTCTCAGTCTGTGTCCTCTCTGCTCTTTATTAAGGGTGGTGGCAAAAACCTCGTCTGTGTTAATTAGCCAAGCCCACATCCAGTGTAACTGGAGGGAAATCATGGAATATGGTGGAGTTTCTCTGTTTGGTAATGGCCTTTCTTTGAATGGGGATGGATAATGTCACCCACAAGTGTCACTGCAAACATCCCGGGGTCACTGCTTCATTAGATTTTGTGTTGCCCCTCCCTGTTTTTAGCTTAGGGTCACTCTGTCTGGGCCCACTTTACATTCTTTAGTGTAAGCATAAAAAAAGTTTTGAGGAGTTTATTTTTTCAGAGGTTTAGTGTCACTGTTCTTGCTGGATTGATAATCCTAATGGGTTATGTTTGGACTGCTTCCAAATTCTAATTTTGGAAATTGAATTGTTTTAGTGATTAAACAAAGTAACTGAGGGCATCACCCTATTAAATAAGATATTTCATGCATGTGATTAATTGTAATCTCAATGTAAATCGTTTTGATTTAGAGATTAATGTTGATTCTTTGCTTCAAATTTACTGTCCATTTGTTTCCTTAATTAAAATTAAAGGTAGAAGACAGATAGCAGAAGAACCTCTTCAGGATGTTGATGTTCACTTTGTTAAATAGAACATTTTTCATTAGGAGGCTCAGAAGTAATAGGCTTGCTATAACTATATTAACCCTCAGACAATAGTGGATAGATTGTATGGGTTTTCTATTGCTGGCTAAGCTTGTCATGCTTCAGATCACTTAAAAAATATTGGTAGCTGATCTTCTGGCTTGAATGCAGTCTTTTTCAAAATTAAAAGGTAGCCTTTGAAAAATAGCTTCCTGCTTTTTAGAGAGGAAATTTCTCCATCATGCTGCTTGGAGAGGGTGTATTTAAAATTATATCCTGTTCCCAAGTCAAAAGAAAAGAGCATGTGGGGGTAGAGGGAATGTCTCCTATTTCTCATCACTTACTTTCACACAGAGTTTCTATACCTGGTCCTGGTCCAAATGGATCCAATACCAAGTTTTATAAATGGTTATGTTTTCATTAACTAAATCCACTGGAGTGTATTAATGCAGAGTCAGAAACAGTACAAGTATTAACACAATACTTGTATTCCCACTATATGTTAAGCAAAATGCTGTCTCTGTGCCCATGAGATGCTTTATAATACACAAAGAAGCCACAGAAAGGATTTGTTGAGTTCATGCACTGAAAAGAGAAAAAGGTAACAACATTTTAAGCTTTTTAGCACAAGGACATTGGACTTTTCATGCAAATTCACATTACTGATAAAGCTACAAAGTTGCTTTGTATTAATTAGGTATGTCATGATACAACACGATGATCTTAATTCATCTTAATAAGAATGCAAATTATTGCCACAGCAAAGCATTATTGAAAATCATTTGAGATCAAATAATGACAAGCTGTTCCCATAGGTCACCACAATGGAGCCTGGTTGGGTCTTACAGCAGCAACATCTCATGCTTGATTTCTAGATCTTGAGATAGATTTATTGAACTACAAAGATGGAGGAAACATGAAAAAAAATGTAGTCCCCCCAGAGTGCAATCAAGTCCACTGAAGTTGTCCTTGGTGGAAATCTGCTGCTTGTTTTTCCTTGCTGTTCCTTCCTAAAATCTGCTTTGTATGTCTTGTGAAGCAAATGAAAGCTCGTCTGCCCTTGAATGTGTAGCCCACCTGCCCTGTAGTATAGCAGAAATCACTTGGCTGATGTTTACAGCCTTTTTCTTTGAGCCCCAATCCTCTGCCTTCTGCTGCTGTTGAGGTGATATGATGAGAGCTGCACTCCTTGCAGAGCTCCTGGTGATCAGATGGGATCAAACTGTATCCAGTTCTAAGCTTCTGGAGCTGGTGTTTGTGAGCTACAGCTTTAATGAAATAACATTTTTTTTTCCCAAGAAATGGAAAGTTTATTAAATATAAAAAGACTACAGTTACCATTTCAGCAGCAACAGTTTAAAAGGTAACATTTGATTCAACTGTGAGTAGCTAAAACCTCAGTGCTGGTGCATGGCTGGCATTGCCCATGCAGTGAGCATTGTTAAGCAGTGCTGATAGCATAAACTTGGTCTAGTATTTGCTGCCTACTATAGTGGAAGTGTATTTCTCCTATGAAAACTAGGATTTAAGCTAGTGTTAGTGTAGGGAAAATTCTCTATCATGTTAACTTTCCAAAGAGTTTAGTGTTTAAGGAGGATTTTCAGGAATCCTCCCACACTGGGCATGCAATGCATCACCATAACACATAACTGTACATCAGATTAACAGCAGCTTCTGCTGTCTCAAAATACACTTTCTCACATGTCCTATATGACTAACTTGGTTTAGAGATCTGTTACCGGTTGTAGTTTACTCCCAACACTGTTTAAAATTCCCTTTGTTTTGCAGATGTGCATGTGCTGTGTTTGAGGTGAGCAGGGCTTGAGTCCTTGGCAGGTGTGCAGGCACAGCTGGGTTAGAGGTGGCACTCAAATGTTTCCTCTCTGTTTGGCTTCCCAGAGGAGTCAAAGATAATGATAGGGGCTAATTTAGGTGTTATTGGAGCAAACCTACCGCTTTGTAAGCACTACAGAAAGAGATGTGTGCTCTTACTGATTCAAGCAGCATGCAATTTCCTAATTACCCTGTATCAATGGAGAACTTCCCATGGAGATCAAGTGGGCACTGCAGAACTGCAGAGAAGACCCTGTCTATTTATCCTTCCAGAGCCCTTGTATAGAAGGAAAAGCGGGAGAGAGGAAGAAGACACCAGACAAGACACTTTTATCCCATTGTTGCCATTAATTTAGGAAGTTAATTTCTCAAAAGCTGTCCAGCTTCTCAACAGTTGTACCCTAATAAATGAGTAAATCATGTTTTATCCAAGTGAGATTCCTCCCTAACAGCCCAGAGGTTGGGCTGCCAGTGGGAACCTGCCCCCTTGGGTCACATCAGGCACCACGTACCAGGAGTTACAGGTTTTATAGAGCTGGGATAGTTCTTGCAGTGGCCTTGGGATGGGAAATTCTCTGTCCCCATGCGAGCAGTTGGTGGTCTTTCCTCATTGCCTCCCTCCAACCCTCTGATTTCTCTGTGCCCCTTTGGTTCATAAGGATGCTCCTGCCTGCTTTGGAGATCCCTTCCTACAGCTTCTTAGGTCTTACATGGGAATGTTGTCCATATGTTACAGCTGATGTGAAACCATCTATGCAGCCCTTGACCTGCTCTCCCATTGGTTACCCCACCAGGATGAAGACATTTCCCCTCTTGGTGAAATCTGTGGCACAAGGCACTAAATGCATCATCACCTTCTCTGTAGGAGGAAGGTCTCACTTTCCTTTGTTTCCTCTTATTTGCCAACCAAGTCATTTTTGATGCATTTTGTTCCTTTCTGATTAGCTTTGTGTCTTGTCTTTAATGAACTTTGATTAATGTTGGTTCTTTTGTATTCCTCAGTTTTGTAAACTTGTTTCTGACATATGATTTATGTTTCTTTCTGTTTTTCAAGTGCTTCTTTCTGGCACAGCCGTGGTGGTCTTGCTATGCATTCTGTTCCTCTATATCAGAAGGAAGGCTGTTTTGCTTAAAATAATTATGTGTGTATATATATACATGCTTTTTTTTCTTGGTTGCTTTAATTCAAAGTGTTATTTATTGCTCCCATATGTCAAATTCTGAATTAGTGTTCTCCTACTCCCCTGTTAGTCAGGACTAGAGCTGAAATAACTCCCCTTTATTATTTTCTCTGCATTTTTTTTTTTCTAGCAGGGGTGTGGGGGTGTTATCCAGATGAAAGGTTATCCCATTGGATTCCAGTTGGTCAGTGTGGCTCTGTCCTGCTTTACCCACACTTAGGTGAAGTTCTCTACCTTATGCAACAGGGAACAGTGGCTTGTCCTGGGGTGCTTTTGATCTAACCACAATAAAATATCTATAACGACATCATCCTTGTGGGGTTTTTTTGCATTATTTTTGTTTAACTCAATTTCACATTAAATTACTCTTAAAATTTAATTAATAAATTTGAGCTTTCTTCCTACACAGTAAGTTATGCTCAGCTCTACAGAATTTGCCCAAGAAAATCTCTTCTGGTACTGATTCAAGTATTAGAGCTTCTAATTCCCCCCGTCCTTTTTTCCCCCTGCTCAGAGGGTTACTCTACAGACATCTAAGTAAGTTCCCCAAAGTGTCACACTGCTGCTTCTTCTGATAGACTCTATCATGGTTACTTATCACTTCTCCAGATTTCAGCCCTCTGGGCCAGATCGTTGCTTTTCGAGCCTGCGAATTTTATCTGCCTCTATTCAATCTGGCTGAAAATCTCTCCCTCTTGAAAGCTGATCCTTCCCTCCCCTGCTCCTCTTCTCTCTGCTCAGAGACACTTCTCCGTGGGAGAGCATCCCCCCAGTTAAAGCAGCCAAGGATGCCTTGCTGGTGCCATCTGCACAGCTCCACACTCCTTTCTGAGAGGCATCTGGCTCTGGCACCAGCAGCCCGTGGGCTTCGTGCCTGGCCCCCACCCACCCCCACCAGTCCCAGGTGAGCAGGGCACTGGTGCCCTGCAGCAACTCTGCTCTGACTCAGGCCACTGCTTTGAAACAAACTGGGAGGGGGCAGTGAGGAACAAAAGATAATGCCAAATCTCACTTTGATTATGGCTTCAGAGACTTCTCTTCGGGATTGAAATTGGGTGTTAATAGTAGCACAATGTGATTAAAAAAATTTTCTCAATCAGAATGTTAAGTCCTAAAGGAAACTGAACTCTTAAACTACCTTAATCACTTATTCTGATCTGAAAGCCTTCCTGCTGCTGCTTTTCTAGCCTGGGAGGGAGAGCACTTAAGCAGGATTTTTCAATCAATTAAGCACAGTATATCTATTTTATATATATGCATAAATATATTTTTCCTTATAGCACTGCTTATTAAACTGAAATCCATCATCATAATTTGCCAGTGACTTATAATTTAACCTTATGCTTTATGTAAATACTCAGTTCTCCATATAGCAATCAGAATGAAACCCAGTTAACCTAATAATAATTCAGAATTTAATACAAAATATATGCAGGAGATAATTGGCAAAATGACCTTTCATTTGTGGCAGTAACTTCGTACCCCTGATTCAGAATTATTCTCGTGCCTTCGACCTCTTTAAGCTTGTTGTTTTGAATAATGACATCTCTCAATGGGCAGATAGATTTGAAAGAGACTTTTTCAGGAGGTGAGTTATACCCTATGGACACATTTGTGCCTCAGGTGGAAATGTGTGAGAGCCTGTCAGAACCTGCACCTGGGCAGCAACTGCCCAGGCTGGCATTTCAGGGCGAGCATGCCTTAGGTCACTGAGCATTTTTGGGCTTCTAAACATTTATAATAAGAGGAACCCAGGGTGCTTATGATGTTCCAAGTGCTGCCAAACACCCAGGTTTTCCAGGGCTGTCAGAGGAGCAGCAGTGACAAGGAGTCCCATCCCAAGTCTTCCAGGCTCCTGCAGATCAGGGCACGGGCATTGGTTGTGTGAGCTCAGCGACCAACCCTTGGGGCTTTAGCCTCTCATGGGAGCTCTCCTTCCCAGAAGGCATCTCTTGCCAGCTGCTTTGTCATGTAGTTGTGCTTGTGTGGCAGGAAGCAAACATTTCTGTCCTCGGAATGTCAGGGACAGCCCGTCTGGGATCAGTGTGAGGTCAAGGGTTGGTTTCTGATTCCTGCAGAAGAAAAGGAACCACCTCATCTCCTTGGTTAACTTGGCACCATCAGATGGGCCATCATGGTGAGAAATGGCAATCCAAGGGACAATTTGATGTTTAAATGCTGGATGAAAAGTGTGTATGTGTCTGAGGGAGGGCTGTTCTCCACATCCTGAGCTTTGCAGCAGTGACAAACAGGGAAGTGCCATCAGTGCCAGCACTCTCTGGAGCCCAACCTGCCTGGCTCCTGGGGGCAGATTGGCCACCTGCTGCTGGAGGGCACAGATGCTGGTTAAGAATAGAGTATTTTTGGTCAGGAAGGACCTAGAGTGTTTGTCCAGTCCCAGTGCCCCACATCTCGCACTGTTCCCAGTTCTGCAGCGCTGTGTGCTGTGCTGGCAGCAGTCCTTGTGCCTGCACAAATGCTCTCCAGCCAACCAGCTTTAATGAAATGAGATGAGACCTTTGTGTATAAGCAACAGAAGGTCAGGAAACGGTGCATCTCATGGGCAATTAGTGTATTTAAATGAACCAAGGCTTTGCATGCCTTCTGTAGTTGAGGAAATACTTGGACACTGCAGCTTGAGGAGTTGGAGCTTAATTGTTCATTCCTACCTCAATATATCTTATTGGAAAACATATTTCTGAACTGCTTATGTTTTGCCTTAATGCTGTAGGATGGTGAATTTTATAAATATTCTGGAAACAAAAGTCCTGAATGTTATCAGGACCCAAATGATGGTTACTTGTGAGAGTAGAAATGTGATTGAACTAATTGAAAATATCTCAAATTTTCAAGTTGGCTTGTATGCTAACACTCTTTATTTTGTTAGGATGAAAGGTAAAAGCATGTGTGCATTTCCAGTACATTAAATTTAGTGCCACTGTCTCAGCATTAGCTTATATTTTCCTTAGCTTTCTATTGCTATGTGTGTAAAAGTAACTTATTTGCTAAAGGGACAATTTAAAATTCATTTCATGGTGGTCAGAGGAGCCCAGAAATCCTCCTTAAAATACTTCTGCTATTTATGTTGTATCTTGATTGCTTCTGAACCCTGCAAATGCCCATTCTCACACCACAATACAGAAGTATTGAGGCCAAGTGCCAGTGAGGGTGTGTGGTGCTACAGAAATTTCTGTGTCTGCCTGTTCAGTCCAGAAATACATTATGTGAGAGTGGAAAGGGATCTTAACTTGTCCTATTTAAAATACTCTAGAGATGAGAAGAGATTAACAGCAGGGCAGAAATAAAACTCTGTATAATGTGGTGTTTTTTACATTTATGGAAAACTGCCTTTTCCAACCTAAATGAATCTGATATATATTTTCCCTTTTAGGCCAATTCTTTCATAACAGACATTTGTGTAGAGGGTGAACATTGACAGGGCAGGGAAGGGTGAAACTCCACTGCTGGGATTGGTTTAGAAGGGGTTTTAAGACAGCATTTATTATGCATTTTGAAGACTAGTTGGTATTACATTGAGCATGTGTGAGAAGGAATCTGGGTTATTTGACAGAAGAAAATGCAGAACTCAATGGCAGAGGTGATCAGACATGATCCCTAACTCATGTCTGGTGGTTGTCTCATAACGCAGATTTTCAAGTTGTCATGTCTGTCTTGTGCTCTCCCTGCTGTCCTGCCCCCTGAGGAAAGTGCTTTGGAGGAATGTGAAAGCTTTGACCATTTGTCCAGGATTGGGTTTTTGGTGGTGGATGAGATTGGTCAATTTAGAGAATACCACAGATTCATGGAATATGCAGAGTTGGAAGGGACATAAAAGGATGATCGAGTCCATGATAGAGTCCAGCTCCTGTCCCTGCACAGAATATGGATTCTATCATTGCACCAGGGAATTAATTAACACCACCCTCTGCTGATAGAACAGGTACTTCATAGGGCTGGATGGAAGCAGGAAAAAGGCTATTTTTTTCTCCCCAAAGTGTGTGGATGCCACTTCACTTACTAAAGGGATGAATAGTTTGCTATCATAGCTGTAGTTGTTCATGGCATCTCTTAACTAGAAGATGTGTGGCTGGAAAGTTTAAGGTTACTGCTATAAAAATGCCATCTTTAAAAAGAAAAAAAGTGATACATTGCTATATGATAATGAAGCACTTTGATTAAAAGCATCCAACAGCCTGTGATGTATGGGAGTTAGCTGGAAGACCATTGGAGTGTAATTAATTATTAGCTGTGCTTTATAAGCTCTGGTTGCTCTCGGCAGAATTGATTTTGAATGGTGACAAAGCAGCGAGCTCTTGTTTGGGAATGCTGCACAATTAATATCTGGGTGTTGGCAGGAGCAGGTGGTGTGTGATGGGTGGTGGTGAGCAAAGCCTTTCACCTGCAAGCACCTTCTTAGCTGGGGTCAGACAAGTTATTGAGGTGATGAAGGTGCTGCTGATGGACTGTTGGAAGCCAACACAGTTTGGGGGGTGGTGCGTGTGTATCTGTACCCTAAAATTGATGTTGGTGAGCAAGGGGACTCTGCAAGGCTGAGCCTGCAGGGGCTGTCAGCGTTACCTGGGCTGGACACAGACTCTGCCACCAGGTGACCAAGGTGCATTTGCTGAGAGCTGTGTGCTCGTTTCCAACCCAATTCCTCTGCTCTGTGGTTAAATTGACATTTTAACAGAATTTATCCCCTTTTATGACAACTATTTACGCTTTAAATTTAGATTTTCAGAAGGGAATGGTGCTTGACCCTGAGATGAGCTCAGTTGGTTAAAACTTGGTTGTAACAATGCCAAGGTCATGGGTTCAATCCCCTGTGTGGGCCATTGACTTAAGAGTTGGACTTGATGACCCTTGTAGATCCCTTCAACTTAGAATAGTCCGGGATTCTGTAACAGCTTTAGTTGCCTTAGGAGAGTTCTCTAATAAAGCCGAATTACTCAGTTTCCAAGATTTCTGGTACGTTATCAATTGTACTCCAAACTAGCTTGAGTATTTCTATCCAGTGTAGAGGCAGTTACTTATGGGGAATTTCTGTGATACTCTGGAAGAGACTTGTTAGAAGATAATACCCTGAGAGAGTTATTAATGCTGTGTAGGACTTTAAAAATCCTTCTTTCAATCATTTGATTTAATTAAACTAAATAAGAATCTCCCCCCCTGCCCCTTCCCCTTTCCAATGTAAAAATCTTTGTTTCCAGTGAATGGTGCTCTCTGTAAAGAGTAAAATATTTTAGGCTATCAGTAAATATGGAAGCATCAGAAAAAAAATGAATAAAATTTTTGCATAGATAAAAAGCCTCCTGTGAAGTTAAAGCAGACAATGTCATGGATGAGGTGTTACTATCCCTGTCTTACTGTGTTTGGCTAATTTGGCTGCCTGAGCTGTCACCTGCCAGGCAGGGCAGCTGATGGTGCAAACTCAATGCAGATTAGAAGCTTGCTACTTTTATTGTTTCAATCAGAATTCATTGAAAAATTTCAGGTGTATTTTTCTGAATATCACTTGAAGAAACAAATCTGGTCTTATAAATGCACAGCCTTAGTCTAGTAGTAAGAACTGCTCTTCTGTTACTCTCTGGTCTATATGAAACAATAAAAGAATGGTGCAATTGGGCTTAAATCCTGCTACGTTTGGAGGAGAAAATTTGCATTAGAACACAACTCTTGAAGAGAAAAGTAAGAAAATCATAGGTATTATTTACTCAGCCAGTTCTTTGCACAAATAGAGAGAGGTGTGTGGCAGTCAGGGCTGAGACTTTTTTCCTTTTTCTGGAATCATCTCTTTGAGGCAGCTGAAGGGAAAAGAGTCTGGGGAAGGAGGAAAGCAAATTGGGCTGGGAATGGCCTTTTTTAAATCCATGAGGGAATGAAAGGCTAAGCACTGGCTGCCTGAGAGGCTGCACTGGCAATGTGAGAATAAGGGTGAATTTTCAGGGCTCTGTTCACTGCCCAGGACTGAGCTCCAAGTGTGGCTTCACTGGATGTGCTCAGGAGTTCCTAATCCTTGAGATGGAACTTGGAAGCCTTTGGGCTGCAGAGCTCCAGCTTAACCAAGCCCAGCCTTGGAGAGAGGTGATGTTGGGAGGTGAGGATTTCCTTCCCTTCCCCTGGCCAGGAAGGGGATCCACACTTGGAGGGGGGTCCCTTCCTTGCTGTTCAGTTGGGACATAAACAGACTCCAGCTATGGTAACACAGAATGTCTTTCCTTCCTGAAATGGAGTTTTCTTTTTCAGTGCAGTCCCACTGCCACTTACTTATGTAGCTTATTTCATATATGAAAATAATAGTTTGTAAACTACATTTGTGGTTAACTTTTGCTTATGTGTCATAAAGAGAAATATCCCATAATTATTATGGTCCCCATGCAAATTCACTATTATTACCTAGTTATTTTGGCCATATGAATTACACCATATTTAAGGTCCCAGTTCAATAAAAGTACATCTGGTTCCTGTGCTACAAAAAAACTATTAAAGATTGAGGAAACCATGCAAATAGATTTATACGGTCCTTTGTTGGATTTTACAGTGTTTAATTGGCCTTTCTATTGAGGGTAACCAAGACAAACTTCAAATTCCAGGAGTAGCTACTATATCAGCAATATCCTTTAGTTACTACAGAGTTAATGTCTGCCATTCTTCTGTTGGTACCAGTTTTAAAGGCCTCACATGTTGGAGCCTTCTCCACTTCCTTTGGGAGAATATTCCACAGCCTCATAGATCTCAGAGTCAGGAAGTCTTTGACCACAATTTATGTAACTGCACATGTTTCATATGGATTCCTCCTTGGCCTATGCAAAATATGCTTTAGGGCTTCATCAGGGATTAAAAACCCCCCAAAAACTTGAACATGAGTGACATGAGGAATGCTTTCTATGTGGTCTATAAAGCTGGTTTATTAATAAATTGAAGATGGGTTGAAGTGACTTTTTGGGAGAGGGATTTTACAGCTGGAATGAGCAGTGATTCTGCTCCAGGAACAAAGTTTACCTGGAGCAGTGGAATAGCTGGAATATCTTTGCTTCCTCTCCACTGACAGGCTCCCAGCCAAGCAGACTGAAGTGCTACCACAGCATTCTGATGTTCCTGCACTTCAACCAACCATCACTTGCAAAGCATAATTTCCCCCTCCTCTATTTTATTTTAATTTACAGATTCCCCCACTTTCAGAGCTTTAAGTACTTAACATGTCTAAGTTTGCTCTGCCTATTTGCAGCAGATTTAAGGCTTGTTCCTAGTTTAGATCAAGCTATTGAGGGCTTGTCCCCTCCCAGAAGTGCGTGGGCTTGTTTGAACTCCTGCCAATGCTGGGAAATTGTGTGTGGTCTTTTGTCTGATGTGAAATCCATGCCCAGAACTAGCATTTCTGTGGTATAAATGGGAGCAGACCAAAGTTTTTTGGTCTCTAATGTGCTGCTGGAAGTTTCTTTTTAAAATTACTCCAACTATTTGCCTCTGTTCTCTTCCCTTCCTTCCTCCCAAGTAAATCTTTAATGAGGATCTGACTAATTTGGTATATCTCTGTTTCTAAAGTGAGAGGGCTAAAGTTTTCCTTTACTTATTAAGATATTTGTCTAAGATGGTTCTGGATCATTTTCTTGTTGGTATGATGAAGACTTTTTTAGCTTTAGGCTCTCACTCAGCTCTTATTAAAGTGTGAAATGATAAACTCCTTTTATCTGAAAAGATGTTTGAGACTTAATCACATGACTGAGAAAGATAACAATAATTTCTGCTAACCAGTTCTAAGGAGTGAAAGTTGGAACTTTTTATAACATTCTTTGTCTTTCTGCAAGTTAAAAAAAAAACAACTTTGAAGGAAACTTTTTCTGGTAACACAAGCAGAAAGTAAAATTGTAATGAATGAAAATTATAATGCATGAAGCACAACAGAGCTGAGTTCCTAGGCAGTCAGCTTAGTGCAGATGGAGTCAAATAGAATTCATTCATAGAATTCACTCTTTAGGACCACTGGTTACCTTGGGGCTGCCTCCCAGGGGGCATGGACTGTGCTATCCACTCAGGAAGATAAAAATCCCTCTCTTTCTTCCTCTGAAAGCAAATCTTCAGACTCTGCCTCTGCCTTTTGGTTGTGCCAGTGCCCAAAGTGTGCCCAGAGGGGTGTGATGCACTTTGCACTGTGTAGCCTGAAAACACAGTGATCTCAAGGGGCTTTTTTGGGAGGAGGCAGTGGCTGTGAGTACAAACCACTTGTGCAGTGAAAAGGCACATTCCACTTAGAGCTGCTGAGGGGAGAGGACTGGGAATGGGAAGAGAGAAGCTGCAGTGAGAGAGAGACCCAGAGAGAGCATGAGGGGCAAGTTCTGTAGGAAATGCAGTTTCCCAGGAAGACAGACAGATGAGAGGGCTCCAGCAGCAGGTTGCTCAGCATCCAGTCTGGGTGTATGGCTGAGGGAGAGGGAAATCAGGGGCAGGAGAAGCAGCTCTTGCCTGGGACTGGAGCCACCAGGAGCAGCTGCTCACCAACTTGTGCTCCAGCTCTGTGGGGTTCATGCCAGGGGAGGGAGAGGGAGTACATCCAACAGATGCCACTTTCCTGGTTTCAGTGCCTCCCACGAGCTGCATTTCATGGGAGTACACAAATTCCTGCCTCCCTCTGTGCTGTGCAGTGACAGGGATGGTGGGAAATCACAACGTTGGGTAGAACTGACTGGACAAAAAATAACCCCATTCAAACATGTTTGGCTAAAATGTAAATGTCTTGCAAAACTATCGACCTATTTCCTGCTCCCCAACTCCCCAAAATGTCTGGAATGAAACATTTCCTTTCTTTTGAGGGACAGGAGTGGGAGGGGTTTTGTAAATTGAAATCCTTATTTGGGTGAAAGAAAAGGCTAAATCAAGTAAGTAGAATAAGGTTCCCCATTAAAATCTGCATGTAAAATTTGTCTTTGTGATAGTGCAGTCATTGTCTTTACATTCAAACTGACAACTTTGGAACATCCACCTTTAGCTCAAGTCTGTTGAGCCCTTTACAGTCACCTTCTGTTTCATGTAAAAGAAATAAAAGGTAGTATCAGATTTGCTTGCCTGGGTGTGGTGTAGCTGTTTTTGTTTTGTGTCTTTTTTTTGTTTTTTTTAATTTAACTTTGTGTAAAATATACAGATATGCTTGACAGACTAGAACAAAAAATGATCCCTGGGAAGGCAGAATGCTTGGGGTCAAAACATCTGTCTTTAATGTAAATTGGACTATCTTCAGGCATTTTCTTATGTGCTGTGTTTGCAAGTTTTTGTTTATTATTGTCAGATGAGCTGCCTTTATAAAAAGGACATGATCTATTAACTATTTACATACATACACATCTGTCTTGTATGGAAATCTACTGGCACAGGAAAATGTGTCATGGCTTGTGAGGATGCAGGTTCAGCAAACTTGTGAGCAGCAAAAGCAGCTCTGATAAGCAAGGTTTGCTCAGCTTTGCAGCTGCCTTGGTCTCTCACACACATTCTCCCAGGCTGTAGCTGTAGTTTTCACTCTTTCTAAGAGAATTTTTAAATTAGAATGCTTGAAAAATGAAGCAAATTAAATGTTAGAATGGAATAAATCCTGACCAGATGTCACCATGCAGAAGTATGTTCGAGTGGTTCAGCAGTTCTGGATTTGAAGTTCAGGAGCTGCAAGAGATTCTTACGCTTCTGTTTTCCCTTTTGAGTGGGTTTCTAGCCCTGTGTGTTTTTCAGATTTTAATTTCAGAGAAATTAAGCAGAAAGAGGAAGTCTGTATTTTTATTTGAGCTCAGGATTTCAGATTAGGGCAGCCTTATTCTTCATGACAGCAGCAGGGAAGCTGAAATGCTGAACCTGAAAATCAATGTTAGATGATTTCTTCAGGTGATACGCTTGTCACTGCAAACTAGACATCATTTCATGCACAGATATATACATTCACTGGGCAAGAAACATCCTGTGTGTTGGAGAATAACAATGAGGGGAGCAGATTGGAAGTAAACAAAAGGTGTCTCTGACACTGAGGGGAAGCAGCAGAAGCAGCAGCAGCACATCTGGGTGAGCTGTGCAGAAACAGGACAAAGATCAAGGCAGCAGGTCCCCAAGTTCAGCCTCCTCCCTCAGCACCAGGAATGCAGAGCTGCCTGCCAAGTGTGCTGGTGGCTGAGAGTGCCAAGAGCTAAATCCATCCTTGCAACTTCCCTCACAGTCAAAAACTACAGAGTAGTTTGCTGGTAGGTTGCTTTGTCACAGTTTTTTGTTCTTACTTATTTCTTCAGAAAGAGATGTAGCTGTGACTTCTCAAAACGTGAATATAAAACTAGTCCATTCTTTCCCCCAAGTGATTTTTTTTTTTCTTTTCCCTTGGAAAAGTCTGGTTTATGTTCCCATTTCCCCTTTTTTTGTGGTCATGTTCTAGTAAGCCACTTGGGTTCTCCTTATTTCGTTGTGGATGTTGCCGAAGAGACCTTTAAGGGAGCAACAGAATTATGTTCTGGGCAGCTGTTTGTGTGGGTTACAGATCCGGTTCATGCCATGTTTGTACACCCTCACTGGGGTCAGTGGAGTTTCCCCTATTTCTGATACAGGCACACTAAGAGTGACTTGTGACTCTCTTAAAAATTGTTGCAACGAAATCAAGTAAAATTCTGAATTTCTAGGACTTCTAAGCACAGACATCTCATTTCTCTGCATGGATAGATCCCCTCCCAGGCTTTCCTTACAGCTGTTGTGAAAGTAAAAAATTCTTAGTTTTTCTTGTACATTAACACTAAAAGGTACAGAGGGATTATTAAGTATACTTGGAACACAGGTTTTCTTGTGGAGAGAATTCAGCTTGGTTTCCATATTCAGAACTCTCATGTAAGTCTCCCAGGGAACAACCTGTGTTCCAGCTCCTTAGGAGCAGTCACATCTTTAGCCTCTGCTTTGGACTTCTGTGGTGTCTGGTTATGGGACAGCATTAAAATCTTTATGTGCTCATGTGGTTCTGGTTTTTAATGTGTGTATATTTTAGATTCAACTTTAGATTTGTCGTAATAGTGTGGGTGGTGGTTTGTTGTTTTTTCCTTCCCTTGTTCCTACCTAGATGATATCTCAGCCTTGGAAACAGCTTGTGAATCAAAATTTGGCACAGATACCTTCAGCCAGAGCATATTTGAAAAAATTATGGTTGAAAATCCTGCTCATGTTTTTAAGCAGTGGTTCCAAAACTGTGGGAACTACTTGTTGTCACTGACTCACAGTATATGATATGTATAGACTGAAAATTTGACATTTAGGTGAGTGGATTTTTAGAAGTTGTTTATATTTAGTGATGTTTTTTATTATTCTGTATTGAGAAACTATAGAACTGTAAAAAAGTGGCATTTGGGGGGGGATGAGGGTGTTTGGTTTCTGTTTGGTTGTTTGTTTTTTTGTTTTGTTTTTTTTTGTTGTTGTTTTAACCTGGGGGAAAAAATCAGTGTGAAACAAGATCTGTTTTAATTTGTCTTTCACCATTTCAAGCCATTTCTGGTTCATGGTTATTTGCTGTATAATCCTTTGGGTTGGAAAGGAGCCTGAAGCTCATCTTATTTCAGCCACTCACCACCATGGGCAGGGACACCTCCCACTATCCCAGGTTGCTCCAAGCCCCATCCAGCCTGGCCTTGGGCACTCCCAGGGATGGGGCAGCCACAGCTTCTCTGCCCAACCTGTGCCAGGGCCTCATGAGCCTCATAGAGAAGAATTTCTTCCTTATATCTCATTGAAACCTACTCTGTTTCAGTTCAAACCCCTTTTTCTTTCACTACATGGACCCACTTTTTGAGTTGTTCAAGTAGAACCCTTCCCAAAATCATCCTATACCTTGCTGCAATCTCCCATTTTCATCTGAGCTCTGTTTTGTTCTCAATGAGCTCATTGAGGCCATGGGAACTCTTTATCTACATCCCAAGGTCAGAGTTGAACAGGTTAGATCAGGTGCTGTGTATTCTGCATTAAGTGTTCTGGCTGTCAAGCTGTGCCCAAGTCCCTTGCACTGCCTGGTAAATCCAACTCCTCTGTTGGATGTAAAGTTCCACATGTTCCCATGGATGCTTCCAGAGGTCTGGGACAGCCTGCACAGACCCACCTGCACCCAGTTTGGAAATTACTGGCCCTGATTCCTTGTCATTGCTTCCACCAGTTACTAAAATGCTGCCAGCAGGAAATTCTACCTTCTTAATCTCCAGTGTTTCCTCATTTGTTGGTGGCTTGGAAGCAAAAGTCAGATGATGATATATTGATTTCTGTGTCAGGCTATCAATTCACATGTACTGTATTTCCTATTAAAAACCCCCAAATATACAATATCTAATTATGTGATACATTTTGGTAGGAAGATTAAAATATTTTTTAAAAAATCAATTGAATTTAAGTCTGTATATTTTAAAAATGTGGATTGAATGCAGCTGGCTCTGGCTGTGCTTTTTGGCTTCAAAATATCACTGGTTTAAAGCTGAATAAATATCTAACAACTAAGAGGTAAAAAACCTCTTTTATTTAATATTGTATTCACCATCCTATCTGGTTAGTGGTCCCAGTGGTTTGTCTAGTAAGTTATTTAACTATCCATTTATTAATTTCATTAATTGTGGTTAGTAAGAGCTAAAATGCAGGCAGAGGGTTCAGGTTCCCAGAAAAACGGACATAAATTATGACCAGGTTTAAAGACTACGATGTATCCAGTGATCATCTTGGTAACCACCAGGAGTTTTGTGTCTGTGCCACAGATATTTATGGAAATCCAGTTCTGCCTTGCAGGACAGAACCTTCTTTTAGTCTTTGTTACTTCCTTGCCAGTTCAGTCTTCTTGTCTGAAAGATTTCAAACTGGGCATGGAAAGGAACATATGAAGTGCAATTAAAAATGCACTGGGTGTTTGCAAAGGGGTAGGATAATTCTGTATGTCTTTGCTGTCTGATACAGATTACAGAATTTCAGGCATCTCTAGGGGGTTCTTGGTTTAAAAAAAAAAATCCTCTTTTAGCCTAGATCAAAGCTAGTTCACAGATACTCTGTATAATGGAACATCTTTCCTAAATCTTAATATAATTCTGTCCACTATTTGCCACGTTTTAAGGTCCAGATGACTCAGGCTTGTATTTATACTGAAGGAAAGAGATCTAATCTGTCTTCTGGTAATAATCACCAAAACTGTTGTATAGTCCTGGGGCTGGTTCCTCTGAGAGCTTAGATGTCCTAATAGGTGTTTGTCAAACTGAGGTCCTTGTGGACTTGGATCCTCAAAAAGGTGGTTGATTCAGTGTTTATGTTTCAAGGCATAAAGGGATGCAAAGGTTTATATAAGATTATGGTATAGAATTATGAGCTATTTGATTGAATGAGTGCTGAAGTGTTCAGCTCCTTAAAGACCAGCTCAGTCTAGGTATATGAAAACAAGCATTCTTAATGTAAGCCATTGCAGGTTTGGAATTGTAACCAAATATAACTGTTCGTAGCAGTTGTAGGAGAAAATGGAAAGTGCAAATTAAACAGGAAAAAATTTACTGCTGTTTCAATCATGCTGAGTTATTGTAGTCATGTAAGAACACTTTGAAAAGCATGAAGTAATATTATAGCAACTTGGCATTCTAACTATCTGGCAAGCAAAATGCTGCAGGATTATGTAAGTTAATATTTCTTGACACATGCTGACATTTTAGTTAAGCTTCTAAATTATTTTAGACTTTAATGGAGATTGCACGTACTTTTTTTTCTGCATTCCCGGTAACCTTCTCAAGTTGTTTGGTGTAGAGCTTATTTGATTGTGATCTGCCCTATATACTTGTAACTTAGAAATTTTAAGTTTTTCTTAAGGAGTTGTTGATTCTGTGTAGAGGTTGAGTGGGAAGATCTCTGACTTTGTCTCTCGTGATTCCTGTTCACTTGTTCCTCCTCAGTGTGATGATCTGTTTTATACAGGAGGATGCTCTGTGTAGTCAGCTTTTCTATATTCCCTATACCAAAGGGAATATACATTCCCTATACCATTCCTTATACAAGTTGAGGAGGTGACTGGTCCTCACAACTGGTCCGTTTACTTCTGCTCAGTCTGCCTGTGTTGCTTTTCAGTGTGTGTAAGAGGTAATGTCCTTAACCCAGAGGGCAATGTCTTCCAAAATGAGTCAACAACATCCAGAGATGGATCTGGGAGCAACACATTGATCCTGGGCAACATTTGTTTGGCAGAGAGGTGCCGTGGTAGTGTTAAGAGAGGTTTACTCTGAGCCTGACAGAGAAGGATTGTAAAATGAATGGAAACTAATGTTGTACTGTGCTCTGCCTGGGAGCTGACCTGGCATCCAACACTGCCACTCTGACTACCAGGACCACTATTCCTGCTTTAAACCATGTGCCCCACTTTCAATATTTTATTGTCTGGACTTAACACCCTTCTCTCCTGACGTGTTTACAGCCTCTTTCTATTGCTGAAGTAGCTTTGTGGAGAGTGATTATGCTCAGCTCTGCAGAGAGCACAGAAACTGGCCCTGGGAGGACAAGGAAGTGTCCTTGCCTTGCTGTTTCCATTCAGTTTGTTAGAGGTCAGTGATGTGCTTGGGTGTAATAACTTCAAGCTACTTATCTTGGCACTGGCTTGTTAAAGAAGAGATATATAAAGAAGAGAAGGTGCATGAACACCCCGGGAAAGTTTAAGTCTTTATAATGCAAAGTACATACTTTAGCTATGCTAGTTATGAGACACTAAGTAATACAATTAATTATTTACATCCATTTGAGCCCTTCAAGTCTTCTCTCCTCCAGTAAAAGTGGAGGAAGACAGCAAAGGGAAAAGTTTTTTTGGAATAATTTCTGTATCGGGCCGTGTTGTTTCCTAAGTTACAAAATGGGATGAGCCACACATAGTTGCTGCGGTGAAGTCTGTGCTCTTGTACTGCTGGTTTGCTGAACTATAGCATCAAACCACCTGCTCTCACTCAACCCAAAGTATCCAAAAAGGACTTCAAACCACAGAAATGCCTGAAAAACAACTGCCCTGTCCCATCCAGCCACACAGTCAGTAATTCTTAAGTTGTTCCCTGAAATATGCCTTGCCAGGAATAATGGGAAAGGGCAGGGGGGTGGGAGACCAAACACCCTGGAGACCTTTCCTATAAATCACTGCTAGAAAACCTGTGCTGCATCTCTTTCATCTGGTGTGGGGATTCCAAAGCCAGTCTGGGTTCTTACCTACTTCCAGTTACATTGCAGAAGTTTTCTGGTGGAAATCTTCATGGCTTCAGATGTGATTGCATCTCTAGTTATCCTCTACTTATGACCCTTCTTCACTAGAGAAAATGTGTCTCCTGTATTAGGAGACCTGGTTCCAATGTTGTGAAGTGAAGCTTTGCTCTTTTTATGATTATTTTTAAGTCAAGTTAATTACCTATTTTCGGAAACTTATGCAAGATACAATTGGTAATGTATTTTGCTGTTTTATTTTTGACAACAGGCAGATGATTACCTTCAAAAATAATAACAGATTTTAATCTAAATGAGTATCTAAATTATAGTAGTTGAGTTGTAAAGAAAAACAAATCCGGCTAATGCTTATTAGCATGTGCCAATTAGCTAAGTGTTAATCAATCTCCTGTATAAATGAAAAGGAGAAGACTCAGCTCTTTGGTAAGATAACGTTTCTCATTAACAACCTCCTATTGCTTTTGTGGGAGAAACAAATTCTGCTTCTCTTCCTGTCTAAGGAGCCAATAAAACACAGCTATGAAGTAATTTGTGAAAACCAGGCCCTCTACACTCTTAGTATTGTCAAAATCTGTCAAAAGTTCTCCTGGAAAGCCTCACTTGGTCTTTAATGTGACTCTGGTAGTTCAAGGCATACAATGTGGAGTAATTCCAAGTGTGCCCAAGGAAACAAACTGATCATGGGGTTATCCTAAATTGTGGATATACAAAGCAGAATAGTTGAATAAATCCAGAGTGGAGTTCTGTTTTGTTGTTGTTTTGTTTGAGTTGTTTTTGTTTTGTTTAGTTTTTAAATTTTTTTTTTAATAGCAGTAATCTCTAACTTGGCTTGATTTTTTTTTTTTTTAATCTAATTTTGCATACCTGTATGTTGAGGAAATTCTTGTTGAAGTATTGAGACAGCTTGTGAAAACAAAAAAGAGTGCAATAATATTTCAATGGAGGTACACTGTTGTTCTCTGCCTTTTTTTTTTGCCTGTTGTTTTCTCATAGTTTTGAACAATACACCTTAGTACAGACATCACTGCCTCACAAGTCTGAGCTCAGGAAACAAATTCCTATGTGGGGAATTGTGGTGTTGAGAGTATTCTTCTATGGAGAATCCAGGAAAAAATATTTCCATGGCTTTTTAGACATCATGTATATGAATGGGGAAACAATTATATCCATACTTCCTTATCTTTTGAGAGAAATAACTTAGTGAGAACAAGTGCCAGTTTATTCTGTTCATCTCTGGAGGTTCTGGAGACCCCACTGCAAGGAAAACAGGATCATGTAGCTCCCATTAGGAGCTTCTGCACTTGCCGGAAATTGTCTATATAAGCACAATCATTTCAGGCTTCCCATGCTGGAATCACTGCCTGCATTGTCAAACTACTTCAATGGACATGTGAATATTCCCAGGACTAATTATACCAGTGTGTATGGAAGAAACATTATTTATCTATCTCTAGCCACCTTCCCCACATCCAGTTAAACACAAATTTTGGGGTTTGTTTTCTTTTGTATTTTTTTGGTGTGGGTTTTTTGTTTTGGTTTTTTTTTGTTTGTTTGGTTTTTTTTTGTTTGTTTGGGGGTTTTGTTTGGTTTTTTTGTTTGTTTGGGGGTTTTATTTGGTTTTTTTGTTGGTTTGTTTCGCTTGGTGGTTTTTTGGCTAGTGGGAGTCTTTTTTTGTGGTTTGGATTTTGTTTCTCCAGAACAAATCCAACTTTTAGATGTGTGCTTTTTCAAACTGGGGAAATGAAGCTGCAGGCATGTGATGTGAAAAGTGAGCTTTTTCAGAGAGGTGTGTGGTGATTCTGAAGAATCTGCTGTGGATGGATGGACATACTGATGTTAATCTGCTGGTAAAGATGGAATGGGCCCAGGACAAGGGAGGCAGTTCATGAGGAAAAATAAAAATAATAATAAAAAAAATTCTAAATTGGCTCAACTGCTGTAATTGTATTGCCTGGTAACCCCTCCAGTGGCTGAGGATGGCTTGCCCATGGCTGCTTCAAGGGCTTTGTTCAGCTCTGGGTGCTCAGATGTTCCTTCTGTGGCTACTCAGCATTTTCCAGTCACACAGGGCTGTAGCAGGGATTGCTGAGAGATGGGACATCTCTCTCTTGGAGATACTCAATTCTCTGAGCACTGAAACAAGTCCAATGGAAAGAGGGGGGGAAAGGTGCAAGTTCCAGAGTGGGAATTATTTTTTTCTTTTATTTTGTTGTGCTTGAATAGAGTCAATGCTTATTTTACCGGATGATATGAGATGACATTAAGCACATTTTTAATACCAGTAATAAACCCCATAGTTCACCTTTGGAGGAGTTTATTTGCTATATGGTTACTTGATGATTTCAGCAGGGTGTGATTTCATCTGTATTTTCAAGGATGTTTTAAAAGGCAAAACTAAATCCTTTTAATCTGGTTTTTATTGCCTATATCAGTACATAATTTGGCAACAGTACTGATTATTCTTACACTTAGCATAAATGTTAGTGTTTTAAATATCACTCCTATAAATAATTGTGCTCTGAGGTTGAGTACATCTCACTTTCCCCTGGAGCACAGGGAAGCTCCTCCTATCAGAGAGAGTGGCCCCCAGCGTGTTTTCACCTCTGCCTAATGAACCTTAGAGATAAGGGCTGTTCCAGCAGAGCAGATACAGAGCAAACTGCTCAGAGCTGAGTCCAGGCACAGAAACATCAGGGATTTGCCTTTGGCAGTGGAAGCCCGTGAGGAGATTTTGGGCAGGGCAGAAAAAGCTGTGGCTGCTGTTTTGCTGGTGGCAAAGGAGAGACTATTTGTGACCCTTGAGGTGCTCTGAGGATTACAGCTCCCCAGGCTCTTGGTGACATTTTCCTTCTTTGTTTCAAGCTCTGACTCTTTATGTTGGTGCCCCTTTTCTTTAGTACTTGCCTCTGTCCTGTACAACCTTCTTACCTGGGGAAAAAGTTACTTTCAGTTTATGCTGTTGGGGTCACTTTTGCTGTGCAATGTGGCTGATAGAGAAGAATGAGGGGTAGATGAGCAATGTAGCTGCAAAATAAAGAGGCTGTAGAGCCAGCTGGTAAATCCTTTATGACCATGATAAATAGCATACCTGCAAGATTTGTACATTAAATTGCATTTATGTAGATGGGCAGTGGAGTCTATAATGCTTGTAGACAAAGGGCATCATTTGTATGTTATCTCTGTGAGTATGAGTACAACATTTTTTTTTTTAAATTAATTTTATTTAAAAAGCAAACTTTCTAGTACATTTAAAATTTCACGTTCTTTAAGGGTCAGCTCTAATATATAAAAGTACTACCTCTGAAAATGTCACCCTACAAATTTGCTCTAGCTGGTGTTATGATTTTGAGGAGTGAATATAAGCTCATGCAGTGTTTAAAAATCAAGTATCTGTTGTGGCAAGTTATTAACTGAAAACCCCCCAAACAAACCAATCACAAAGCCTCACCACCTCTGCTTCCCCTGCTCCCCATCCCCACCAAAAAAGAGAAACAGAACACCACAGCAAAACATCCTCCCCCCCAAAAAACTCTAAAGCAAACCCAGCCTAAAACTCAAACTAAAAAATCCCACCTACCCCTTCAAACTAAACAAGTTCTCCTTTAAAACTTGTGCTCTTGGATGTGTCAGTGTAAGCATGAAATGCTCATTTGGGGAAAGAAGGAACAGTCTTTTTCTGTGTCCTCTTCAGAAATGGGGGAGAGAACTGCAGGATATGGGACAGATTTCAGCTTTTTTAACTATACTTTGGTTGATGGACGATTTCCTTATTTGAGGGGGTTTTAGGGTGTTAAAGCTGGATGAGATGGATGTTCTGGCTCATGGTACAGCTTTACAAGCACTTTGTAAACATGCTGGGAAAGGAGAGGAGCTGTTGGGAGGGTAAAACCTTTGGGATGGTATCACAGCCTGGAGTTTTGCATTCCCAAATTGCAGTCTGAGCATCTTCCTGACCCTCCCAGGTACCCAAAAGCTGAAGTGCAGGCAGGCCCTGCCCTGTGCCCACCCCCTGCACAGAGGGCTCTGTGCTGGTGCTGGGTGGGCAGGAGGAGTCCAGCCCTGCAGCACCAGGGAGGGACCAACCTTGTTAGGGAACCCATTTTCCTGTTTCCAGCCTCAGAAATGAATTAAACTATTCTAATAAATACATAAAATTACAAAGGTTGGATAGTGTGCCTGGAGTGTAACATATGGTGTTTTTCCAACGCTAAGGAATAAAAGCTTTATCAATAAAACTGTATTTAAATCCTCAGGCTAGACAACATTTTCTTCAAATGCTTCTTTCCACTCTAAAATGTCATCAGATTCTGGAGTTTCTGTTTAAAATAGTGGCACAACCACTCCCCTCCACCAAACAACAACAAAAAACCTTCCTCGAGGACCCCCAAAACAACACTGAAAAAATGTGAGTACTTTGAGACATCAATTTTCTTTTTTATATTTTATGGGGAAAGGAGGACTGAACTTGAGCCAAGTTTTAACTGTCTGCAATAAACTGCTGCCTCTTCCCCTACTGACCTTCTTTCTTGAAAACAAAAGACCCTAGAAAAAAACTCTTCTGGGTTTCATTAGTTCTTGAACTGGATATTGATCTCACACCAATTTCACCTCAGTCCATTTGACTAACTTGAGCAGAATTGCTCTTGATTGAGAGCAGTGGAGAGCTGGAGACCAGAGCCATCTCCAGTGAGTTAAGTATAATTACTCATTCTCTTCTCAGTGGTCTGCACTTAATGTTCAAGTTAATCTGCTACATGGCATGTCTATTATTTTTACCTTTTTTCTTTCTGTGTTTTAAGATGAGTAAAAGCAGTGAAAGTAATTTCCTCATGTATTTCATAGTAAAGACAGATGTGGTCATTTTAGCCAACTCTGTATAACTTGGCATGAAGGGTTCTTAGGAAACTAAAAAGAAGATATTCTTCAAGTACATGTGTATTTTCTGGATAAAACCACTGCTGCAAGGATGGAGTCTCAGACACTACTCAATGAAATTATTTTTTGAGCTGATTGTTCTGCTCACAGGAGTCTTTGTTTACCAACCACAATTCGTTTCATTGCCATACAATGTGATGTGTGAGTAGGTGATAATCTAATATTTCTGATTTCCTTCTGACCTGTCAAGCATTCTTTGTTTGGTGTTATTAGAAAGGTGAAAATGAGGAGCAGCCTTGGGAAGATTTGCAAACACTGAACTCTGTGACCATCTTTCCACGCTTGTTTAAGACTTGGGTTTCCATTAATTATTTTTCTAGACCGCATGTTGCTTTCAGAAGTATCCATGAGGGAAAACTTTAGTTTTTAGAATAATAGAGGAGAAAATGTGTGGAATTTCAACAAGTCCCCACATATAGAATTCTTGCTCATGGAAAAAGGTGATCTATTTTTTCATGTTCATGTAGAATGTCAATGATTGAATTACAGACATAAACCCAGACTATCATATTAAGGAACAAACCCTACTTATGAGTCAAGTCAAGGATTGCCTTGGTATCTGAAGTAAATACAAGGAAGAGCTGTAAGATCTTAACCTGCTTAAATTAAAAATTGATAACCAACCTCTTCAGCCCCCAAAAGACTCTCTTGTTTTTCTCCAGGTCTGACAAGGCTGTTGGTGTTGTGCTTCCTTCTTGCAATTGTCATCAGCCTCATGATTTGTCACATCTCCTTCAGAAATGGCTTAACATGGGGAGACAACTTGTTATGAAGTCTGTAATGTGTATTTTTATTTTTTAAATGGATACGGCACTGCAAAACTTATTTTTTCCAAATGCAGTTTCATCCTATCTGATTTTTTTTTTGTACAAAGAATGCCTGTGTTTCCCATCATGTGATGTAGTTGATTTGCAATGATTAGGAGTTAATGAGAAGGGAATCTGTTTCAAAAGTCACTCTTGTTCTGTGTTTGGATGACTTGGATCTGCTCATTAATAGAGAAATGATCTAGAGGGGCTTCCCTACTGTATGTACAGCTGAAGGCCTTTTTATGGACTAGATCAAATAACTACAATTGTAGATTTTATTTTCCTCAAACAGGCATGAAAATTCTCCCCTATGTTGCAATGAAAAGCTTAAGCCATTGCTCTGGTCTGCCTGGTCATGGTGGTCTCATTGGTTTTGCTTGGCTTGGGGCAGTAATTATTGGTGTCTGGTTTTGCAGGATGAGGGCTGGAGTTGAGAGGATGACATGAAGAAAGGAGATGTTATTTAGCTTTGTAACAGCTTGACTTTTCACTACACCAGGCATTTACTTGGGTCCCAGTGTTGATTCTGTGCTGAAATGGATTTAATTTTTCAGTAATTCTGGCCAGCTGGAGCTGGAAATAAAGGGTGAAACCCTGTTGGGTGTTGCAGTTTTCAGCATGGTGGTCATTTCCAAACAGTGGAAAGAGAGGGGGGGAGCCCCAGAAATCTTCATGGGTTGTTCTTTGCCATCCAGGGAGGTCAGACTGCTGTTCTGAACCATGTGGGACCTGTTTACAAACCTTGCGCCACCCTACAGGAAGATCTTTTCCCAAGCCTATGGGAATTGTATTAATTTTAGCATTCCTTGCCTGTTCCTGTTTCCTGTAGGGCCCTGAATTGCCATCTTTATGCTGATTAATTCTTTGCCCACCTCACCCCTTGAATTGCACCCAGCAGTGACATTGCACTGCAGTGACCATCGTGCTTTGGGCGCAGCTTATAAGTTATGGGAAAACACTGTGTTATGGTAATGCAGGTTTGTAGAATGGGAAGTTTTCACCACCATCAGACACTTCTATAAAGGGGCTTTATTGGCCTTTTTCCTTGATGCCATAGCGAGGATGGTAGCACCATAATTATCACAAGTTCATGTAATATGGTGAATAGAAAGTGATCTTAAAGTAATTAAAATTTTTTGCATTCAAAATAGCATGAAGAAATTATTGTCAGATTCGTGTGGGGAAGACGGATGAACTTTTATGACTTTGTATCATATGAATACATTAGAAAATTATTCTTTATGGATAGGGACCTGCCATGTTGGTCATGTATTTCAGTTGTTTTCAGTGCTGAGTCTCTGTTGTATTTGCATTTGTGGTGAAGGGCTCCCTTCAGCTGACCTGTGAGAATGCAGATGTCAACTGTGGTAGAAACCAGAACCTGGAAGGACCTTTTGTGCCCTGGCAACACATTGCTCTGTTTTGTAACTCTTTAGGTATAGTATTTCTCAAATTTTCCAAAGCTCAGTGAACTCATGGATATAATTTGAGACATATTTTTCCTCACTGGAATACCCTCTCCTTCCTTTTCTGAAGTTTCCCAGTGATCCAGTTTCTCTGGCAGCAGCAGAACTGCTAATATTGAGAGGATGTTGAACCCTTGGCATCTTCTGTGAGGACACAGCTTTGCATCATTATTTTGGGCATTATTACAACAGTGCCTGTTGGAAATGAGCTTGTAGTGATCAAAGTCTTTCAGAAGGTGCAGGAATGTGGAGTTATCACACTGCACTGTGGAGGGTGTGGGAATGACTGTGGCTGAGGGAAACAACCCCTTTGCCTGTTGGAAATGTTCAGCCTCATGGAGAGGAAATGCAGAAAGTACAATAGTTCCCATTTCAGCTCTTGTTTTTGTGAGGTAATTTTTTTTTTTTGGCTATTGCTTAAGTCGTCTTCTAGTCATGGAGATGCGAAATTATTGTTGCCACAGTTTCCCATCCAGATGGACAAATGAGCTCCATAGGTGCATTTCATGTGTCTGTGTACATTTGAACAAAAAAAATTCCACTGATGTATTGAATGTATCTCACAATGTCAAAACAAGTTGTTGCTTCTGTGTTTTTCAAGGCAAAGTAGGCTGAAAGACTCTTATGGCCACCTGAAAACAAGTTGGAGTGAGGAGCATGGTGGTCTCTTCTCCAAACAACAGGAGATGGTCCCAGGTTGCTCCAGGGGAAGTTCAGATTGGTTGTAAAGAGAAATTTCTTGACTGAGAAGCTTGTCCAGCCCTGGAACAGCTGCCCAGGGAGGCGACTGTGTCACCATCCCTGGAGGTACTTAGAAGATGTGTCCATGTGGCTCTGAGGAACTTGGTTTAGTGGTGGCCTTGGGGTTGGGTTAATGGTTGCACTTGATGATCTCAAAAGTCTTTTCCAACCTGACTGATTCTACGAAATTAAGTCAATTAAAATTTCATACTAAAAGTTTATGAGGGACTGGAAAAATGAAAGCTCAGCAAGGCCAAGATTTCAACTATGATCCAGCCTTTTGTCCCCACTAAGAGAGTGACCATTCAAAAATGAAGATATAAAATGAATAGAACCTATGATGCCTTTTCTATTAACTCTTAGTGTCTCAATATCTTGATGCTTTTCTTTTTAAACAAGGGTAGCTAGAAATGTAATAAATAAACTGGTGTTCTGGTTATTTATTTATTTATTAATTCTCAAGACCTGGGAATTTAATAAAACCTCTGGGCTGATGTCAGGTTTAATCAGCAATGGATATAAAACCGAAAGGTAAATGTTTTTCTTTCACTTATGAATGGTGAGTTTCTGCTACATTTGATGGTCTTGTGTTTGTTTAGGAGAGTTGAATCTTCCCTTCAAAACTTTTTACTCACAGGTGAAATTGTTATCCACATCTACCTGGAAACTTGATCCTACCTGGAGATAATGATGAATTTTGCTGTTGACTTAATTTGTTCTTTTGGAGCTTAAAATATACAAATTGCAAACTGTATCAGTTCATTCAGACTTTGATTTTTTTCCATACTCATGTCATGGATACCATGTCAACTGCTGTGTTTAAAAGCCTCTGGATAAAAAGCCAGAAAAGAAACTATTTGTGTCATTTAAACAAAATGGTGATTAAAAAAATTATTCTTTAGATAATAAGTGGTGGAGATAATGAAGCCTTAATATTTCCAATTACTGTCTACTTTTGCAGTTAAATATTCAGATAAAACTCATTGGGCTGCCCCCAAAGCCTGGTAAAAGGGCCAACAAATAAAAGAGAAAGAAATGCACTATTTTACCCCAATAATTTGATCCAGCAGCATTTCTGTATTAAGATGCTGTACTTGTATTCAGCAAATCTTTTCTAAAGGCTGAACAGCATGAGGCAGCTTTTACCCCAGAGGAGTACTAATTGGTGATTTGAGAGAAATGTTAAGTATTTCCTCCAGTCTTTGATTCTATTGTTGTGCCTCTGCAGTAAAAGCATGAGGAGGGATACCTGACAAAGGAGGAACCCACAGTCAGTAAACTCCTCACTGCTGGTGTGGCTGTCAGGAAATTAGATCAATGAAAATTAATTCACTCCTATAACAGTAATTTCCTCACTTAATGTCTTCATTTAGCGAGAGGGTGCCTTGTCCCCTGCCTGCTTTAAGAGCAGTAAATCAGTGGAGCTCCCTATTCAAGGCAAAGCCACAGAGCTCCTTATACTCTCAGAATTACATGGGGATATTTTCCTTTCCTTTTTGATTTTTCTGACTCTGCAAGTATCCCACGAGCTCAGAGGGAAGTTGTGATTCTGTGGCCATCTTGGTGCAGACAGCACATTTAAGATTATTTCAAAATAACTTCTGCAGTTTGAGACAAAAGAAGCTGTTTTTTCATTTTCCTTGTGCCATAAATTGTGCTTTAAGTCACTCCTCTCCCCTTCTGCCCCATGTGGGATATCCAGCAGCACTTTTGTGAACATAGAAGTAAAGAGGGGGGGGAAGGGCCTTTTCATGCTGTGATTCACCTGTTGAGGAGTGTTGGGATGACATATGTTGAGTTTCTGTGACTGCTTTTCTTCTCCAGTCACTGCTCTGTGTTTGGGATGGCAATAATATCTCGGGGCTGTAATTGTGGTTTTATCACCTGCTCAATGGGTCATCTCTCCTTTCTACAATCTCCTGGCAGCAGGTAGGTGCATGGCCTTTCCCTTTAGTATGAAACAATATCTAAGGCAATAGGATTGCTCTTAAGCAATAAATAGCATTCATGTGGCCTCGAGCCACATTTTTTTCTTGAGCTCTCCAACACTTAAGAAGTTCCATTGAATGCTTTTGACTGTTATTAAAGCTTGAAGGAACTGGCAGGATTCAGGCAGGTAACTCTTGGTGCAGAGAAGTTTGTAATTTGCACCTTGCAATTTGCTCATACTTGTTGTATGAGCACATTCTGTAGCTGCTGCAGTTGGAAGGCAGGAAAAAACCCACATTCTCTAGGAAAATGTAACATCTAGATCATTTCCAAATGCAACTGATGCTGGTTTGCAAAGGCTGTTTGGTAGCTTGGCATCAAACGTTTTCTTCTGACCCAGTAAAAACTGGAAGGCCCATGATGAAGTGTTGACATTTGTGTTCCTCAATTATTGTTTTCTTCTGAGCTATCTCAATGCAGCCACCTCGATGTTATTTGGCTCTGCTGACCTACAGGGCTTTCTTAACCTTTCTGTAAACTCAACTGCCACTCACAGCCTGGATATAATTACTCTTCGGTGCTGAGATAGACCTTTTCTCCAGCTTTGAAGGCTGAAAGATTGCCTCAGGTGTTTAGTTAACTGGCTGAACTTTTTTAATTGGTACAAACTGTCTATAACAATTCCTGTTCGTCTACCATGCAACAACTCTGCTATTTTAAGTTTATCCACTCGTTCTGATTCTGTTCCCTGATACGTGATATCAGTATGTGATCATCCAAGCATGACAAGATTCTGAGACATCCCTGGGGGCCATCAAGCCAGAATTAAAGAGTAATACATAAATTGGTATCAATTAATTTAAAATTTATAGGATGCATCAGCCAAGTTAATGCTTAAAATTGGATTAGCTTTTAAATGCCACTGTAAAGTTTATTTCCTCTTATTAGTTCGCATAGAAACCATATTAAGGAATTCTCTATTAATTTTGGAGTTCCTTGATAAACTGGAAAAAGTAAATGTCACTATGACTTGTATGAGATACAAAAATGTTTTCCTTAATGTTTTTTCTTATTAGCAAAAAAAAATTATTTCAGTTCTGTGTCATTCTGTCCCAAAAATAAATTATGGAAAATGTTTGTTGATCAGCTCAAATGCACGGAATTCATTAAGTTTGCAGATTAACAACTTTGTCCAGCTTGATAAAGACTTCAGAGAACCAAAAAACATAAGAAAGGCAAAGCAAAAGATAAGAGATTAATTTTCCTGTGGAGAGATTAATTTAATGATATTCTATTTTGGTTGCTTGACTTCTGCTATGTCAGATCATTTACCTTCCTCTGTAACACATCCACAATAAAGTAGGGCCTGTTGAGCTAATATAAGAGATCAGAATAATTTAGGCTGGAAAAGATCAACACTCACTCAACTCAGTGTTGTCCGTGAAATTACTGAGGGTGGACTTTAGTCCACATCAACGATAGTTATTGAAACTTCGAACTCTAGATGTCTAAAACATTTTGATGTATCTGCTTTGAATTTACTTATGCCACACCTTTTTAGAAAACTTTTTTCCTTTCTAAACAGTTAAATTTCCATTGGGAAGAACATATTCCTATGGCTCTGGTATTCAGATATAACTTAACCCATAGATATGTCTGAGTTATGTTTTGTTCAGAAAATCCATCCTCACCCTTAAGAGGAATGATGCACTTCTGTCTGTCTCAATAATCAGTTTTGCTCTATCAAAACTCTTAGCCGGACATTTAGTTTTGAAAGGTTAAATTTCTATGTTTTTATTTTTATATTGTATATACTTAGACATTTTTATATATACTGTGTGTACACACACAAACATAGATGTTTGCTTTGCAATCTTTTTGCTATAAGCAGATATAACTTTTTTTTTGTGCTAAAGTTGTCATGGACTGACTGACTCTCCTGTTTTCCCTCAGAAGCAGAGGAACAGTTTCAGATGCTGAATTACCTTCAGAGGTAGTACATGAATTTCAAGAGGATTAAAGCCTCAAACAGAAGGGACAGTTATGCAGTTCTTGACAAGATTTGGAGGGGAAAAAAAATCCCAACTGAAACCACTGTAAGACTTCTTTCAAAGTAATATTTATCAGAAAATGCTTTCTTTCACTGGATGTTTTGGCTGGCCTCACATATTCAAGCTGCTGTAAGTGCTTTAATCCTTTGATCCGTTTGCAACTGTAAATTCCATACAGTGCCTGAACTATGGAGCAGCTTGACATGACTAGGCTATTTTCTCTATTATGCATGTTATGGGAATACCTTTATATAGAAAATTTGTGGGCTGCAATTTCGCCCTGGTTACACACCTGTGTAACTTTTTTTTTCCTTTAGTAGATGTAACAAAACCCCCTTGTCTGAAAAGAAAAGTAGTCAAATAAAAAGAAAGCAAGACATAAATCAAAGCAGGCATATAGAAAGTAGAAGAAACAAGATTACAAAAATGGTTTATCTGCTGCTGATAGACTAGAGAAATTAAACCACTGCAGGAAAGAATGGTTACAGAAACTAAGAATGCTTTTAATCTGCTAAACTCTACATCTCTGGCTCACCTTTGGCTGTAAGAGTAGAAAGTATTTAATGGATGAGTAATGAAGTGTTGGCTGTACCAGCCAATTCCTTATGGAGAGTGCAGGGAAGGGCTTTTTGGCACAGCCATTGCATTTGGCTGTCTAGACAATACCCAGAAAATAGTGTTTAGTGCCTTGAATTTTTTATTTGGTGGTACTGTGAGCAATACAGGACCGTTTTTTATCCCATCCACTCAAGCAAACCTCCACTAATTTTACTGTGGTATCAAAGGTGGTGTGTCTCATACCAATAGTGTGGCTCAGGCAAAGATCAGGGTTCACACCCACAGAAAGCAGGAAAAGGGGAATGAGGAAGACTTGGGAATACTTTCAAATGCAGGAAAATAAAAGTTCTGGGTCTTTTCTTAAAGGCTACTTTAGCAGTCCACAAATATGAGGGTTCTGTGCAGGCTGAACTTCTCCCATTAATCCAGAGTTCATCCTTTAATATTAAGTGATAGTGGAAGCTTTGAAATCCAGAGGTTTCCATGGAGGCACCATATGGGCACTCTCAGTGATGTGAACAAGCCCCTTAGTCCAACAGTTGTGTGGTTATTGCACATCCCAAGTACAGGTACCCTGACCTTGCTGTCAGAGGCCTCTCACATCTTGGTATTTCCTTGACAATACAAGATGAAATCTACTTGGTAAAAACAAGGGATTTATTTTCATCACCTGCTTTATATATTTTCTTCTCCATGCTTTTTTTTTTCCCATGCTTGAGCAGAGCTCTGCCCAGTAATCCACAAAGCTACTTCATTTATTGTCCTTTGAAAATGTCTTTATAAGTCCTGCCACACAGTGATGCTTGACAGTTGTTGGGCAGCACTTTGAAAGCAGTTCTGATGAAGTGCTGAAAGCGTGGTCTGTCACACTGGCCAGCCTTGCCTGTCATGGATCCAACCCTGTGACAGATGGGCACGGTCACTCCGAGTGGCTCCGCGCGCTCGTCCCACACATCGCCCGCTCAGCCACATCGTCACACACACCCAGCACGGTTTCTGCCACCTCATAATTGAGCTTTCAGAGTGTTTTTGTTGGTGTGCTGAGGCTTTTTGGCCAAATGCCACATCTTTCTTGGCAGTATTGCTGTCCAGACAAAGCACATGTTGGGCCATGAGTACCCACACATATTTTTCCTTTTGTAGCCGTTCTGAGGTTGGTTTTTTCCCCTCCGATGAACAATGAGGATGTTGTGTGAGTGCCTGTTGGTTTTTGTCAGTGCAGCAGAAGGATGAATATCCCTGATCCAAGCTGTGTCTGAGAAGCCCATGCGCTGGATCTGGCCTTGCCAGTGGGCTCTGGCCCTCCCAGCCAGTCTCTTGTGAGCTACCAGGTGGCTGTGCCAGCATGCAGGGAGTGATGCCTGCAGCAAAGGGGAGGCACAGGGCATGGGGGAACTGGCTAGATGGACCAGGAGAAACCTCTCTGATTGTCTGAAGCTCTGTCCCAGCCAGCCCCTGCTACCTGGCTGACAGTGTTCTCCCCTAATCTTTGTGCAGATCTGTGCTTGCCACTCTTGTTTTAAAGGAGTGCATGCCTAGGGCATTGAAATAAATATTAAATTGTGAGACTAGGTCTTCCACTGCTGTTGAGAAGCTGAACAAGGGCATTGGACATTGCTGTACACAAAGGCTATAGGGAATCCAGTCTCCTGCACTGCTCTGTGCCATGGGCTGGGCACCATGAGTTACCCTTGGCACATTTCTTCCTCCCTGGATAGTATGAGGCAGCTGATGGAGAATTCTTGTTCCCCCTGATGAAATAGGGAGCATCAAAGGTGTGTGATGCACCAGGTGCATACAGTAAAAACAATGGGGCAAACCTACTTCTCTGAAAGGTACAAAAGGGAGTTGAAAGCGATGCGCAGGACAAGGAAATTTCCCTTCAGGAGTGGCAGATAACAGGAAGTGTTCCCAGCAGTTTCTTCACAGCACTCAAATGAGTTCAAAACACTTTTCCCAGTCTGCTGTGAACTTAGTTTGTGGTACAAAATTTCCCTCCACCTGAAATTAGATGTTAAAGCTGGGTGAGTATTCGCTTTTGCTTCCCGAAGCTGCACTGGGGCTGCAGGAGATGCCAATACTTTCCCAGTCCCTTGGGGAAGGAGGCAGAACTCCTGGGAGCTGGCAGGGAGGCCACACACCCCAGCACCTGGCAAAGGGGCCCAGTTGCTGTGAGTGGGGCCACACCTCTGTGGCTGCACACCCACTGATGGTCTTTGCATGTCAGATCTCAGAGGGAGAGGGCAGATTTCATCCCAAAGCCCAACCCTGTAACCCTGTAAGGCTTTGTAGGAGAACTGCCTGGTGTAGGGTGTGGTGTCTCAGCAGTGTGGGCACACAGCTGGCACCTCAGGGCTGGGGGAACAGGTTGCTCCTCCAGGGAACCAGAGGAGCAGAGCTTGGAGAGACATGGGAAGGGTTTGGGAGGTTAAACAGTTACTGTGGCTTGGCTGGCCCCAGAAAACAATCCACAGCTCCGGGTTTCTTCCCCTGCTTAATGCCAGGCAGCAGGTGGTTAATTAACACCATGGCCACAGGCACTCAGGGTAGGCTCTTCCCAAAGGAAAGCATGGGTCTGGCTCAGAAATTACCATTGCCAGAGCCTGGCCAGTTTCTGCACAGGCCACCAGAGGCCAGTGTTAGTTGTCCCATCTCTGAGTATCTCTGTCTCCTTAATTTTGTGTTTCTATAACGCCTAGGATGAAGGGGTCCTGCTTTGCCAAGGCACATCAGTATAAAATAAGACATAGAGTAATCTAGTTGTAGTCTTTTGTTCTCTGAGACCTCGACACCATCTCTCAAGGCTGTAAGCAGAATACCAGGGCACCAATTTCCAAAAAATCCCCTTTGAACAGTGTGTATATGAGGTGGCAATAGCAGGCAGTTCTCTGAGGTATATTGTGTATCTGCCTAATGCAGGTTTTTCTTTGTGAGCAGAGATCTTTCTTCCTTGATCCTCAGTATTCCCTGTTGTATGTGATAAGAGGTATTAAAAATAAGTGGGTATGATATGGCCTTTTTCCATTTTAAGAAGACTAATTACTTCCTGATGGTTTGATTCCAAGTGAAACTTAGATTTTGGAGACATAGATATGAAAGCAGGAAAGGCTCACTTTCAACTGTTTTGCTACATCTTGACCTAAAATATAGTTGGATTGAATAAGTTTTTACCAAGCCCAGTGAATGAGGACTGCACCACAGCATCTCTTCTAGGGAGAAAGTTCAGGCTTGCAGTCTTGAGTAAAAGACTTCTGTTGAAGGATAATTTTTACCTCTCTTAAATAATGGCAGACTGTATTATTACTGGTTTTGGAGCAAAGGGAAGCTGGAGACTTTTTGAAAAATGTTCAGGAGCATGCTGTTTGTATTTTTCTTCCTTGACCACCAAAAACTTTCTGATATTTCCTTGATCTTTCTAGTATTTTTTATTTATATTTGGGCTTTTTTGCAAGGCTGGTGAAAGTAATGTATAATCATCTCCAGAT